>OX104064.1:59606390-59840841 GCA_944474145.2 Dicrocoelium dendriticum | reverse complement strand
CCACGTATCCCACTGTTGGTATTTTCAACGTAATCAGCGGTTAAAACATGTGCTGATTAGTTTACTTTTGTACTAATTTTCACAACAGTTAAACCTTAGAAACAGTTTTTCTTCCGTATTTAACTTTACTTATGTGTAAATATTGCACTAGAGATCAAATTTAGTACAGGAAATTTTGGTTATATTGTTTCTTAATTTGTGTGTTTCTAGTTAACCACGCCGCCATATTATACCTCTTAAGAGACGCGCATTATTGCTATTTGCATTTCTAAAAATTATTTTTAACCTTTTTTGTTCTTATACTTCCGCTGCTCTTGGTCCTTTCCATGTTCACATCATTAATGCGATGACTGTGCGTGCCGTAATAGTCCAAGGAATTTATAGTGAAGTTCGTGGTGAAACAGATCCGGCTCCCAAAGAAAACATACACAACTATGGCACTGCGCAACCTTTTGCCACGAATGCAATGAAGGAGCACAAAGTTTGCCGTAAGGAGCCAGATGAAAATTTCAGTGGGAGCGTACAATTTTCGTAGCTGTACACGTAACGAAGACTTTGCATTCGTAATTGCGACCAAGAAATATATATTCTCACGGCTCTCACACTATGTAAAAGAATGGGATTAATGTAAACAGTGATCCGAGTTTTTGCGGGCCCAGCCTCTTGCTAGCCTAGAAATGTACCTATTCATTTTAGTTTCATTAGAGACAACGAAGTATGCTACTCAGCCATGAGCAACGACCGCGAACCGCCATGACTGTTTTCTAACTGCGATATAGCGCTGCTCAACCCCACTGTCATGTATGTTATGAAGGTTTAGCAGAATAGGCTGGCCTCGGAACGAGGACTACCTTCCTAACGCAGCGGCAACCAAACCTACTCGATATAAATAATCGCTTTCTCTGACACAGTGCTCTTTTGAAAACCAATTGTATCGCTGTGGTAATACGAGAGAGCGCAAACAATAGATCTGGCTTTATAAATAATATGACTTGTCTAGATCTGATAACTCAAGGCATTTCGTTCAAATTAGTCGAGTTCGTACCATATAGCACGTTGAATATCCTACAGCCAGCCCTTCGACTTTTTTCGATGATGGCCAACGGTATACATATGGTATTAACGAAAGTTGGGACACGCATGAAGTACCAAGACAACACATTTCGTTTAGATATGGAGTTCTTTTCTGCGTCAGCCATTACGGCAGGACGTAAACTTTTACAAACAGCATTTTTCCTAGTTTATCGCGTACCATTCTAATAGCAAGCCTACCAGCCCCTCGAATGGTAACATACTGCTATTTATTTTACAGTTTAGTTTGCCTTCAAAACCTAGAACAGTTACAACTAATTATATCGTACTAAAGCTGGGAGTAAGCCGCCGTACTGGCGAAACGCCTTGAAGTTATCGAACATATTCACGTACTCCCGCAGAAGGACAATTTCTAACGTTAATATTGCAGCACAATTACCCGTCATTTCCCCACAAATATTTGCAGGCTTCCAAGTACAACCCAAAGGATATGGCTAAGCGTGGATCACAGGACTGTACCTAATCCGCGACCTAGGCCTGCGCCTCTTGCAACCCTGGATGGTTCTCGAGAAAGTTGGATGTGAGGAACAGCAAATACTTGACAGCTTAGATACAGTGTTTTAAGAATGCGTCTATCTACTGCCGACATAAGCAGGGGTAATGGCGGGCGGATGGATGGTGACACTGCGAGGCCATCAATCCGACCATAGCATATGACCTGGGGGTAGCAAAGCCATATGAATACAGGCTGTGCGCATACCGAATGTGAAGCGTACGACAATTAATGGCTCCTGGTTGATTGAAACCATAGACATGGGCAATGCCGTGTATGCTCAGTCTAAAGGCTAAATATACGGGGGCTACGCATGTACATACGGCGAACCTGAGGACCTACGCCATAGCTAATAATATGTTGAGGCGTTGTGCCACGACAAAGCTATTAGTACCAGCGTTACAAGTCACTAGCGGTTTAGATGATATATTAATTTGGGTTGGGTACTTACCAAAGGGGATGTGGACGACGCGCGTCATGAATCATTTTAGGTGCATACAATTTAGCGCTAAGCATTGACGGAGCAAGTCGGCACATGCATGCTGACTAGCTGAAAATCATATTGCTAGAAGCTATGAAATTAACGTACTTGAACTGAACAACATTAGTAATGGTCCATTGTAGTTAAACGCTGTGTAGCTTTGAGGGACGCAGCTATGGTCTACTAGGTTGTAGCGGTCATGTGTTGGGAGAATGCAAACACAAAAGGCGCGCCTGAAAACATAAACCCTAGACCGCTTGCACTAAACACGACGTACCAGATATAGAATGGCTCCCACTTGTGCAAATCTTCAACTTGGAGCACGCCGACTACACTGTGACTGTTACTTAACAAGCCAATATCACCGGAAAATTGGTATCAGCCTTCTTGCTATACGGGATTTACTGCATCAGCGACTGTAGAACGGAAGATAAGATGAGAAAAATAACAAGACGTAGATGCAAAGGGAAGGTTTTTTAACTACACACCAAGGCCGTCAAGTCGATATTCGAACTTTTCACCATTGATACGATTACTACTTCCGTGGCTAACGCGTTCCAACCGTTTAGTACCCTGCATGATATACAATAACCGAACAACTTTCTCTGGGTGCCAAGTGGGTGGTTCGGGTTTAACCCGTTCCAGCAAATAGTTCGGCGGCGGTGTTCCAGGAGGTGGTGGGTTTTCGCGTGACCAGCACTCTACCTGTATAAAGGCCACAAATATCCGACTAACAACACTGTGACGTGGCAGTCTTGACTCGCCAAACAATAAGTCACTGCCTCGTGGATATCCGGATAATCCTTGGCAACCAACGGACACCACGTTTCTACTCGCACTTTGCTGAGGATATCAAACATTCAAACACAAACTACACAGCTACATACACACACAGAAGTATATACTTACCTACCCCGTTGCGCAAACATACACTGTTCTGGTAAATATATCGGACTTTTGCATATGCTTGAGCACGCATGGTTGTGTTACAATGATAATGCACGTAAAGGCGTGCCTTGCCTTGTCGAGAATAAACGCTTTGCTTATTTATTTATTTATCACCATCTGACCAGAGGTTGCGCAACTTAAGTGGATGACCATGAACAGTTAGAACCCGGATGAGATGAAACAGCCCAGATAAATCCAGTCCGACGTGACTTGTCAGCATGCAAACGCTGTGGATCCGGTCACCTTAAGCTTGTCCATAGTATGACTAAACGATGTCAAGATTGCGTAGTCTCAGTTTAAGATAGCTACCCCTACTTAAACTACCGTTCTCTTCCCCGAACCTTTGACGTAAAATATCATCTTTTACAGGACTAGGCCGTTAGAACAAACGCGTGTGTAGCGTTTTAAGCACCGAGAAATAAGGGCGAACCGAGTCTTGCGAATCTGTAGGTTGCCGTGATGCAGAATGACCCACGGCTCAGGCAAAACATGCAGAACTCTTTGCGCGCAACTTCCGTCCAATGCTCACTGGACATAAAGCAGTTGACAACAAGACGCCAAGGCCAAGTTTAAAGGGACAAGCGGCATTTTATTCCTACCAAGTAGAGCGTGCGTCAATGAATTAATTGACTCATTTGCAAAACTGAATATTTAGTAGGTTTGCTGGGCAGTCTCTACAATACACCTCAGTCCCACAGCTATCTAGAGCCGGGTTTAATAAAATTGCATTACTATTTTTATTTTTGTTTGACCTTCTCTTTCTGACATAAGCAACAATTAGGGATGACCCTACCAGCTTTACCAGTAAGTCCTTAATAAACCGAGTGAATAGCGGGAAATCAACAGCTAAAGCTTTGCGGGAAGCCGCTGTGAGCACATTGGCTCACCGACGGGCTGAAACGCACACTAGGCTACATCTATTGTGCGCTTTAAAACGCCGAAAATCATTGAAAGAATAGTCCTTAGGTACCATAAATTTGTAGCACGTACAAATGACCTTAATGCGGATTTGTGTCAAAGACTTTAGAGAAGTCAATAAACAATACTTTTAGTGCTTTTGAATGAGGGATCGTTTCGGCCGCTAGCAAAATGGCAAGACAAGAGCAGTCATTACTAACTCCGAGCAGCCAGGGGCTGGATAACCTCACAATGTATAGCTTTCAAGGAAGTCCATCACAAATTTCTGCAGGACGTTAAACAATACACTGGTTGAGCTAATAGGTTTAAAGTTGTCCTGGAGAGATTTTCACCAACTTTATAAAAAGGAGTCATACATAACAGCTATTTTGTAACCATTAGTTGGATAACAGCTGCTCATTGACCACTAAAAGAGTCAAGTAAAGGAAACGCGAGGCTTAACTGCAAATTTATATAACGAATTGGGATAGTTAGCATCTACTATTACAACCTCCGTAGGGTATTTCTCTCGTTAGGCACTTGCAACAATGATATGAAAGACTGTTTCAGGTGAGCGCCTACAGCAAATCTTTTACGTTCAATCCAATATGCGGTTAGTAAGACTCACGAACAATTACGCCTGCACACTGTTCCCAAGCCAAGAAGTCATGCTATGATCAGTAGCAGCAGCAGAGCCATGAAAGCCGGGTTTATACTGCGGCATTTTTGATGTAAGCATTATGCTTTCAGGCTTCGATGGACCTGTACTAGCAAGCTCGATTGCATGATGTAATCATGCCCTGCTCAGATACTAACTGCAGAACTTGTAAATGCCAAAGTTTGTGAGGTGCGTGCTAAAAAATCAAACATATAGGCACATCAATACTTAATCCGCTTATTAAGCAGTAGTGCGCCCTAGACTTGGCTTTGGTTTTAGTCCCATAGAAATTGGTAGGTGAAGGAGTGGCAACGTTGCTAAATAAGGGTTGAATGTTTCTCAGCCTGTCTGATCATTTTCGGTTTTCGCTATGACGCAAGGTGGGTTGGGGGACGTTAATTGCCCTGCTTGAAAATCGGCATGCCTCTGTACTGGTCTCGGATGGTGCAGTCACTTGATAATGGACTAATAACGTACTTGAATAAAAGGCAAGCATGGGCCGTAGCGCAGAGTTGGATCGGATACAATGACGCTGACATAGTCAAACTAAGTGGTGACGACCAGATCACAGTATAACGGATATAGACCTATATATCGTCTTGCTTTTCGACAATGTTGAGGCGGCACAATCAAACCTGAATAGCCTGTCCAGAGTGGTCGCATTATTTGGTACGCACTTTTCACCTTCAAATTGCAAACTGTTGCTGCATGACCACCATTGACGCTTGCTAACGAGGAGCTCGAGATGGCTGGTCATCTCACTTATCTTGGCAGCTGCATCATCAACGATGCGCGCATAGAAACTGACGTGAGCTCACGCATTGCAAAGGCTAGAGCTGCCTTCTTGAACCTGCGTCATCTTTGGCGACAGAAGGGAGTTTCCCTCCCTCTGAAAGGCCGTGTATACAAGGCCACAGTGAGGGCCGTTCTGCTGTATGGGTAGTGAGACTTGGCCCCTTCGGTCTGAAGATCTGAGGCGCCTTCAAGTCTTTGATCATCGTTGTTTGCGAAGCATTGCTGGTGTCGGATGGCACCAGCATGTCCGCAACGATGATGTGCGTAGGCGAGTACTAGGTGGTGATGATCATGCTAGCTCCCTAGAACAACAGATAGCGCTGAATAAGTTGCGTTGGCTTGGGCACATGCTACGCATGCCTGTTCACCGCTTACCTAGGAGGGCCTTGTTCAGTCTGCCAGGTGTCGGATGGCGCAAGGCTCGAGGTGGACAGAAGTTGACTTGGCAGCGAGAAATGAAGTCACTGACGACCAAACTGGGTGCCGTTGGTCCGTCTCGCCTTCCGGGTTGGAGTCCACGTGACTCACCTTGTGCTTGGCTCGAGACTTTACAGGACATGGCTCGCAACCGACACCAGTGGCGCGTCTGCTGCCGTTTGCTAATCGGATTGTCTGTTTAAAGTGTGTTTGGTGCTGAGTTATCTGCGGGGTAATGGCTGATTATGACGCGTGGCAGTGAAAGCCGCAAGGAAGCTGTCTCGCCGATGCCGCCTTATCTTTGCACGATAGCCAGCTGTTTGTGACGGTATGTTGTAACACAATTGGATTGGCCGGTCAACAACCTGATTAAGTTGGCATGCAGAGTTGGATCAAAATATCATTGGGAAGTTTCTCCTCTGTCAGTAGCAAAGTAAGTCAAACTCTGGAGTACTGTTGGTTAGCAAAAGTACAAAATCTTGGGATAGCAGCAGATGATTCAGTGGCATTCCTGAAAAGTAAAGTACTTTTGGAATATGATTCATCATGACGCAGCAAATTTAAGCGCGCGTCATGGACTCAGACACCTTTAGCTTGCATACAGCCCCATAGACTTGCAGCTTGTAACACGCAGTACTTCTGAAGTGGAACAGTGCTGCATCCGTTGGAAAGTATTAGACATGTGTAATGAAAGTATGCAGTTCATTTGTTCTTCTTTCACTTCCTTGGCGATAGCAGAAAGTTACTTTTCGCTCATATCAACAGCTGGATCAGAAACCCTATCTATGCGAGCATTGTTACAGGCAAACTAATAGTAAGCCGAAAATATATCCGTGTTTTCAAGACTGACAAATTTTCGTCATCCATCATTGTGTCCTAGTTGAGGAAATATTAGAATTCTAGGCGCTTTAAACTCCAAGCACTTTTCCCGTCTAGAGAAGCCGAAATCGACAGATGCAAATCCAAAGGTGCTGGAGGGTGTCCCAGCCGAGCTTGGAGGTGGACTTTGCACTTCGAGGATGCAAAGCATAGTTCGAAACTGTTGGCAGCCAGTGATAATATATCCGATGCTGCTGGGCAATTTTGAGCGCAGGCAAATATGTGGGCAATATCGTCAGCATACCTTAAGTCAAGACCTCTTTCATCCAGCAGCAGCTCCACACAACCTACGTTGTGTTCTATGAAAGGGAGTTCCATGGTCTAGTCAAAACTGAATTTGGAGTATTAAGTTGAAAACAGGCATACTCGTCTGTTACCGCTGGTGATATTGAAAAGCGCTGACGGCTTGCCCTAAACTTTTACGCTGCAAGAGATCCGAGAGTAAAAGACTCAGATAATCTTTACTTATTTATCGGGCACTTTTCTTGACGGACAGGCTTAAAGCGTACATCAATCGGACGAATCATAAGCAATTTGTTGTTGAGGAACACGATAACGGCGGATTGCCAATAGATATGACGCTGCATCAGCAACTGACGTAAAATAAAGATGATATCGATGCAGCGCCGGTCTTCACTAAACGCAGCTTTCTCCTCCCGAAGGTTTTCCTCCACGAGTGCTAGTTAATATAGCAGTAAAGGATGGCACAGGCCAGCAGTACCAAGACAAAGGTAATCAAACTGACTGTTCTTTGGTTTCCACCTTCCAAACGTGAGCCAGCCTTAAAGTTATGGACAATAACGGTATGCCTCTAATCGTTTGAGACCGCTTCTTGCTCCCAACTTTACTTCATGTAAAGCAATAACTAGAACAGAGCCTTTGAATTTGAAAAGGGTTGGATGAATCCCCTCTGGTCCTGGGACTTCATGCAACTTCAGCATTTCGATCTGACACACTACTTTGCGCGAGAGCAGGGATCCAAAGAGACAGTCCGTGAAGTAGAGCGCTAGTTGGCTAGTGTGCAATCTAACAGTTCCAGCCGCTTCAATTGACTTCTATAATCATCCGTCAAAACTCTTTGCGTTTAGATAAGTTGTGGATAGGCTGTCTACACTAGGCATAACTAGGTTCACTAACAACAGAAATTCAGCTTCACTTTACTCGTATCAGGCTGAATAATATCTTATGACTATCCAATGAAACGGACATACCCATCTCTGCCGCTGGAAAATACTTCCAAGGTTTGCAGCATTTCTTCAGCTTAACAGGAAGTTTTGTCTTCAGGTCTTAGCGATTCTCATTGTGCTGGCCTCCAGCTGGAGTGTGCGGCAGATGGTTGATATGTTCTGGAGACTACAAGTAGACCAAACATTCATGTTGGCCATTATATTTGCCTGCCTCGATAACTGGGAATAAATTATTTATTTATTTCTGGGTGACCTTCAACTTGATCAGTAAGCGCTTGCTCAAACCAAATGTCGTTGACCTTGGATACTCGTTCAGACTATCTGCTTTCGCCAGTCTGCCGGTGTTCTTGCGCTCAGAGTATCACCTTTGGCGTCGGGCGAAAATCGCCTGCAGATCGACACATACGACTGCATGTTCAGTGTTTACATGTGCTCTATGACAAGAGACAGTTTTGGACGCAGTCTCTCCAGCGGTAACTAAGCGCACGTTGATCGATTTACTTCCAAAGCTGGTTCGAGCTGGTGGGCGCCAAGTCACCTCCTGACAGGTGCTGTGCCGAGAATCGATTCTGCCAAGAAATAGGCGAGCGTCTTCACACAAAATATTAATTGATCACCTTTAACCTTATGAATACCTACAGCCTGTTGCTGCCCAGATGCAGCTCATCATTGGACAATTTTCTATTTTAAACGGTTACGTCCCAAGAGTATATCTGCTACTTATCTTGCACACGTGCTCCTAGGGTTGGATATAGCAGTAGTCACTTATTAAGTCCGCGCTACCTGTCGTGGGATGTATGCAGCAATGCCAAAACAACCCTTATTAGCCACACGCGACTTCGAAGACTTAACCGAGCAAACCAATTGTATTGCACACATCCGGCAACTAAATGGGATCCAATGAAACCTGATCAGCTTTAGGCCAAAGAAACCGGCAATACCAACATCGGCTGGGCAGGTACTGGAAACTACATCGTCCCCGGCTAGGTGCAATGAGGAGGTCCTGCTAGAGATAGCTAGTGGATGGCAGAGTGGACACAGAGCTCGAGTCCTGTGAGCCGGTTTCCGATAGGCAGCAGAAATATATCGAGAGCATCTAAGTTTCGGGCAGGCGTTGCCTGTTTACAGATCTGTGACTAGGTGGGCACGCTGTGACGGGCTACGCTGAAAGAAGCACGAACGTTCAGGTTAGAAGCCGATGTACTGGGATTGACCGTTTGGTCAAAATGCTATTGTTTACAGGGCAGTGGTAGCGCTCCAGGTTTGCACGTAGGTAGTAACTGAGAGCTAAATACCTAATAAAACCTATTGGGAAAGGGCGAATACTTTGGACGTAGAAAAACGGATGGATAAGATTGAGGTTAGGATTTGACCATAGAGGTACTAAAGCGTAAGACGGGGGTAAGGAGACTTGGTGGCTTGAACAATAGCATCCAGCTCACTATCTACCCTGCTCGATGCACTAGATAGTACATCGTTTATTTTTCGTAGCGCCAGCTAGTTTGTAAAGAAATCGGTTTTAACAAGGTTCATGTAATTGCCTGGGCCGGATAAGGTCAGGTTGTCCAGGTATGGACAGGTAAACGGTTGGGATTCTCAACCAAAGCCTCTGCTACAAAATCATTACTGTGAGACAGTAGGTTAGGCAGTGGATAAAAAGCGACCGTTTAAGGAATATATAGCCACTCACACCCCAAACCCCAACCTAGCGGGCTAGAAGACTGTGTTTGGCTGACTACTAGTCATTGACTAAGATGGTGCGCTCGGCTCTGGAGATGTTACTACGTACTAAACAGCATAGCACAATGGATTACTAAGGCACGCAACCCATTTCACTTCGTCGGTAAAACCTGGCCTACTAAGCTAGCCGACCTATAGTGGCTATTTGCGTTTGAGTACCAGCGCCTTCGCAGTTTGGCTCATACATGATAAAAACAACGTGTGAGCAGTGAGCGTATTCGACGCCTCGTTTATGGCACAGAAAGTCGTGGACAACTTAGCAGCGTGGTATCGCGCACCAGGCCCCGCTGGCTGGGTCACATGTTGCACGTGTTAGTACACCAATTCCCGCAACTTGCGTGGTTTGCGCTACGAAGGTGTAGATCGAACAAGAGATGGGCTAGCGATGCGCTAAACAGAGTACGAAGAATAAGGGCGTTTACATCCTAGTTGGCCTTGATGGGGTCAGTCTGATCCCTACTTGGAGTTCGAAGGACGATGAACACGGTTAGATGCATATGCTAGTTGAAGTAGCAAAGGGCCTACTGCTGTGGATTTGTGCTGTGCGTACTGTTGTCCATCGTCTTCAAATATGATCTCTTTTACCAGACATAATGTATCAAATCATAAAGAGTTTATTCTCGATTTCATCGAAGCGTACCCCAACGGGCATTAGCAAAAATTTAAAGGCGATTTTGTTTCGTAACGGCACGTCGCTTTACCTTAACTATGCTGATTGCTGTACGGTGTAGAAGTTGCAAAATTGGGGAATGTACTAGTGCGGAACGAACTTAGTGTGTAGCTTTCTGTATGTCTGACGAATGTAGGCACATATCGTCAGATTATATGGGCAGGTTTTATTCAATGGGGTTTGTGTTCACAATCAACCGCTTGAAATATCAACAAAAGATGCCAGGTTGCCTGTGGTTCTGTGCAGGATAGTTGGCTGACGTGCAAGTAAAGATGGTAATGGGAATACTACAGGAAACAAAAATGCTGGTGGCCAGGGGCGAAAAATAAAGGACACCAACACTCTTAGTTCTGGCATACTGCTCAGGGTCATTGTTTATTATTTTCTTGCCACTTAAAAAAGATATATTCGCAGTCTTCATAAGCTGCCAACACGTCACCTACTGTGTTTTTTCTGTTTACCCTATGCACAATGCTTCCAGTTTGTCGTCACCCCACTAACGACTTTGCTCCTCATGAGTACCTCATCCGTTACTGCAATTTGTACCACTTTGCTCACCAACAAGTACGTGCATTGCAATGTGTTCATTGCGCAATAGAATTGTTTGAAACCTTTGACCATGCTTGAATTGATGTGCTTCGATGAATTCGAGAAGAAAATATTTATTTTATTAAAAGGAAGCGTGACAGGGCAAACTAGTCCATACATTAGGCGCCGATGCAAACTGAGGAATTACGCTGTGCATCGCATGAAAAATGCGTCACGTGTGCCTTTAAACCTCAATCATACCAGCGGTCAAAAAGCGTCTGTAACAACTGCCGCCAGTCCAAATGTAATAAGTGGGCTAGGGAGTCGTCTACCGTCCAAATTATTTCGAAATTTTAGAAAACATCGACCGTAATAGTGGCTGCATTCCGGTACTCTCATTAGACCCAAAGTAAACGTTAAAGTCAAAGCAATACTTCCACGTCCTTCATCGGTTATATTCAACGCAGCTAGAGGGTTGAACTTGAAGTAGACTGCACACAATGCACCAGCATTAATTTGCATCAAGCTCGCAGCGTCGACGTCAAATTCCTTAAAAGTTCAACTAAAAGTTTATCTGAACCTGTGAAACTTCAGGCGTGATAATCTCAGCGGCGCAAGCAGGCCCAACAATTTGACACTAGTCACGGTTAACCAAAAACAAAGCAATACGGCAAACCGAGAGTGCTTGGAGCTGCTTTTACTTCCGCCGATGGTGTCGAAGCTGACCAGTTACTGGCAACTCGCCTCCGGAATGGGCCCTGTTCTAGCTGCATGGGTCTGGTTATTCCGTGTGGCCAGTGGCGTTGAAGCTTTTATGCCGCCCGGGGCGGATGTGCAAATGTCGCTCGCTGGAGGTTGTTAATCCTTAAATCTTCCCACCTACGGACAGCCCATGCATACTTCGGTTCACATAACTTTCAACGCTGTACTTTTAGTGTGCTGCTATAATTTCGGACATTTATATTGGTACGGTATTCGTGAACAAGGTGTAAAGACAGACTTTTATCATATGGCCTGAAGCAGTAGTAATGGTATCGGTGAACTAGAAGCTTCATGCTTATCCCTAATTCAGCCTATTGTTTGTTGGATTTGCAGTGGAAATGTGCGGGATGTTCACTATCTTATGGATACAGTAAACTCTTAACATACTATGCATGACAGAAAATTGCTGCAGATACAGCCCACTTGTTTACACCTTGTGCATTCCAGGTTTCTATGAGAACAGATCCGTAAACGCTCAGAAACAAGTTAAACAGAATCAACAACACAGGGATTAGAATTAAAGGCGCAGCGGGTCTTGTGAGCGCATTTTCTCTTTATTCTGTAAAGTGTGTCAGTAAAGTGACGGGTTCCGATAAGTCCTTCACCACGATATTTACAACACCTGCTTGACTACTTTAACCAGTGGTCGCTTTCAACTGTTACTTACACCGGTAAACTAAAGTAAGGTATTCAAGCAATCTTTAGATAAAGGTGAAATGATAATAGCTGGTACGTCGTACCAAAATTTTGAGAGATAGAGCCGTCGTTGGAGCTGCATGAACATAAAGGTTGGTTTACGCAGGAGACAACTCTAAACCTGGGGCTGATTCCTTAGGTTTGTCTCTGAACACCCATTCGCCAACTTGCCATAACAGCACGACTGTCAAATGCTTGTAGAAGAGTGTCATCAACTCAGAAGTCATCCATCCCCCATTCTCTCTCTTAAAGTCCAAAAATGTTCTCTGGCACATTTCAACTGGTTCCAAAAACTGAGAAACGGCTCCTCTGCCGTCATTTCATCTCTACTCGTCTAATTTTTGAGATACATGTGGAGCGCTACCAAAACGTTAGAAAACATGCTTGATTTCCTTGATCTAATCTATGATTTCGTTTCTCAACTGCTCTCCCAAAATGCACACAACTTTATTTTTAACGTGCGACGACAAAGAAACGGTGCTGTTTAGCCTTCGCAGCGGTACTATCATCAAACCTTCGCGGATAACGAGCTCGCATCTAGCCAACAAAGGTAAAACTTCTGAAATACTCCCTGCTTGTTCCTTGCATACTTTGGCAGCACGAATTTCTTCTCCGTGACCACACATTGTCCTGCTTTGCTTGGTGCGGAACTTAACGATATCAAGTATTTTAGTTAATTTCAGGCCGAAACGTTTCTGCAAATACTCACTCTATTTTTCAAGGGCATTTTCCACAATTAGACCAATTGCTAGCTCCTTGCGGTTAAGGAATGAATTTGCAAGCAACCTACTAGGTTCATGTTCACGTACCTTTGGACTAATCTTTCACCAGTCATAACCTAGAATATCACGTTAATGACAGCCTAAAACCTAAGCGAAACGGGGTAGTCTTTTAATGAAACTGCACAGTCTGTACTCTCAATTCGCGCTCTAAGCTTCACAAATCCCAGAATACATTGGTTGTCAGCTTCAGCCTGAGATTTCCATTCGCAATAGGTAAAGCCACATATGGATTGCATGAAAGACGTGCTGCAAATACAGTACATCCGAGTAAGACAAACATAGTAAACATTTCATTAACAACCTTAGCAGTCCACTGGCAGACATGGACATAATATTTTGATGTACGTGTTAGCATGTAAACCTTTGGTTTCATTTCTAATTTTTCAACCGCGCGCCCAACTTCTGCATTCGGATTACAAAAGTTTCCGCTGCATTCATGATGCCAATATCGCCTTGTGTTGCATGAATGTCAAGTTTTATAGTACCAACTTCGTCATTGTTCACAATTAGATTAGCTTCCTTCGTTTTTAACACCGCAAGCATGAAAGCAAATATTGATGACGTTACGTTTAGGATTAAACAATCAACCGTACTAAAATTGCTGCCCCTGGCACCTACAGCCCGGGGCGGACGGCCCCTCGCTCCTACGCTACGTTACTGTGTTGGTCGTGCTCAAACAGACGAAGCCAAACTTGGAAGCATATCGGCGGGATTCGGTGGCAAGGACAAATCTTGTACACGAGTTTCGGAGGCTATATGTCATAATGAACACGAAGCAGCCATATTCTACCAGGAAGTGAGGCACCAAACCCGGTAGATCGCCGCCCAGGGAACGTCACAGCACAACAGAGTACAAGGCTTCGCAGATCGCTACGTTAGTGCCTGGCTCGGTTTACTTAACGCGACATACTGTTTATGCCACAGAAACGGAACTGGTCGTGGTCTACCGCCCGGCGCACATCGTTAACAGGATATCTTTCGCTATGCTCATCAGATCAAGAAATTTTGGTGCATGCTTTATGTCTGATGCTGTGGATCGGCCAGCGGAACTGTGTTATGAGGACACACTTTACTCGCTCGACTTGATCGTTCACATCGCTCCCATACCGCACTTAATAGAGAAGCTGTCCAAAAAGGTAACCCATAAAATATGCATAACAGTTTGCGGCTGTCTATACTATCCTAGAACAAAACTTTCAAATTTTCTTAAACCATGAGAGCGAATGAGGCTGCAAAGCAGATTTCTGCCAGATATAAGCGGAACTAAACCAACCAAGGAAGTGCCCCTAAATTGTGCGAACAAAGCTAAGGAAAGCAAACGGCTGCTAAGTTCTCTGACCACCCACTACAGATGACAGACCCCTACTCCAAGTATTAGCACCCACGTCATATGCAGTTACGCAAGATCTATAGCTGAAGTACACTGACCACACTTTAAATAATTGCAGTGCCTAAACTTGGGTTTAACCAATCAGATGATGCTGGGTACGCCGTCACTGGCTTCGGTAGAGTTTGACATAAAAAGTATCTGTTCTACGATGACCACCATCAAGTCCTCCTCGAATCCTGTTCCCTAAGGAATACCGCCCATTCTAACTAAAAATGGTGGCGATGGTATCCATATCCTTCGTTTGTAAATTTACTTTAGCAAGGCAGGGAGGACCGTATCCGACCTCCTGGAAACATTGCACCATTACGCGGCAGCATAATTGTTGTTGCTTACAAGAAGTTGATTATCATTGCTTAATTAACCACACTAATATTTTCCTCCGA
Source organism: Dicrocoelium dendriticum (assembly GCA_944474145.2). Taxonomy (NCBI): domain Eukaryota; kingdom Metazoa; phylum Platyhelminthes; class Trematoda; order Plagiorchiida; family Dicrocoeliidae; genus Dicrocoelium; species Dicrocoelium dendriticum. The sequence goes on along the minus strand of OX104064.1, from coordinate 59,826,043 downwards.
GTGATAAAATGGTGAGTAAAAGAGCACTCATGTCTTCCCTTCATGCAGGCGATGACATAAATGAATGTTAGCACAGGTTCCTAATTGCTCGGCATTATGCATCCTGCCAGGTGGACTTAAGCAATGTTGTCAGCAGGGCCATTGACTGTAACCTGTAAGTTATCAAGCTTTACCATGAGGTGCGAAAGGCTGCTGACAGTATACAACACATGCCCCTGATGCATAAAGTAAAGGCTTACGGGGTAGAAGGTTCTCTAGTTGACCATCTGTGTTCGTATCAGATTGGAAGCAGGCAGTCTGTTAAGATTGAGCAACATGTATCCGTCTCCATCTCCGTCTCCAGTAGCGTGTGGCACGGTAGCCTGATTGGCCCTACCATATTTTTGACTTTTATATCAATGGTCTCTACAGCAGTTTGCAGCACGGTCACTACTTCGTCTTTGCTGATGCGGTTAAGATTATATAGACTTTCCAACTAATAATGGAATATCCGCAATCGGTAGAACCTTTTAAGATATTAAGGCACATGTAATCTGTTGCGAACATTAAAAAATTAACTTTACCTAAAAATCTAACAACATAACCCACACATTTTCTGAACCTCCTGGGGCCCTAATACCAAAAAGCACCCCTAACCAACTGAATGCAATGGCAATAGCTTGCGTCTTGCGCTACTCAATGAGTCTAAACTTCGCAGTGCATGTTCAACTTCAAATGGCAAGTGTAAGTAGATTATCCTTCCACATACGTCTCATATAAACACCGCTGACGCAACGCTAGCATGTTGTAGGAACCACGACCGCCTCCACCTAAAATGCTGCTGCTGTAGATGTATCCATTTACAGGCCACGGAATATAATATGCTTAAAGAAATTTAACGGCGCTATACGAAGACGAGCTATTCACAGCAGGATTTAACTTGTCGACAGCCTTGCAACAACTTAAAAGCCAACCACTTTTTAAAGAAACAGTAGCCTCAACGTGCGCTCCTTACATAAGCTAATTTATAAAAAGCTGCACAGTACTACAGCTTGTCTGAAACTTAGCAGTGCAGAAGAACCTAAACTCCGTAACAAGCGCCACTCCATTACCCCGCTAATGGCAAATAAGTAACCTCGAGCTCGTTTCTACTTAGTTGTGTTAGTAAACGTATGTAACAGGCTGCCTTACCGACTAAGAGAACCCGATAGCCTACAGGCATTAAGGAAGGAGCTACAAAGATTCCTATGTATTGACAAGATGCAGCGCAGCTTCGATATCTATGCTTCACAAGACTATCTCTTCGAGCCTGGCCCCGATGTGGCTTGAGGACCTTCAAGCTGTATTGCACGACATCTAAGCATTTGCATCACACAACTTAGCTAAATTCGTAGCAGATACCGTCTTACGACCTAAGAGAATTTAGCAGTAGGCGGCCCACGCATTTTAGGTATTAAGAAGAGAATCCGACCACAGGCAGACTTTTAGCATCATTGAAGTCTTTTTAACTTGCTTTGCCTCCTCCAGACACTTCGGCTTAAAGACTGCTTCATGGAAATGGTAGAGGCTACCACACAAGGGCTAGTTGGTACCGCAACCATTATAAATTATCACCATTAATAATCACCTTATTGCTGCCCAAACAGACCAACAAGTGGCACAACATTCGTATTTAGACTAGCAGTTTCACAAATTCGATGGCACTGCCCATATAGTACACTGCGTGGTAATAACAAAACCATCCGCGGAAGCAAACTTCATACCATGTATCCTATCTTCACTTTCATCCCTTTATATTTAAATTACATTACCGCTAACACTAGGCTTAAGCGATTCCAGTCCTATCAGTTGCACGCATCTTACACGTACTAAGACTAGGAAAGCTGAATACAAGTGTACTTAGCCATTTCTAATTAGGTCCCAGGTTGCCTCGGTTCCCCCGCAGACACTGCTGTCCTAGGGCTGCAATATGAACTAGTAAGCGCCATGGCATAGACGACCTTCAAGAACCGACCAACACCTCAATCCCTACGACCTCTTTTAGTGCAGATGAAACGTTTCCGATTTCACTAGGTTGTGACATTGGATTTTATTTTTGTTGGTAGCCTCCGCTCGTACACTCGTCTTACTGATGGCAAGCCTAGTTCATTTTCGAACTCGCTGTGATTCGCAAGCTACCTTGCACTGTGCTGTTGCTAAGTGGCTGCTAGTTTATTGCAGCCTTTTACAATACACCTTCAGCTCGGCTGCGTACTAATTTCTGAATACTTGGTATCCGTGTTGCTTCCTACTGGTTCTCGTCGTAACTAGTACCTAAGCTCTGCTCTACATTTAGTGACCCAGATTGCAAGCAAGGTATGGCCTTCGCTGAGGCCACTTTTGGTGAGCTCGTTCCTTCTCGTTGACGTCTTTTGCAAATAAAATTTGTTGTGATTCTAAGGCAAACCGCTACTACTTTCGGTTTACTTATTATCGTCGCCTCAATATCTGCCAACTATTTCCTATTTCGAAGAAAGTAGAAGCCACGATTAAAATTCACGCACAATAATATGCCTCGACGGGGAGTCGAACCCCGGTCCACGAATTTCCGGTCCGCTGCTCTACCACCTGAGCTACCGAGGGCTGACGATTAGGTGCGCAAATTTTAACACGTCTTCTGCTTGGTGCGCGACGTGTTGCCAATAAGCTCACAGTACCTGTCCTGATATTGCAGATTGGCGCACTCACCCGTCACTTCCTATTTGACGACAATCCTTTTTGGTTTGGCTTGCTGGGATATATTTTTGCGTCATAAACTCATTACTGACCGAGTCAAATATGGTCCGCTGCAAGGTAACACCTAGGAACGTAACTTTACTGCTCATGTACACTGCGATGATGATATATCCGTTAAAATCTCTTCACTTACTCTAGTCGCGTAACCCCTTAGCTCTATAACGTGTCATCTTCCTACGGAAGTAGACACCGTAACGCCACCATCTGCACCTTCGCCAAATAGCCATAACGTGTCTCATTAGCCACCTACTTCATGCAGGTGCCCGCAGCCCTTCCCTCTGAGCCTGCCAAAGTGCGTAACGAACTAGGCGCATTATTCGGTGTTCTCCATACTACTTCAGCACTCTATAACTCGCACAAACTTTCGGTCTACCGCGTAGCAAACAATGTGGCATCACCGCCGGCTTGGCCCTGAGGTAAAGCGATGTACTACTTCCTACAGCTTTTACCTGACTTAGTTAGAGAAGCTTCCATGCTGCAAACCACACACCAACAACGTCACCGGCCACATCACTGGCAGTAGCCTCCTTTACGTTCAGGACTGTAAATTTGGAACTGGGTTCCTAGTTAATACTGGGGCTCAAATAAGCATGCAACCTCCTGCATCCGAGGAAACTGCTCGGTCGGCCACACTGCTCTCGGCCACTCCGTGCCGCCAATGATATACTCATCTTTACTTACAGCCAGCGCTCTTTTAACATGGGACACCTTAGAACATTTCGCTGGGTGCTCATTATTGCCGCCGTCCCGTATGCCATCATCGGCAAAGAGTACCTCAGACATTTCGACCTATTGATGAGAAGACGGATTTCGGTGTGATTTAAGTTGGTGCATGGCAATTAGACTTATTGACCGATGCGAAACGACCGAGAACAGTCGACCCCGCAACGATGCTCAGCGTCATTGGCACAAACATCGGCATTGCAGCTATCACCCTGGTCCACGTTTGCCAACAGACTACCTCCGACCATGCCCTATTATGCTCTAAGTACTCCAAGCTTGTTTAGGCAATGAACGAACCTCGCACCGTTGCACTTCATGTCACAAACCGCATCCGTACAAAATGCCTACCCGTCTCGTCACGCCTACGTCGACTTTCGCTAATGAAACAAAACCTAGCGCGGGGGGTTTAAGCACCTACTCGAAATTGGAATAATCCACGCTTCGGACAGCCAGTGGTCCTCTCCACTCTAGATGGGCCCAAAAGACTCTGGCGAATGATGACCTTGCGGTGACTAGTAGGCCCTAAACAAACCTGCGGTCCCCGTCATATCCGCAATCCCACATATGCAGGACCTCCCTGCGTGCCTTGCACGTAAGACGATCTACAGTAAGACCGAGCTTGTTCGACACTATAACAAAGTACCAGCGGAGGAAAATAACATACCTTAAAAAGCCGACCTTACGTCCTTTGGCCTGAACGAAGTGCTGAGAATCACTTCTGTATGGTGCAATGCCGCACCAACATATCATTGCTCACCGACGACATCACCCGTATCATAGACGTTGCCTCTCCTGTTTTTGATCACAAACTAGTAGCCAGTTCGTCAGACGGAGCGCACATAGCTCACTTTCACCCGCTCTATCTGCGGTTGACGGAACACGGCGTTAACGGCAATCCGACTAAGTGCGAAGTTGATAAGTCCACGGCAGAATTCTAAGGCCACTGCGTTTCATCATGTGGTATCGTGGTCTTTACGGACAAATTCCATTCCAACAAAGATTTCCCAGCCCCGAGTTCATTTGGCACCTACATTAAGCTTGTGGTCTATTCAACTATTACCGACGCTTCCCCCACTGCGCCCACCCCACGCATCCTCTGACTGACCCACTCAGAGGAGAGGAACTTAAGTTTGTTTCCCACGACACAGCACACACAGCCCTCACCAAGCTCAAGGATGCCATCTGTAACATAAATCTCCTCGCTCATTCCTAGCCGCCTACACCCCTTCTCTCACAACGGACGCTTCAGATTTTGCTTTAAAAGCTGTTCTCCAGCAAGCTGTTGGTTGGCAGCTACAACCACTAAGTTGTTCTCCAAACGTCTGTAACCAGTGGAGAACCGGTACAGCACATTTAGTAGAGAATTGCATTACATCTACTTAGCTTTTGGTCACTTCAGGCACACATTAGAAGGTCGGGCTTCTACGGTCTAAACTGCTTACATGCCTTTCATTTTCGTCCTCAATTCATCTTCTGAAAGCTGTGTACTACGGGAAACCAGGCAACGAGAATTTGTCACGCCGTTCACTGCTGGCACGGGTCAGGTCTCAGGTGCCTCCAACCCTTAGCTGAGGCTCTGTCGTTACTCTTACACCTCACACTGCTTTCGGTGGACCTAGCCGTCTTGGCAAGTGCACAGGCCCAAGAAGAAGAGCTCCAACACACCCTGCAGTCTACTTTAATGAATGTGCAACGAGTTCCTCTACAAACTGCGAACGGAACTATCCTACGAGACCATTTCATCTATTATCCAGGACCTATCGTACCAACCTCTTCCAATTGCAACAGGTTTGCTGCCCTCCACTCATTATCTCACCCTGGTACCTTCGTTTCTTCGCACTTGGTCACCAAGCGGTTTTCATTTTTCCAAGCGTTAACAAAGATATTCGTAACTGGGAGCGAGCTTGCGTCCACCGCCAGCGCTTAAAGTTAGATCCACACACCTGCAGTCCCCTAGGTACATTACCCGCTCCGGAATTGCGTTCCACCCATTACACTTACAAAGGTAGGACCCCTGCTTACCTCTGACGGTTCCGTATACCTATTGTAAAGTGTCGATGTTTCATTAGATGGCAAGAAGCCATCCTCGTATCAAGCTGCACAGCCGACAGTCATTCGTGCCTTTTTGGAAAAAGTCGTCCCAATACGGACGTTTATCCACCATCACTACCGAACGCGAAATCACTTTCGGATCGGCAATGAAACAAATAAATAAACGCATTATTTCCGGCAGTGTGGGTCAGGCCATTTGAGGCATGATAATAATACAAACAGGTATGGTTTGTAATTGTAAAATAATATAGCGTTAAAAAGTAATATATCTTATTTGTATTTGTACAAATGCAAGCGTACGTGTTAGTGGGCCTAGTGAGTAAACTTGTGATGCGTGTTTGAACGCATAGCTTGGTTTGCTGTGCTTGTCCTCGTATGAAGAGAGAAAGGTAACACGTCGAAGGAGCTGATGTTTGCGGTGTCGGCATCTTCCGGAAGGGGAAGAGACATTGACTTTATTTGGTGGCGTCATATCCGCCACGTTGCAGTGTTGTTATACGAACCTTTGTGGTATCTTATAGGGAAGACCCTGGCTAGGCAGAAACCCACCACGTTCCGGAGTAATACCACCGAACTCTTCGCTGGAACGGGATTAACCTGAATCACCCAGCTGGCGGCAGGTGGTTGTTGGGCTAGCAAGCCGATACCCTCTGCAACCGCTTAGGCTGCCGCCGTACCTAGACGATGGCATTCCTCCTGCCGCGGATAGGCTAGTCGTATGTTTTCATTTGCAGATTAAGTCACCTCTCTGTGTCACTTCTGACCCTGACTGGAGCGAACTCATTCCGTTAGTACTTCTAGGTATCCGCAACAGCAGTAAAGTCGGCCTGCAGTACTTACCTACGGAGCTAGTCTGCTGCACAGCGCCTAAGCTGCAAGGAGAGTTCATTTCGCACCCTCGCCGACTTGTAGGCTACCATCAAACATTGCACCCGCTTGTTCTCCATGCGTACGTTCGCCTCAACCTACCCATTTTTGTGTGAAGACCAGGGATGTACAAGTGTACCATATAGTCTTCACCAGCACTCACGTTTTCGTCCGCACATACGCAGTGCGTTATCCCCTGCACTCCATTTCAGAGTTCGCTACCGAACTTCTGAGCACCATACCATAACCGGACTGTGCACAGGACAGTGGTGTCCATCGATCGCCTTTAGGTGGTCTTTTTCGAAGATGTGCCTCCATCTTTACTTTGTACAGCAGCTAAGGTAAATCACCCTCTGCTGCATCTCCTGCACCAGGCAGCTTAAATCTTTTTCTTACCCTAGAGCCTCCGCCAACCCAGTCCCAACCATAGCCAACTGACCAACGCTGTAGACAGGTCAAAGGTCCAATCCACTTTGCAGCTTTTGTTAAAGTTTGCTATAATCTTTGACATGCGTAGCTTCTGCGTTTCCTCATAAGCAAGTGTTTTATTCATATACGTTTTGCAAGACGAGAATACCTAAAACCCTTTCCTACAAAACAATAGTGTGGCTGCAAGCAACCGCGAATCCACCTACCAGTGCTACAATGACTATTATGGCTTACAAAGACGCCGTCCTGGTTTCTTCTTGGGACGAGGATACTTACGGCGATGGTCTCTGACTGCGTTGTGATGTGACGCCTTCTAAGTGCACCGTCGGGTCACAGTGGAGAAAATGCTCTCTCGGCGCTTTTTCTGGAGTTGCAAGCTTTTGCTGTCCGACCAGCACCCGCGACGGCCCACCGAGGATGCACTCTAGTGCCCACTCAAATACCAACTTGCAAATAACAAAGAAATCGAGACCCAAAATTACCCCGCGCTACCACACCTAGTGCATGAACATATTGCTATTACTAGTTTATATTCCTAAACTCACTTTGTTCCCCCACCTGACATCTATTAAAGGCTTATTTCATTTAGCATTCTGGGGGATACCCCTGTAGCTAACGTGCAACATTTCGGTATTTCAGCACTTTGTGACATTGGATTTGTTGTTAATTATATCTTCCAATCGTCCGCTGGTTTTACTTACTGCGTGTCTGGGCACTTTCGAACTGTGATTCCAGTGCTACTGTGTTCTGTGATGCGGCAAATTTGCTTCTAGATCATTGCAGCTTTTTACAATACATGTTCGGCCCGGCTACGCACACATTTCTAAATAATTGGTATCCGTATTAGTTTCCGCTAGTTCTCGTCGCAACCAGTACTTGAGTTCCGACATACAATCTATTCTTCAATGTCCAAGTTATCACTGCCCAAAAAGCTCAACCAGTCGTACAACCTTAGCTTACTGATGGGCAGCTTTGAAAGTCCGTAGGGACTCAACAACTAGGATATCGCACAGCAATAACATATTCATCCGAGCAGGTAACCTCTAATCTTTATAACATTTCTACATCCTCATCCCTTCGTATTCGGCCTTATCTGCCAGAAACTTCCCAATACTTAGACAACCGGGTACGTGAAAAAATCTTAGGTTTATGGCCTTTGAGCTATGATTTGTATATGCGTTCTACCAGCCTTGTACATGGTATAAAAACTCAGTCTATTGTTGCTGTCAGCACCGTAGTTCACCTTAAGTAAACTTTGGTATTATCCGAAATATGTCGTAGTACCAGAAGTAGAGGTTCTTCCATTAACCCACGGACCTGGCAACTGCTAGTTAACATTAACTGATGTATTACCTTAAGCATTATTACTCGCTACCTTACTCCGCTTTTTCCAAATGCAGTAGGTATGACACCAACAGTATAACTGTAGGTAGATATGTATTCCATCTGGTTGATAAAGTGACCAATGTAAGAGCCGTAGGTCCAAGATGCAGAAAGTTTTCTCCCCCTTTATCCTCACTTTGCCTCATATACTTTGCTTAAGCTGAGTCCGACAGACGCCGATAACTATTAAAAACGCTAGTAAGCAGGCATGGGGAAAACGAACACATCTTCTGCAACTGCTTTTGCTAACCATACATTCACCTTATCGGGTACCATTTCACTGGCAAGAAAGCTGACCATCGGCCTTTCAGACGGAGGGAAACTCCCTTCTGTCGCCAAAGATGACGCAGGTTCAGGAACGCAGCTCTGGTCTTTGCAATGCTTGAGCTCACGTCAGTTTCTATGCGCCCATCATTGCTGATGCAGCTGCCAAAATAAGTGAAATGATCAACCACCTCGAGTTCCTCGTTAGCAAGCGTCAAGGGGTCGTCAAGTGGCTGGTGGTCCTGCAGCAACACTTTGCACTTTGAAAGGTGCGAAGTGCATACCAAATAATAGGACCACCCTGGACAGGCTACTCAGGGTTGATTGTGCCGCCCCAACATCGTCGAAAAGCAAGACGATATCGACCGCATAATCCAGATCAACTAACCTTTCACTAGGCAGCACTTCAACGCCTACATCGTGAGATTCCGCAAGGGAACACTCCATGATAGAATCCACGACGAAATTGAACAAAAATGGGGAAATCGGACAACCCTGACGAACGCCACTTGTGGTCGGAAGGCTATCCGATAGGACACCGTAGACTCTGACGGGGCCTGTAGTGTTTGAGTATACAGCATGCAGGATGTTCACATATTTCGTGGGAACACCTTTCCGCGCAAGTATTTCGAATAGAATCGATCAATTGACTGAGTCGAACGCACTCTTGAAATTGAGGAACACAGCTACTGTCGGTCTGCGGTATGCGTGGCGCTGCTCTAGTACCTGCCGCAAAGTAAATATATGGTCTATACAGCCACGTCCTGGGCGGAAACCGGCCTGATCTTCCCTAATCCGAGATTCCCGTTCCGCAGTGAAGCAACTGAATACTGAATACTGTATTTTGGAGCAAGTAGAAAATAAGTCTGTACAACTTCATCGGGTGATAAGCAAAAAACATTTTTTTTAAAAATAAATAAACACGTCCGGTGGTTATCCTGAGATGGTTCAGCAACTCCTTCTGTAGCACACAAAATGCTTGTTTACACAGTGAGTCACAAGTGGGTGATATCATTGTCAAGTGGCAACCGTTCCCTGAAACGTATGTTAGCGAAGTGTACATCCAACAAAGATTTGAATTTCTGCACAGATTCGGCCTCGACGACGCGTTCTGGCAGACTGTTCCAGGCGTGCACAACCCTCCGCTCGAAACACAGGGGGTGTGGGATTTTCTTCAGATCAGGTACCACGAGTTTGTACCTGTGCCCACGTGTGGTGCATGGTACTCGCAAGTGGAGTAACGACCTTAGCATGGGGAAATGACCGAGATGTAAAATACGGTAGGTCATGATAAGATCCACTCGAACACGGCGATATGACAAGGTGTAGAGCCCAAGTTTCATGCACCGGTTTTCATACGATAAGCCTCTCAAGCTGGAGATCAACTTGGTGGCGATGTGTTGTACTCGTTCGATCTTTTGCGCTTCGCCGCCAGTGATCGGACAATATGCAGGCGAGCCGTACTCTACCATTGGTCAGACGATGGAAGAGAAGAGGCGAGTGGCGACGTCCTCAGACCAAGTGCAGAAGCTACGTTTCAGCGCTTAGAGCATGCGCAGTCCGTTTCGATACAGTTTGTTGGTGTTGTCGACGGACTTCAAATCGCAGCGTGGGAGTACACCTAGGTCTTTCACGGAAGGTGTGGGATGCAGTGGTTGGCCGTCTAGGGTGTACGTTCGTCCGTGAACAGCCTTCCCGAAATTCATGAATAGGGACTTTGCCGGGTTGACCGGTAGGTGGACTTCAGCAGACCATACTGCGAGGCGGTCGAGGTCTTGTTGGAGAATGTCACAGTCATCGAGAGTATTAATTTCTCGCCAAATTTTGAGGTCATCCGCAAACAATGCACACGGCGACCGTAGAAGCTGGGGCAGCTCGTTGATGTGGATGAGAAACAGAGTGGGTCCCAGTACCGTACCTTGAGGTATACCACTGGTCGAGGGATACCAATCGGTTAGATGGCCGTCCACCTGTACCCTCCACTTTCTTCCAACGAGAAATTCATGGATCCATCGATGTAACGATCCTCCCACACCACACGACCTTAATCTGTCTAGAAGCAATTCATGATTAACTTTGTCGAATGCTTTGCTGAAGTCGATGTAGATTGCGTCGACGGACTTTCCCCGGTTCAGTGCTTGCAACCATTCCTGTCTCGTCACAAGTAAGTTTGTAACACAAGAATATCCCATCCTGAATCCGTGTTGTGCCGGTGTCAGAAGTTCTTTCGATTGTAACAGATGTATTAGACGCTTTTTTTACTATCTTCTGGATCACTTTGGCCAAAACGGGTGTAAGACAAATTGGCCTGTAGTTATCCACCTTACTGGGGTCGCCACCTTTCGGGATCGGCCTCACCACCGAGCGCTTCCAGTCGTTTGGCAATGAGCCCTCAGACAATGATTTGTTGAATAGATCCGTAACCACAGGCGAGATAATGGCAGCTAGTGATTTGATAATTAGCGGATGAAGCCCGTCAGGCCCTGCAGGCTTGGTACCGTCAAGGTTCGCAAGTAGCAAGCGCACCTCGTCGACATCACAAACCAAACCGTTGAGCTCTACAGGAATGTTACTCGCTGAGATGGGTATGGACGCCGCGTCGTTTGCAAACACGGAAGCGAAGTGAGCGGCCAGTGCGGACGCGCGATCGGAACTGGAAGTTAGCAGGTGTCCGTCCGCGTCTTCCAGACATGACACGTCACCTTTTGGCTTCAAACGGCGTTTCACGTAAGCAAAGATCTTCTTTGGGGCCATCCTCGCGTCAGTTGCAAGCTTTTCTTCGAACTTCCGGCGCTTTGTCAATTTCACTTTGTTGCAAATATTTCGCTGTCTTTTATATGCTTCGTAATCAGTGGCGGAGCCAGAGAGGCGAAATGCGTCCCACATTCTTCGCCGTAACCGAGCCAGCCTACCATATTCCTTGTCGAACCAGTGTGGTTTGATTGGTCTGACTTTCTGTAATTTCAACGGCACAAACTGAGAACAAAGCAAAGCCAATCCTTCTTTTATTACTGTCCAACCGTCCTCCACAGGTGTAACATGCGGTAGAGACCAATCCATTTGGCTCGCTGCTCGATTTAATCCATCGAAATCAGTTTTCCAGTAGTTGTAAGCTGGTTCCACCGGAGATACACTCGGCAAGTTCAGTTCCATAGTGGCTATCAGCACGGAATTGAGGCCAGTAACTTTGTCGCAACGGGCGTTAGGCTGATACCCCTGTGGTTAGTACAGTCAGTGCGACTAGCCTTCTTGTATATTGCCGCTACAATCGATTCGCTCTAATTAGTCGGGACACCCTTCCAAATACGTCCGAATAAGGAGGTCAGTGGTTTGCAGAGGACTTCACCTTCATCCTTAAATAGTGCAGGTGGGAGGGAATCCGGGCCAGCGGCACGAAAACGATTGAGGGCTGTGATTCGCGCTTCGGACCTCGCCCTCCGACAGAGGCTCTAAACTAACCGTCCATGGCTCATACTGCATCACCTGAGTAGGAACAGATTCGGCAGCAGGTGGCCAGCTGAACTGATCTTAAAAGTCTTCCGCCAAGCGAGCCACACGGCGCTCCTTATTGTGTATCAGCGCACCCGCGCTGTCTCTGATTGTCTCACTGACGCCTGGTTTTCTGGGACCAGTGGTGCGGATTAGCTGGAAGAGCTTCCGGTAACTGAATATTGCTCCTGCCTCCTCCATTTCTTGAGCCCTACTGGTTCACCAGGCTTCCTTGTCAGCACGTAGGCTCTGCTTTAGTTCACGCGTAATAGCGTGTCTGGTCACATTGTGTTCAGAGCCAGCCAGGAGGTGTCTTCTAGATTCCAACAGATTCACCGACCTCTCGAATATCCAGTGACTGGTGCGGTGACAATGGATAGTGCCACAAGCAGATGCTCCTGCGTCGTGCATGGCGGCTGAGATCCTATTCCACTGAAGCTCAGTGTCATTAGGACAAGACAGCGGAAGTTCGGTATGCAGTGCGTCTTGATAGGCTTGTTGACAATTTCTCGTTGCCAATGGCGGGAGAGGTTTGGTGCGCCTCCCGGTAAAGTTCATGGAGAAACGACAGCGTACCAAGGCATAATCATAGCCGATATAGGTACTCCAGTACGAGCGGCAATCCAGCATGGAACCACGTAAACTGGAACCTATGGCTATGTGGACAATTTGGGTCCATTGCTGGTCAGCTACTGGAGGATGACAAGCGGCACTTCGGCGTCCAATGTGTCGAAAATCAGTGCTAGTAAGAAACAAGTGGTGCACCGCACACAGTTGCAGCACACGCTCACCGTTGTCAGTCCGTTTGGAGTTAAGCCCACAATTACCACCCAATTGAGCTTCTGAAGAGTTCAGACGCCCTAGTTATGCGTTCATATCCCCTGCAAGTACTATAATATCTGAACTAGTAGCACTGCGTAGCAGCGTGTTCAGTTCGTCATAGAATGCGTCCTTGACAGCATTAAAACTGCAGTCGGTGGGAGCATAAGCAGAAATCACAACAAACAGCGTTTTGTTTTACTTCGCGAATTCACCTTAGCTGATGTCGTCAAACGGGCTGCACATAAACGGCTGTTCACCGGAATCCAATCAATCAACGGTGACTCAGCCTTGGAGCTGAGAATGATACCTACACCAGCTTGACCCGTGAGTGCCGCATCGGCGTCTCCGGATGCGTGCAACCAATAACGAGAGGATAAGCCGGGAGCAGTCAATTCAATAACCCCGTTAGGGTCATTGATCCTAGTTTCGGACACACAACACACATCAACACCCAGTGTGGCCAAGGTGCGTGCGAGTGCAGCCTGCTGACCTGTTTGTCTTAGAGTGCGGACGTTGAATGTCGCCATGGAAACGGGATAGTGTGGCCTTATAAGGGACTTTTGCCGATAGGCGTCCGATAAATGCGGTGGGATGGTGGCTGCAGATGGTTCTACTCCAGTAGCACTTCGGTTGCTGTCAATTAAGCTGGGAATTATAGAAGGAAGGTTAGTAATGGGGGTCGGGATAGGAGTAAGAGAAAAAGGTGGAAAAGAAAGAAGGGAGGCGCCAGCAGTTGCACGTTTTCGTTTATCCGCCCTGCTGTATGCAGCAGATAAGGCGACCCTTGATAATCTGCGCGACGGCCGATGCAGGATGAAGTTTATGATTGAAGAAAATGTTATGATTGTATGTGGGCTGAGATACTGCCAGGACGCCCAGAGCTAGACAGGAGGACGATTAGGGTCCTCATCCAAAGCCTTTGGCTCAAAAGCCTGTCCGCAAGGCAGCGGGGAGGTGGCAATGGTTAAGTTTGACAGAAATGGACGCCGTCCAATTTCAAACCCCCAACCTGGAGGACCAGGAGACTGAGTTTGTCTGACCTCTCACGATTGACCAACCTGGTAGGAGTAGCTCTCAAGATGCCCGGAGGCATCACCCAGTATAGCTCAATGGGTCAATGAGGTACGCAAACCGTCGCACCACGTTAAGGTCCAGTCTCGCTGCGACGGTGATGATGAGGCGAGGCGGTGAAAGCCACAAGGAAGCTGCCTCGCTGATGCCACCTTATTTTTGCACGATAGCCATCTGTTTGTGATGGTATTTTGTTGATAAGGTGTAGGTGCCTTGACCTTGATTGTTTGTTTAAGCCATTAAGGTTTTCCGGTAAGTCCCTCTTCTCGCTCTCTTATTATTCTTCATTCCGTAAGTCACAGTGGTTGTATGGCAGTGAAGCATCAGTTCCACTGACTGATGTACTACTGATGTTGATGACTGCTCCCGCCTCCATTTCTTGAGGCCTACTGGTCCACCAAGCTTCCTTGTCAGCACGCATGCTCCACTTTAATTCGCGCCTAATAGTCCGCTTGGCCACATCGTGTTCAGAGCCAACCGGAAGATTTCTTCTGGATTCCAAGAAGCTCACATACCTCTCGGATATCTAGTGTCTGATGCCTAAAACAAAGACCAGTCCAACCAATTACTGCCTATATTTTCCTGCCCAGCGGTCGCTGCCAGGCCGGTTTATGTGAAGTAAGAAAGAGAGAAGGGTAATCTAATGAAACAAGAGCACGAATGTAAGATAAATAGGGACAATACCAAGGTATGATAAGAAATAGAAAAATAATGAACTAAGTCGAAGACATAAATCGGGTAGGAGAAGGGGAAGGTTTGGTACTGCTATTCAAGAACATCTAACTGATGCTCGAAACCCTATACCGTAGATTCCCTAACAACGCGCTACGGACGCGAGTCTTAACGTTCAATAAAGCGACGCGACAAGCGAATTTGCATCCTTACCCGATCAGTTTGTGCAGCTTTAACGGGTGATCTCGGAGACTAGGCAGTTTGGTGCGAGAAAATGGCCAGGACAAGTCTGGTCTTTTCTTACCCGTTAGGATACCGTAAGTGAGGATCGAATCTCCTCTCATTCTCTGGTAGTGCATTGAGTACATACCCAAGTTAAACATGCGTCCAGGATACGTTTGCCCTCCGTAAACCCTGCACTAACCTTGTATCCATCAGCAAACATCTCTAGTTCCATTTTGTCCCTTACAAGACATGGTGGACAAGCCTGAACGCAGTATTTCAGGTAGTGTCAAATAAAAACTGAGAAAAGCTTCACAAAAATATTGGCCGATAGGACACCAAAAGAGCGGCGAAAAAACCACATCATACAGAACCCACTACAAGCAGCCTTCCTCAAATAGTCCCCAGAGGGAAGCACTGAGGTGAGGACGGTACCTAGATTATCTGGCTGAGTGACAACAGGAAGTTCACTTCCACCAAATACATAGCGTGTGGGGGAACTAGCAACTTTAATGCGGAGGACAGAACATTTTGCCTGATTTATAGGCAGCAACCATAAGGATGACCAATCCGAGACTATTCAAGGCACTCTGAATTACTTCAGAGCCATCAGGGATATCCACATATTCCAGAGCTTGAAGTCATTAGCAAACAATAGTACCGGTACTTTAAGCTCTTGGGGTGTCATTAAGATAAATTGCAGAAAGTAACGGCCCTGAAACCGACCTCTGTGGAAGGCCACTAAGAACATTTTATCTAAGCGAAATGCTACGCCCCACGCGTACACACTGTTCTCTCCCTAAAGGAAAGAAGATATCCAGTTAAGGGCGCCTCCAGATATCCCTTAAGATCTCAACTTTAGTGAGAGCCGTTGATGTAGAACGGTATCAAAGACTTTCAAAAGTCAACAAAATGCATGTAGATAGCGTAACCGTTGGCTACTGCCTCCGCACACGAAAATCCCGTATACAGCACTGTGACTCGCACGCGCAGCTCGACTGTAAACAGTCTGTAGTTGAGATCACTGAGCCATGTGGATGTAAAAATGTAGAAATAAGGCATTACACACACTGTTCTCGTCACCCACGAACCCACCGGTACCGTACAACTCAGTGAGAGCTGAATGGACCAGAAATTACTGGTGAAGTGGTTGTATGTAGCTGCGAATAACGTAGGTTACAGGAACATTATTTCGAAGGTATGACTAAATTATAGAGCATCAATAAAGACCAACGTGTATTAACATAATTCATGTACATGAGCAGTCTAAGTAAAAAAAACGTTGTGTATGCATATTTGGTGTCCAATATTATAAATAATACGTACTTGTTTATGCTTTATCGTGCTAAAATATCCTACAAATTTATATATTTATACATGTATTTTTATTTATTTTATCGACGTATGTGCTTATTAGGTATGCACATACTAAGAAATATTACCTTTATTTTGTATAAAAAAAGTTGTAATACATGATGGCCTTATATACTGCAAATAAATATTATAAGACTACTTTTAATTTAATAAATAAACAGAATGTAGCAGTTTTTGTTGCGTAATAGGTACTTTCTACATGGCGACGCATTATACTTATATATTTTATTAGCAAATGTGCTGTACTACGTTACGGTCTCCATTTTTAGGCAGCGCGGAACCGGGTGCGCTGCTACCTCCGCAACGCCTAACTCTCCATAGTCGAAATGAAACCTGATCGTGACCTTGGTTTAACCAATAAACTTTTCCAAATTTACAGTTTTGTGGACATTGTGTAAGAGGACGTTAAAAAACCAATGTACTCTTATCCCAAGTAACACGTCTTTTCTTTTCGTAAGTGAGCGTTCCTACATGACGTCTTTTTTCTGAGTTTTTGCTTTGAGATCGACATATTCGCGATACAAATGTGGCAAGAACATACATTGCTGGCAACAGAACAAAATTGTGAATAACTCCCAAAATGCCAGTTTCAATGGGAGAGCTCAACTTGACCCTGCAGCAGAAAGAGAAGCCATGCGGGGAGTCAAAAATCTTTTGTTCAAGTTCAAGTGGTACTGGAACGATAGGATTACCCCGTGAGTGTTCCTTCTTCGGCGGGTCGTTGAAGCAGGAGTTGGCGAACTTTGAAATACTGATGGATCTAAAACAAAGACCGCATCACACCCTGTCCAACCAATTAATGTCCACGTATCCTGCCCTAGCAGTTCCTGCTGGGTCGGTTACGTGAAGTAAGAAAAAAGTAAACTCAGAAGGCAAAGGAGAGAGTGAAATGAGCTAATCAAGTGGAATACGAAGATATTTGGGTCATTAAAAAAGCAACTGAAAAGTGAATGTGAGTCAGCTAGGAAAAAGGAAAGTGTTGCTGTTGCCACCCAAGAGCATCGAGCTGGCGCCCAAAACCCTTAACCGTGGGTTCCTTAACCACGTGATCTGGAAGCGAATTCTAGCGATCTATAACTCGGCGCGATAGACGAGTTCCCGTCCTAATCCTATCAGACCATGATTTATGCAGTTTCAGTGGGTGACCGCGGAGATTAGGTAACATAGCGGGATTAAATAGCCCTGACAAGTCCGGGCCAATCTTACCCGT
This sequence comes from Dicrocoelium dendriticum, assembly GCA_944474145.2. Taxonomy (NCBI): domain Eukaryota; kingdom Metazoa; phylum Platyhelminthes; class Trematoda; order Plagiorchiida; family Dicrocoeliidae; genus Dicrocoelium; species Dicrocoelium dendriticum. The sequence continues at coordinate 59,808,711 of OX104064.1, read as the reverse complement.
CAAAATACGATAAGGGAGAAGCAGGTCCCCTCTTACTTTAGGTAGTGCATTGAGTACATCCCCAAACTGAGCAAGCGCTCAGGATACGTCTGTCCGTTGACCATGCACCAACCGAGTGCCCACTCGTAACACCCTCTCCAAGTCCATTTTGTCTCGGTTAAGACATGGTGAACAAGCCTGAATACAATATTCCAGGTAGGATCGGACGAATGCCGAGAATAGTTTCCCAAACATACTGGCCGTTAAGATGCCGAAACAGCGTCGGAGAAACCACATCATACGAAACCCTTGACAAGCAGCCTTCTTCCAGTTGTCTCCAGAATGAAGTGCTGATGTGTGTGCGACTCCTAAATCAACCTGCTGCGTGAGAACAGGGAGTTCACCACCGCCGACGCCATATCGGGTGGGAGGATTTGCAGCTCCGATTCGGAAAACAGAGCATTTGGCCCTATTTGTGGTCAACAACCATAAGGTGGACCGTTCCCGGAACCTATGCAGGACACGCTGCATTGTCTCAGGACCTCCGTTATATCCACAATATCCCAGAGCTTAAGGTCGTCAGCAAACATTAGTGATGACACCCGTAGCTCTCCCGGCAAGTCATTTACATAAATCGCGAACAACCATGGCCCCAATACCGAGCCCTGTGGAACGCCACTAAGAACAGCTTGCCTGAGCGAAAGGCTACGCCCCACCCGTACGCACTGTTCCCTCCCCACAAGGAAGGCAGACACCAATTGAAGGGCGCCACCAGATATCCCGTAAGATCTCAACTTTAGTGAGAGCCGAAGATGTGGAACAGTGTCAAAAGCTTTCGAAAAATCTATGGATAGCACGTCTACAGCGTGGCCACTGTCTACCGCTTCGGCCCAGCTTTCACGAGCTACTAGTAAATTAGTCTGACATGAAAATCCCTTGCGGAATCCATGTCGCGCAACACTGAGAAGGTTGAATCTATTCAGGTGGTTCTCCACTAAATCCCTTAGCAGCTTTTCAAACAACCTGACTTCTACGCTTGTCAAACTGACAGACCGGTGGTTCGCGGTTAGAGCGCTGTCACTGCCCTTAAAAATCGGACAGATGATTGCCTCCTTCCATTTTGAATGGAGGCTGCAGCTATCCGGCGGTATTGAAAACATGCATGTGAGCGGACCACTCAGCTCAGTGGCCAGTTCATGCAACAGCTTCGGATGAATTGAATTAGGACCGGAAGTTTTAGAGGGATTAATGCCTTGCAGTAACTTGAAGACCAGAGTCTCCGTTATGCTAAATTCAGCTAAGCAAGTATCCTCTGGAACTTTTGAAACCAATTCAACCCGGGATAAAGAGGTCTCCCGAGCAAAGACCCCGGTATACTGATCACTCAGTATACAAGCCTTGTCATAGTCAGTTTGCGCACGGATCCCGTCTGCTCGCACTAAAGCTGGTATAGACATTTTTGCCCCGCCGCATCTTTTAACGTAAGCAAAATACTTCTTGGGATTAGCTGCGGCCGAGTCGGCTAAACCCTGCTCGTATTGGAGACGAGCAGTTCTGAGATGTTGCTTACATGTATTTCTAAGCTCTCGATAACTATCGTAGGTGCTGGCTGATGGAGCTGCTTGGTAGGTTCGCCAGCATCTAGACAGTTTCTTGAGTAGGTGCTTGCTTGTGGCATCTATCCATGGAGGCTGTGCCCTTAACCCTCTTTTCCTAATGAGTGGAATATAGGGAGTAGAAACCTCCGTAAGGTATGCCATGAATTTATCCCAGGCTAACTGCACAGAATCAGCTATCGAGATCTCCCACTTCAGAACTGAAGCCTTAGTTCGTGCTGCACTAAAGTCCGCCCGCCAATTATTCGGAAGTAATTCAACAGCGGTCTCTTGGTGCCTTGAATAAGCACCTCGAAAGGAAATGCATGCGTAATCGCTGGACCCTAGAGGTGTACCGTGTGAAACGTCAGTCACGAAGTCCAGGGACTTAGCGAAAACCCAATCCAAAGTAGATGGTATTTGGTTGTCCATATACCCAGTGAGAAATACAAGGAACTGGTGCAAAGGCACTTGGTGAGTCAGTTCAAGGAAGTCTGCACCAGTTCGTTGTATTTCTCACTGGGTATATGGACAACCAAATACCATCTACTTTGGATTGGGTTTTCGCTAAGTCCCTGGACTTCGTGACTGACGTTTCACACGGTACACCTCTAGGGTCCAGCGATTACGCATGCATATCCTTTCGAGGTGCTTATTCAAGGCACCAAGAGACCGCTGTTGAATTACTTCCGAATAATTGGCGGGCGGACTTTAGTGCAGCACGAACTAAGGCTACAGTTCTGAAGTGGGAGATCTCGATAGCTGATTCTGTGCAGTTAGCCTGGGATAAATTCATGGCATACCTTACGGAGGTTTCCACTCCCTATATTCCACACATGCGGAAAAGAGGGTTACGGGCACAGCCTCCATGGATAGATGCCACAAGCAAGTGCCTACTCAAGAAACGGTCTAGATGCTGGCGAACCTACCAAGCAGCTCCATCAGCCAGCACCTACGATAGTTATCGAGAGATTAGAAATAAATGTAAGCAACATCTCAGAACTGCTCGTCTCCAATACGAGCAGGGTTTAGCGGACTCGGCCGCAGCTAATCCCAAGAAGTATTTTGCTTACGTTAAAAGACGCAGCGGGGCAAAACTGTCTATACCAGCTTTATTGCGAGCAGACGGGACCCGTGCGCAAACTGACTATGACAAGGCTTGTATACTGAGTGATCAGTATACTGGGGTCTTTGCTCGGGAGACCTCTTTACCACAGGTTGAATTGGTTTCAAGAGTTCCAGAGGATTCTTGCTTAGCTGAATTTAGCATAACGGAGACTCAGGTCTTCGAGCTACTGCAAGGCATTAATCCCTCTAAAGCTTCCGGTCCTGATTCAATTCATCCGAAGCTGTTGCATGAACTGGCCACTGAGCTGAGTGGTCCGCTCACATGCGTGTTTTCAATATCGCTGGACAGCTGCAGCCTACCTTCGGAATGGAAGGAGGCAATCATCTGTCCGATTTTTAAGGGCGGTGACAGCGCTCTACCCGCGAACTACCGGCCTGTCAGTTTGACAAGCGTAGTAGTCAAGTTGTTTGAAAAGCTGATAAGGGATTCAGTGGAGAACCACCTGAATAGATTCAACCTTCTCAGTGTTGCGCAACATGGATTCCGCAAAGGATTTTCATGTCAGACTAATCTACTTGTAGCTCGTGAAAGCTGGGCCGAAGCGGTAGACAGTGGCCACGCTGTAGACGTGCTATTCGTAGATTTTTCGAAAGCTTTTGACACTGTTCCACATCTTCGGCTCTCACTAAAGTTGAGATCTTACGGGATATCTGGTCGCGCCCTTCAATGGGTGTCTGCCTTCCTTGAGGGGAGGGAACAGTGCGTACGGGTGGGGCGTAGCCTTTCGCTCAGGCAAGCTGTCCTTAGTGGCGTTCCGCAGGGCTCGGTATTGGGGCCATTGTTGTTCGCGATCTATGTAAATGACTTGCCGGGAGAGCTAGGGGTGTCATCACTAATGTTTGCTGACGACCTTAAGCTCTGGAATATTGTGGATATACCGGGGGTCCTGAGGCAATTCAGCGTGCCTTGGATAGGCTCTGGGAATGGTCTACCTTATGGTTGATGCCCATAAATAGGGCCAAATGCTCTGTTCTCCGAATCGGAGCTGCAAATCCTCCCACCCGATATGTCGTCGGCGGTGGTGAACTCCCTGTTGTCACTCAGCAGGTTGATTTAGGAGTCGTACACGCATCAGCACTTCATTCTGGAGACAACTGGAAGAAGGCTGCTTGTCGAGGGTTTCGTATGATGTGGTTTATCCGCCGCTGTTTCGGAATCTTAACGGCCAAGTTGTTTGTGAAGCTATTCTCGGCATTCGTCCGACCCCACCTGGAATATTGTATTCAGGCTTGTCCACCATGTCTTAACCGAGACAAAATGGACTTGGAGAGGGTGTTACGAGTGGGCACTCGGTTAGTGCAGGGTCTACGGGGACAGACGTATCCTGAGCGCTTGCTCAGTTTGGGGATGTACTCAATGCACTACCGAAGGATAAGAGGGGACCTGATTCTCACTTATCGTATTTTGACGGGTAAGATTGGCCCGGACTTGTCAGGGCTATTTAGTCCCGCTACGTTACCTAATCTCCGCGGTCACCCACTGAAACTGCATAAACCACGGTCTGATAGGATTAGGACGGAAACTCGTCTATCGCGCCGAGTTATAGATCGCTGGAATTCGCTTCCAGATCACGTGGTTAGGGAACCTACGGTTAAGGGTTTTGCGCGCCAGCTCGATGCTCTTGGGTGGCAACAGCAACCCCTTCCTTTTTCCTAGCTGACTCACCTTCACTTTTCAGTTCTTTTTTAATGACTCAAATATCTTGGTATTCCACTTGCTTAGCTCTTTCCACTTTCTCTTTTGCCTTCTGAGTTTACTTTTTTCTTACTTCACGTAACCGACCCAGCAGGGACTGCTAGGGCAGGATACGTGGGCATTAATTGGTTGGACAGGGTGTGATGCGGTCTTTGTTTTAGGTCCATCAGTATTTCAAAGTTCGCCAACTCCTGGTTCAACGACCCGCCGAAGAAGGAACACTCACGGGATAATCCTATCGTTCCAGTCCCGCTTGAACTTGAATTTGAACAGGTGATGTTTGACTCCCCGCATGGATTCTCTTTCTGCTGCAGGGTCAAGTTGAGCTCTCCCATTGAAGCTGGCATCTTTGAGAGTTATGCACAACTTTGTTCCGTTGCTAGCAATATATGTTCTTGCCACATTTGTATCGCGAATTTGTCGATCTCCCATGCAAAGGCTCAGAAAAGTGACGTCAAGTAGGAACGCTCTCTTACGAAAACAAAAGACGTGTTACTTGGGATAAGAGTTCATTGGTGTTTAACGTCCTCTTACACAATGATCACAAAACTGTAAATTTGGAAAAGTTTATTGGTTAAGCCAAGGTCACGATCAGGTGCCATTTCGACTATGGCGAGTTAGGAGTTGCGGAGGCAGCCGCGCACCCGGTTCCGCGATACCTAAAAATGGAGGCCACAACGTAGTACAGCACATTTGCTATTAAAATGAGATATAAGTATAATGAGTCGCCATGTAGAAAATACTTTTCACGCAACAAAATCTGCTATATTTTGTTTGTTTATTATATTTAAACTTGTCTTATCATATTTATTTGCAGTATATAAGGCCATCATATATTACAACTTTTTTATACAAAATAAAGGTAATATTTCTTAGTATGTGCATACCTAATAAGCACATACGTCGATAAAATAAATAAAAATACATGTATAAATATATAAATTTGTAGGATATTTTAGCACGATAAAGCATAAACAAGTACGTATTATTTATAATATTGGACACCAAATATGCATACACAACGTTTTCTACCTAGTCTGCTAATGTACATGAATTTAGTTAATACACGTTGGTCTTTGTTGGTGCTCTATATTTTAGTCCTACCTTCGAAATAATGTTCCTGTAACCTACGTTATTCGCAGCTGTACACTACCACTTCACCAGCTTTTTCTGGTCCATTCAGTTCACTGAGTTGTACGGTACCTGTGAGTTCGTGCGTGACGAGAGCAGTGTGTGTAATGCTTTATTTCTACATTTTTACATCCACATGGCTCAGTGATCTCAACTAGACTGTCTACAGTCGAGCTGCTCGTGCGAGTCAGTGCTGTTTAAGGGATTTCCGTGTGCGGAGGCAGTAGCCAACAGTCACGCTATCTACATGCATTTTGTTGACTTTTGAAAGTCTTCGATACCGTCCCACATCAACGGCTCTCACTAAAGTTGAGATCTTAAGGGATATCTGGAGGCGCCCTTGACTGGATATCTGCTTTCCTTTGGGGAGAGAACAGCGTGTTCGCGTGGGGCGTAGCCTTTCGCTTAGATAAAATGTTCCTAGTGGCCTTCCACAGAGGTCGGTTTCAGGGCCGTTACTTTCCGCAATTTATCTTAATGACTTACCCCAGGAGCTTAAAGTACCGGTGCTATTGTTTGCTAATGAATTCAAGCTCTGGAATATGTGGATATCCCTGATGGCTCTGAAGCAGTTCATAGTGCCTTGGATAGTCTCGGATTGGTCATCCTTATGGTTGCTGCCTATAAATCAGGCGAAATGTTCTGTCCTCCGCATTAAAGGTGCTATTTCCCCCACACGCTATGTATTTGGTGAAAGTGAAATCTCTGTTGTCACTCAGCCAGATAATCTAGGTATCGTCCGCACCTCAGTGCTTCTCTCTGGGGACTATTTGAGGAAGGCTGCTTGTAGTGGGTTCTGTATGATGTGGTTTTTTCGCCGCTCTTTTGGTGTCCTATCGGCCAATATTTTTGTGAAGCTTTTCTCAGCTTTTATTTGACACTACCTGAAATACTGCGTTCAGGCTTGTCCACCATGTCTTGTAAGGGACAAAATGGAACTAGAGATGGTTTTGCTGATGGATACAAGGTTAGTGCAGGGTTTACGGAGGGCAAACGTATCCTGGACGCATGTTTAACTTGGGTATGTACTCAATGCACTACCAGAGAATGAGAGGAGATTCGATCCTCACTTACGGTATCCTAACGGGTAAGAAAAGCCCAGACTTGTCCTGGCTATTTGCTCCCACCAAACTGCCTAGTCTCCCCGAGATCACTCGTTAAAGCTGCGCAAACTGATCGGGTAAGGATGCAAATTCGCTTGTCGCGTCGCTTTATTGAACGTTAAGACTCGCGTCCGTAGCGCGTTGTTAGGGAATCTACGGTATAGGGTTTCGAGCATCAGTTAGATGTTCTTGAATAGCAGTACCAAACCTTCCCCTTCTCCTACCCGATTTATGTCTTCGACTTAGTTCATTATTTTTCTATTTCTTATCATACCTTGGTATTGTCCCTATTTATCTTACATTCGTGCTCTTGTTTCATTAGATTACCCTTCTCTCTTTCTTACTTCACATAAACCGGCCTGGCAGCGACCGCTGGGCAGGAAAATATAGGCAGTAATTGGTTGGACTGGTCTTTGTTTTAGGCATCAGACACTAGATATCCGAGAGGTATGTGAGCTTCTTGGAATCCAGAAGAAATCTTCCGGTTGGCTCTGAACACGATGTGGCCAAGCGGACTATTAGGCGCGAATTAAAGTGGAGCATGCGTGCTGACAAGGAAGCTTGGTGGACCAGTAGGCCTCAAGAAATGGAGAAGCGGGAGCAGTCATCAACATCAGTAGTACATCAGTCAGTGGAACTGATGCTTCACTGCCATACAACCACTGTGACTTACGGAATGAAGAATAATAAGAGAGCGAGAAGAGGGACTTACCGGAAAACCTTAATGGCTTAAACAAACAATCAAGGTCAAGGCACCTACACCTTATCAACAAAATACCATCACAAACAGATGGCTATCGTGCAAAAATAAGGTGGCATCAGCGAGGCAGCTTCCTTGTGGCTTTCACCGCCTCGCCTCATCATCACCGTCGCAGCGAGACTGGACCTTAACGTGGTGCGACGGTTTGCGTACCTCATTGACCCATTGAGCTATACTGGGTGATGCCTCCGGGCATCTTGAGAGCTACTCCTACCAGGTTGGTCAATCGTGAGAGGTCAGACAAACTCAGTCTCCTGGTCCTCCAGGTTGGGGGTTTGAAATTGGACGGCGTCCATTTCTGTCAAACTTAACCATTGCCACCTCCCCGCTGCCTTGCGGACAGGCTTTTGAGCCAAAGGCTTTGGATGAGGACCCTAATCGTCCTCCTGTCTAGCTCTGGGCGTTCTGGCAGTATCTCAGCCCACATACAATCATAACATTTTCTTCAATCATAAACTTCATCCTGCATCGGCCGTCGCGCAGATTATCAAGGGTCGCCTTATCTGCTGCATACAGCAGGGCGGATAAACGAAAACGTGCAACTGCTGGCGCCTCCCTTCTTTCTTTTCCACCTTTTTCTCTTACTCCTATCCCGACCCCCATTACTAACCTTCCTTCTATAATTCCCAGCTTAATTGACAGCAACCGAAGTGCTACTGGAGTAGAACCATCTGCAGCCACCATCCCACCGCATTTATCGGACGCCTATCGGCAAAAGTCCCTTATAAGGCCACACTATCCCGTTTCCATGGCGACATTCAACGTCCGCACTCTAAGACAAACAGGTCAGCAGGCTGCACTCGCACGCACCTTGGCCACACTGGGTGTTGATGTGTGTTGTGTGTCCGAAACTAGGATCAATGACCCTAACGGGGTTATTGAATTGACTGCACCCGGCTTATCCTCTCGTTATTGGTTGCACGCATCCGGAGACGCCGATGCGGCACTCACGGGTCAAGCTGGTGTAGGTATCATTCTCAGCTCCAAGGCTGAGTCACCGTTGATTGATTGGATTCCGGTGAACAGCCGTTTATGTGCAGCCCGTTTGACGACATCAGCTAAGGTGAATTCGCGAAGTAAAACAAAACGCTGTTTGTTTGTGATTTCTGCTTATGCTCCCACCGACTGCAGTTTTAATGCTGTCAAGGACGCATTCTATGACGAACTGAATACGCTGCTACGCAGTGCTACTAGTTCAGATATTATAGTACTTGCAGGGGATATGAACGCATAACTAGGGCGTCTGAACTCTTCAGAAGCTCAATTGGGTGGTAATTGTGGGCTTAACTCCAAACGGACTGACAACGGTGAGCGTGTGCTGCAACTGTGTGCGGTGCACCACTTGTTTCTTACTAGCACTGATTTTCGACACATTGGACGCCGAAGTGCCGCTTGTCATCCTCCAGTAGCTGACCAGCAATGGACCCAAATTGTCCACATAGCCATAGGTTCCAGTTTACGTGGTTCCATGCTGGATTGCCGCTCGTACTGGAGTACCTATATTGACTATGATTATGCCCTGGTACGCTGTCTTTTCTCCATGAACTTTACGGGGAGGCGCACCAAACCTCTCCCGCCATTGGCAACAAGAAATTGTCAACAAGCCTATCAAGACGAACTGCATACCGAACTTCCGCTGTCTTGTCCTAATGACACTGAGCTTCAGTGGAATAGGATCTCAGCCGCCATGCACGACGCAGGAGCATCTGCTTGTGGCACTATCCATTGTCACCGCACCAGTCACTGCATATTCGAGGGGTCGGTGAATCTGTTGGAATCTAGAAGACACCTCCTGGCTGGCTCTGAACACAATGTGACCAGACACGCTATTACGCCTGAACTGAAGCAGAGCCTACGTGCTGACAAGGAAGCCTGGTGGACCAGTAGGGCTCAAGAAATGGAGGGGGCAGGAGCAATATTCAGTTACCGGAAGCTCTTCCAGCTAATCCGCACCACTGGTCCCAGAAAACCAGGCGTCAGTGAGACAATCAGAGACAGCGCGGGTGCGCTGATACACAATAAGGAGCGCCGTGTGGCTCGCTGGGCTGAACACTTTGAAGATCAGTTCAGCTGGCCCCCTACTGCCGGACCTCTTCCTACCCAGGTGATGCAGGACGAGCCACGGACGGTTAGTTTAGAGCCTCTGTCGGAGGGCGAGGTCCGAAGCGCGATCACAGCCCTCAATCGTTTTCGTGCCGCTGGCCCGGATTCCCTCCCACCTGCACTATTTAAGGATGGAGGTGAAGTCCTCTGCAAACCACTGACCTCCTTATTCGGACGTATTTGGAAGGGTGTCCCGACTAATTAGAGCGAATCGATTGTAGCGGCAATATACAAGAAGGGCAGTCGCACAGACTGTGCGAACCACAGGGGTATTAGCCTAACGCCAGTTGTGACAAAATTACTGGCCTCAATTCCGTGCTGATAGCCACTATGGAACTGAACTTGCCGAGTGTATCTCCGGTGGAACCAGCTTACAACTACTGGAAAACTGATTTCGATGGATTAAATCGAGCAGCGAGCCAAATGGATTGGTCTCTACCGCATGTTACATCTGTGGAGGACGGTTTGACAGTAATAAAGGAAGGATTGGCTTTGCTTTGTTCTCAGTTTGTGCCGTTGAAATTTCAGAAAGTCAGACCAATCAAACCACACTGGTTCGACAAGGAATATGGTAGGCTGGCTCGGTTACGGCGAAGAATGTGGGACGCATTTCGCCTCTCTGGCTCCGCCACTGATTACGAAGCATATAAAAGACAGCGAAATATTTGCAACAAAGTGAAATTGATAAAGCGCCGGAAGTTCGAAGAAAAGCTTACAACTGACGCGAGGATGGCCCCAAAGAAGATCTTTGCTTACGTGAAACGCCGTTTGAAGCCAAAAGGTGACGTGTCATGTCTGGAAGACGCGGACGGACACCTGCTAACTTCCAGTTCCGATCGCGCGTCCGCACTGGCCGCTCACTTCGCTTCCGTGTTTGCAAACGACGCGGCGTCCATACCCATCTCAGCGAGTAACATTCCTGTAGAGCTCAACGGTTTGGTTTGTGATGTCGACGAGGTGCGCCTGCTACTTGCGAACCTTGACGGTACCAAGCCTGCAGGGCCTGACGGGCTTCATCCGCTAATTATCAAATCACTAGCTGCCATTATCTCGCCTGTGGTTACGGATCTATTCAACAAATCATTGTCTGAGGGCTCATTGCCAAACGACTGGAAGCGCTCGGTGGTGAGGCCGATCCCGAAAGGTGGCGACCCCAGTAAGGTGGATAACTACAGGCCAATTTGTCTTACACCCGTTTTGGCCAAAGTGATCCAGAAGATAGTAAAAAAGCGTCTAATACATCTGTTACAATCGAAAGAACTTCTGACACCGGCACAACACGGATTCAGGATGGGATATTCTTGTGTTACAAACTTACTTGTGACGAGACAGGAATGGTTGCAAGCACTGAACCGGGGAAAGTCCGTCGACGCAATCTACATCGACTTCAGCAAAGCATTCGACAAAGTTAATCATGAATTGCTTCTAGACAGATTAAGGTCGTGTGGTGTGGGAGGATCGTTACATCGATGGATCCATGAATTTCTCGTTGGAAGAAAGTGGAGGGTACAGGTGGACGGCCATCTAACCGATTGGTATCCCTCGACCAGTGGTGTACCTCAAGGTACGGTACTGGGACCCACTCTGTTTCTCATCCACATCAACGAGCTGCCCCAGCTTCTACGGTCGCCGTGTGCATTGTTTGCGGATGACCTCAAAATTTGGCGAGAAATTAATACTCTCGATGACTGTGACATTCTCCAACAAGACCTCGACCGCCTCGCAGTATGGTCTGCTGAAGTCCACCTACCGGTCAACCCGGCAAAGTCCCTATTCATGAATTTCGGGAAGGCTGTTCACGGACGAACGTACACCCTAGACGGCCAACCACTGCATCCCACACCTTCCGTGAAAGACCTAGGTGTACTCCCACGCTGCGACTTGAAGTCCGTCGACAACACCAACAAACTGTATCGAAACGGACTGCGCATGCTCTAAGCGCTGAAACGTAGCTTCTGCACTTGGTCTGAGGACGTCGCCACTCGCCTCTTCTCTTCCATCGTCTGACCAATGGTAGAGTACGGCTCGCCTGCATATTGTCCGATCACTGGCGGCGAAGCGCAAAAGATCGAACGAGTACAACACATCGCCACCAAGTTGATCCCCAGCTTGAGAGGCTTATCGTATGAAAACCGGTGCATGAAACTTGGGCTCTACACCTTGTCATATCGCCGTGTTCGAGTGGATCTTATCATGACCTACCGTATTTTACATCTCGGTCATTTCCCCATGCTAAGGTCGTTACTCCACTTGCGAGTACCATGCACCACACGTGGGCACAGGTACAAACTCGTGGTACCTGATCTGAAGAAAATCCCACACCCCCTGTGTTTCGAGCGGAGGGTTGTGCACGCCTGGAACAGTCTGCCAGAACGCGTCGTCGAGGTCGAATCTGTGCAGAAATTCAAATCTTTGTTGGATGTACACTTCGCTAACATACGTTTCAGAAAACGGTTGCCACTTGACAATGATATCACCCACTTGTGACTCACTGTGTAAACAAGCATTTTGTGTGCTACAGAAGGAGTTGCTGAACCATCTCAGGATAACCACCGGACGTGTTTATTTATTTTTTAAAAAATGTTTTTTGCTTATCACCCGATGACGTTGTACAGAATTATTTTCTACTTGCTCCAAAATACAGCATTCAGTATTCAGTTGCTTCACTGCGGAACGGGAATCTCGGATTAGGGAAGATCAGGCCGGTTTCCGCCCAGGACGTGGCTGTATAGACCATATATTTACTTTGCGGCAGGTACTAGAGCAGCGCCACGCATACCGCAGACCGACAGTAGCTGTGTTCCTCAATTTCAAGAGTGCGTTCGACTCAGTCAATTGATCGATTCTATTCGAAATACTTGCGCGGAAAGGTGTTCCCACGAAATATGTGAACATCCTGCATGCTGTATACTCAAACACTACAGGCCCCGTCAGAGTCTACGGTGTCCTATCGGATAGCCTTCCGACCACAAGTGGCGTTCGTCAGGGTTGTCCGATTTCCCCATTTTTGTTCAATTTCGTCGTGGATTCTATCATGGAGTGTTCCCTTGCGGAATCTCACGATGTAGGCGTTGAAGTGCTGCCTAGTGAAAGGTTAGTTGATCTGGATTATGCGGTCGATATCGTCTTGCTTTTCGACGATGTTGGGGCGGCACAATCAACCCTGAGTAGCCTGTCCAGGGTGGTCCTATTATTTGGTATGCACTTCGCACCTTCAAAGTGCAAAGTGTTGCTGCAGGACCACCAGCCACTTGACGACCCCTTGACGCTTGCTAACGAGGAACTCGAGGTGGTTGATCATTTCACTTATTTTGGCAGCTGCATCAGCAATGATGGGCGCATAGAAACTGACGTGAGCTCAAGCATTGCAAAGACCAGAGCTGCGTTCCTGAACCTGCGTCATCTTTGGCGACAGAAGGGAGTTTCCCTCCGTCTGAAAGGCCGTGTATACGAGGCCAGTGAGGGCCGTTCTGCTGTATGGTAGTGAAACTTGGCCCGGTTCGGTCTGAAGATCTGGGGCGCCTTCAAGTCTTTGATCATCGTTGTTTGTGAAGCATTGCTGGTGTCGGATGGCACCAGTGTGTCCGCAACGATGATGTGCGTAGGTGAGTACCAGGTGGTGATAATCATGCTAGATCCCTTGAACAACAGATAGCACTGAATAAGTTGCGTTGGCTCGGGCACATGCTACGTATGCCTGGTAAGCGCTTACATAGGAGGGCCCTGTGTAATCTGCTGGATATAGGGTGGCGCAAGACTCCAGGTGGACAGAAGTTGACTTAGCAGCGGGAAATGAAGTCACTGACGACCAAACTGGGTGCCGTTGGTCCGTCTCGCCTTCCGGGCTGGAGTCCACGTGACTCGACTTGTGCTTGGCTATAGCCTTCACAGGACATGGCTCGCAACCGACACCAGTGGCGCGTCTGCTGCCGTCTCCTGATTGGATTGTCTGGTTAAAGTGTGTTTGGTGCTGAGTTATCTGCGAAGCATTGTTTGTGTCGGTTGGCCCCAACGTATCCGCAGTTAGTACTAGGCCGTGATAACCAGGCTCTTTCCTTAGAACACAGCTAGCACTGAATAAGTTGCGTTGGCTTGGGCACGCACTACGTATGTCTGGTTACCACTTACCTAGTCATCCAGATGTACGGTTCGAGAGGTTCACGGTGGTCAAAAGTTGACTTGGCTGCGGGAAATGAAGTCACTGACGACCAAACTGGCTGCTATCGGTCTGTCTCGTTGTCCAGGCTAGAATCCACGTTACCCTCCTTGTGCTTAGCTTGAGACCTTACATGGCTCGCAGTCGGGACCAGTGGTGTGTCTGCTGTTGTCTCCTAGTCAGATTACCTGTTTAAATTGTGTTTGGTGCTGAGTTATCTGCGGGGCAATGGCTGCTTATGTCGCGGAGCGGTGAAAGCCGCAAGAAAACTGTCTTGCTAATGCCGCCTTATCTTTGCACGATACCCATCTGTTTGTGAGGGTATTTTGTTGACAAGGTGTAGGCGCCTTGACCCTGCTTGTTTGCTTAAGCCATTAAGGTTTTCCGGTATGTCCTCCTTCTCTCCCTCTTATTATCCTTCATTCCGTAGGTCACCATAGTTGTACGGCTGCGAAGCATGAGTTCAACTGGGTGCTGTACTTTTAATTGATGATAGTGAGTCCTGCAAACAAGGGATGATTTCCGGTTCAATTCGACTGGGTGCAAAGGTTGTCTACGACCATTGCACACTTTTGTGCGAAACAAATTTTCTGAGGTGTTTTCACCGATCTTCATGAGTTTGGTATACCACTATAAATTACTTCTGGCGGGCACTTCGGTATTTCGACTGTTGTATACATGTTATTTTTAGCAATTTGTTTCTTTGATTGTTGTTATCTGGTCATGGTCATCCGCAAGAGACACTTTAGTGAAGCTCTTCTGAAGGATTGATTCAACAACACGCAGTGGCCAAAAATACGTCAATTTCTAGGACCATTCGGTTCGATCTCACGGCAGTGTATCCGTCAAAACGAAACATTGTGGCTTATGTAGTTCTACTCTCTGATCGCCCTATTAGCCAAATGATCAACTTCTGCGTAGCTGGGGTTTCAATACATATGGTTGATATGTATTTTTTCAAACCCTCGTCGCCAACCATTTTCCTTTTAAACCATAATTGGAATAACTATCATCCTTTCGGGGAATTCGATCTGTAAATGGACGGACACTAGATATATTGAGAATGCTTGCTGACAAAAATACTTTATACCGAATACTGTATTTTGGAGCAAGTAGAAAATAATTCTGTACAACTCCATCGGGTGATAATCAAAAAAACATTAAAAAAGCACGTCCGGTGGTTACCCTGAGATGGTTCAGAAACTCCTTCTGCAGCACACAAAATGCTTGTTCACACAGTGAGTCACAAGTGGGTGATATCGTTGTCAAGTGGCAACCGTTCCCTGAAACGTATGTTAGCGAAGTGTGAATCCAACAAAGATTTGAATTTCTGCACAGATTCGACCTCGACGACGCGTTCTGGCAGACTGTTCCAGGCGTGCACAACCCTCCGCTCGAAACACAGGGGGTGTGGGATTTTCTTCAGATCAGGTACCACGAGTTTGTACCTGTGCCCACGTGTGGTGCATGGTACTCGCAAGTGGAGTAACGACCTCAGCATGTGGAAATGACCGAGATGTAAAATACGGTAGGTCATGGTAAGATCCACTCGAACACGGCGATATGACAAGGTGTAGAGCCCAAGTTTCATGCACCGGTTTTCATACGATAAGCCTCTCAAGCTGGAGATCAACTTGGTGGCGACGTGTTGTACTCGTTCGATCTTTTGCGCTTCGCCGCGAGTGATCGGACAGTATGCAGGCGAGCCGTACTCTACCATTGGTCAGACGATGGAAGAGAAGAGGCGAGTGGCGACGTCCTCAGACCAAGTGCAGAAGCTACGTTTCAGCGCTTAGAGCATGCGCAGTCCGTTTCGATACAGTTTGTTGGTGTTGTCGACGGACTTCAAATCGCAGCGTGGGAGTACACCTAGGTCTTTCACGGAAGGTGTGGGATGCAGTGGTTGGCCGTCTAGGGTGTACGTTCGTCCGTGAACAGCCTTCCCGAAATTCATGAATAGGGACTTTGCCGGGTTGACCGGTAGGTGGACTTCAGCAGACCATACTGCGAGGCGGTCGAGGTCTTGTTGGAGAATGTCACAGTCATCGAGAGTATTAATTTCTCGCCAAATTTTGAGGTCATCCGCAAACAATGCACACGGCGACCGTAGAAGCTGGGGCAGCTCGTTGATGTGGATGAGAAACAGAGTGGGTCCCAGTACCGTACCTTGAGGTACACCACTGGTCGAGGGATACCAATCGGTTAGATGGCCGTCCACCTGTACCCTCCACTTTCTTCCAACGAGAAATTCATGGATCCATCGATGTAACGATCCTCCCACACCACACGACCTTAATCTGTCTAGAAGCAATTCATGATTAACTTTGTCGAATGCTTTGCTGAAGTCGATGTAGATTGCGTCGACGGACTTTCCCCGGTTCAGTGCTTGCAACCATTCCTGTCTCGTCACAAGTAAGTTTGTAACACAAGAATATCCCATCCTGAATCCGTGTTGTGCCGGTGTCAGAAGTTCTTTCGATTGCAACAGATGTATTAGACGCTGACAGCTGACTGCTTTTAGTGGATTCCGGCGCAGCTTCTTCCGCTGGAATTTCTGTAGTTGAGACCCTCAGCCCTCACTTTGATCGATGCATTTGGGTACTTTGGTCTCCGTAAATAACAGTTTCAGAATTGCCATTTTTGCTTGCACAATTATCTTTATCCATTGATGATCAGCCAACACAGGCGATACCTTATGTCAGTTCCTCGCAGTACAACAACCATAGATCAACGGACACTGACTAGTGTTAGAATGTATGAAGTAGGGGAACGAAAGGCTATACGTTAAGCAAACATTGTGTGTGAAGACGTGCACTTTTCCAAAACCATCCATCGGCGAATGATTGATTATCCTATGAGGATAAGTCAGTATCGGCGAGACAGTTTTCTTGCATCTTCCACTACTCCGTGTCATTATCAGCTTTATTCTAGATAACAAGATCAGACAGACTTCGTCATCTGCTTAGGTAGTAACCTGCGTGGCAATGAAACATAGGTCGTGCTATCTCCCAGTTAGCTTGCAAATTATGTAACCCCGGTCGTCGTCTCCCATCGCTCAGTGACTAAAGCTACTGGCTAGTTGGCGTCTACCTCTAGCGGTCATGGGTTCGATCCCCAGTAGGGGACCGAGAGGAATGCGCACCACTGACGAGTCCCACTAGGGCGAATCACGTCTGACACTTTTCCGGACTAGACTGTGCTATGTAGCTTGTTAGCTATTGGGCAGAAAATGAAATCCTCCTACTCATTAATAACACTTTACACAGTTTGCTTGACTGGGTGACCACGGCAAACGCTCCATTGGTGCCGGCTAAGAGCCACGCATTGTAAGATCCTGCACCTGAATCTTGGTATCGAAGGCGAGATGAACCAGTAGTATCCATTATGTTGGTCTCCAACTTCATTTCACTCTACATGATCAGTTAATGTTCCGTTGAGCGTTTCGCTATCCTAGATTCGTTAAAGAAAACGGCCGTCGTAGGCAGTAGGAGTACATATGTAGCACTTACCCGAACCAACACAATACTCGCTTGCATGCACCATTATTGCGGATGCGGACACAGTAATGCCAACCGACAGAACCGCTTCTGGGATGATCAAGGGCCAGGAAGCACTTGGTATATCTCCGTAGATGATAATAACTTTCACTGTAGATGGCCCGTAGCCTTGAGGATCATAAGCTTGCCTTGTAATCCGAGGGCACGGGTTCGAGCCTGCGTAGAAGGCCGGGCGACCTTCTCAGTATCCTTAGCTCACTGCTACTGGTGGTGGTTACACGGCAGCGAAGCGTGGATTCTGCATAACGGAATACTGCTGTTGCCTACACTTTCTGTCCCCTCTGGATGTTATTATATTGCACAAGTACGACGCTGAAGCCGAGCTACTTGCGTCCCAGTATTTTTGTCTACTCGTCAGAATCACTGCTTTTTTGTGAATTTATAACTCTATCCTCTCTCAACTTCCCCCCTTTGTCCACTGAGATTTCTTAATAGATAGTCTTGAAACTTCTTGATTTAAATGTCAACTCTTCCCATGAACCCAATGATTTATATACTCTTTTACTCAAATCTCTGGCCGAATACATCGTTGCCCCTCTGTGTCAGGTATTTCGACTCTCTGTTGCTGCTGACCTACTGCTTTCTGGTTGCAAAGTAGATGTGTTGAGTCTATTTACAATGGTGGGGATCGGCATGATCCTTTTAATTATCGGCAGATTTGTTTGACAGTCATCTGTAAGGCCATAGAAAAGATCCTGGAAAAAATTTATTCACCATCACATGGAGGATCTTAATGTAATGTCGTCCACTCAACATGGGTTCAGAAGAGCATGCTCTTTCCTCTAATCGTTCTTCGAGAGAAATAGATGAAATCATTGTATGCTGGCAAACATCCAGATGTTGTTTTTGTCGACTTCTGCGAGGCGTTTGATAGATTTCCTCGCGGACGTCTCCTCTTTAAACGTTCATGAATTGGTGTCTAGGTATATTCTTCCTTGAATTGCTGATTTCCTCTAAAGCCGTTCATTGCGAGTGAATATGAACGAAGCCCTCACTTCACCCGTTCCGATGATCAATGGGTGCTTCAAACCTCTGTCCTCAGCCCAGAACTATACATGATCTTCACCATATACCTTCCGAACGTGCTTCAAGCCGATCGCTTAATGTATGCTGATGATTTGAAACTGGATGGAGGTCAACAGCTTTGATGATGCTGATAGATTGCAGTTATCACTTAACCTGTTGCTCTACTTATCCGTCATCTAAGAGTTGCCTATAAACCGCGATGAGTGCCTTGTTTTCCCGCTTGACGCTCTCGATCTACTCGGCAGCTATCACTTCAGTGGCTCCCTCCTAACGACTGCCGTTCGAGTAAAGGATCTCGGAATCATTATGTCCGACCTGCGAACAACCCAGGATACATCAAAGGAAGTCACTGCAGCTAACAGGATGTTTTGGGCTATAAGAAGGTCTTTCTCTCGGATGACTCCTGAGGTCCTCAAATTCCTATTCGTTTCATATGTGCTTTCCATCCTTTAGTAAGGTTACATGCGGGTTGCCCACTCAACAAGTTAGAATGTAACCTGCTAGAGAAAGTTCAGAAGCTAGATTCCAAATCGGTCCTGGTTCTGGATTTGTCCCATTACGATCGCATCTTACGTATGAACCTGTTCTCTTTTGACTACCGCCGCTGTCTTGGAGACCTAACCTACACAAGACGCATTCTGAAAGGAGATCTGGATAGCGATCTCCAACAGCACTTCCAAATGAATAATGGTATCTCAACTCGTGGACACAGTTGAAGATTCTTAATTCGAGGAGGCATCAAGTTCACTCAGAGGTCACCTTATCTACCCGAGTAATGAGCGATTGGAACAGATTTCATGAGGCTGTGGTCGGTGCTCCCACTGAGTAATATTTCAAGAAGCTTTTGAATTTCCATCTGCTTAGTGTATCAGAATCGTGCTGTTAGACGCGTAACTGTACTCCCTCACTGTGAACACCTTTCATCGTTAACACGCACTATCCTCCGTCAATTTGGAAAGTAATGAAGTTGACAAGGGTTCTCCTATCTGCTTTCTATAATTCAATGTATTCGATATAACTAAGGCCGCAGGTGGGAAATATAGAGCACTGTGCATTTTCCATATTTCATATTCTCCTAGCCACACCTGCAGTGGAATACGGCGTGCGCTGCAAAATGATTTTCCTACATTCCTTTGACAGTCCGAACCATGTTCAATTGGGACTTATTTCGGACTGTGAGCAGACTCGGCGGATTGTCGGGGGACTGTCGTGTCGGCAGGGTAGCTACTTTTCGAGTGTGGGCATTCAGTTTTTATGATTACGGTGTACGTCTGGTCGAGGATCCCGAGGGCTTCCGTGTCCAATGCATACGTAGATCATAATAAATCTGGGAGGTGCAACGCAATGCGAATGCATCGCAGGTGGCTGGATACTCATATCACAAACACCTGTTGAGACACCAAACGAAACGTAGTTAAGGAGAACAGGAATCATCAATGGCCGTCTAACCTAGGTACAATGATCTCCTTACCTTAGGGTTTACTATAAAGTCACTCTCGGACCTGCCACAATGATCGCGTCACTCGACTTTTGCATAGTATCACCATGCCCTTTAATTTCATTTCCATGAAAATATGACATCTGCGGTAAAAGTGTGTTTGATGAGGCACTTGCTTAGCAAAGACTTTTAGTATAAAATCTGCGGTAACGCAGGGTGAAGTCGACGCTGCTAATTCAAAAACCACGTTAGAGTGTTTGATTCTCTTCTCCGAGCCACGGAACACGGCAACAACAACATTGCCCAGTAAGCTACTTATCTGTTTTATGTTCACTTCAGTAAACGCAACCGTTTAAATTGGAAAACGTTTGATTCTGATGGGTTATTATTGCAGGACCACCTGACATTCTAATGAACTACATACAGATGTCAAGTTATTGGTTTTGCTGCAGTCACTGTTACTTGAGTCCGAGCCTACAGACCAATGGTTAACAATGTAGATCGATAGGAACACAAGAGGAACTGGAGTAAAATAAAATATTGCGTCATTGACAATACCTTCTTTTTGCTTGTCGTCCTTTTGTGCGAATGTTTAAGGTGTCACTTCGCATCTTTAAAGTCCTGTCTCAAGTACCTTGGCAGCTATATTAGCGCCTGTGGGATTGAACATGAGGTCACGAACCATACAACAAAACTCGAGACACTTTTGCCACTTTCCGCCATCTGTGCCGTCTACTCGACATCACTCACCCTGAAGGGCAGTTTACAAATCAGCCGTTCGTTCAACCCTTCTGTACGGTTATGAATCCTGGCCCATCAGGCCGACGTACTTAAAGAAGATGGCTACGTTCGATCATCGTCACTATCGCAGCTTAGCTCTTGTATGTTGCGAGTACCGCATGCTCGTTCATCATCATCATTACACGTTAGCTGGAGGTGGAAAACACCTCAGCTATTGTGCCGCAATACAAAAGACAAGAAAAGGAAAAACAAACAGTAGCACGCCCGCTGAGTCCCCAGTAACGGATGGACATCGTTCCGGAGAGCTAACAGCTGGCTGCCGTAAAAGTGAGCCGTATTATGCCTAACAAGGGAGATCGTGATTGGAGGGGGATGCTAAACAGGAGGGGGATGGACAAAGGAACTCACAACACAAACGCCATTGGGGCCGGCTCCAAGCCATATCAGCAAGTGTGTCCAACCAAACATGTTCACCGTCCTTAGGACCCCAGCCAGGCAGTCGGGATGCACCAACCGACGCCAACTTCGAAGTGAGGGTTTTCATTTCTCTCGACCAAGTCATCACTTGGCCTCCCCTCCTCCTCTTCCAACCGCACGCACAACGCGCAAACAACGCACGTCGCGGGAGTCGGTGTGCTGGCATGCGCAACACGTGGCCCAGCTATCGGAACCTGGTGCGTGATATAATGGTGCTGAGCTGTTCACTCGCTCTTCCTGCACCAAATACGCGACGTCGAACACGCTCATTGCTCACGCGGTGTTCCCACCAGACATGAGCTAAGCTGCGAAGGCAGCGATGATCAAATGTGACGAGCCTCTTCATGTCTGTCGACCTGATGGGCCAGGTTTCACAACCATATAGGAGAGTTGAACGGACGGCTGCGTTGTAAACTCTGCCCTTGGCGAGAGTAATGTCGCGTCTGCGCCACAGGTGGCGGAGATTGGCAAAAGCACCTCGAGCTTTTGCTATACGGTTCGTGATCTCATCTTCAATCCCACGGGTGCTAATATAGCTGCCCAGGTACTTGAATCCCTGAACGACTTCTAGCAAATCACCACAAAGCGTTAGCGCAGGGTTGGGTCCCTGCCAATCTTGGAGAAGTACTTTGCATTTCGATGGAGCAAAGCATAGCCCAAAACGATTGACAGCCAGTGCTAATCGGTCCAGTGCTGTTTGGCATGTTTGGGGGCTGTCACAGATTAGGGCAATATCGTCCGCATACTTCAAGTCAAGAAGTCGCTCACCAGGAAGTAGCTCCACACCTTCTAGGTCGTGTCCAGCGAACGCTGTTTCCATGACTTCATCAATAGCGAAGTTGAAGAGGAAAGGTGACAGCGGGCATCCTTGTCTCACACCGCTGGTGATACTGAAGGGTGGCGAGAGTTTGCCATAAACCCTCACCCTGCCCGAACTATGTGCGTACAGCGCTTTGATAATGTTTACGTATTTATCAAGCACACCTTTCCTCAGCAGACAGTCCCAAAGGGCACATCGATCGACTGAGTCGAAGGCACCTTTTATGTCAAGAAACACGAAAGTGGTGGGTCGCCAATAAACATGGCGGTGCTCCAACACTTGACGCAATGTGAAGATGTGGTCGATGCAGCCCCGACCTCGACGAAATCCGGCTTGCTCTTCACGAATCTGGCTTTCACGAGTGCCAGTCAGTCTGTGGAGAATGACAGAGGCAAGCAATTTAGAGGCAATCGAAATCAGACTGATCCCTCTATGGTTGCCGCATTCTAAACGGGAGCCTTCCTTGAAAATTGGGACAATGACGGAACGGTTCCAGTCTGCCGGGACTATCTCATGCTTCCAAAGTTTTACTAGCAACTCGTGTATATCATCTACTAGAGCAGGTCCCCCGAATTTGAAGAGGGCTGGGGGAATTCTATTTGCCCCTGCGGACTTATGCAATTTCAACAGCCTGATCTCATGTTCGACTTCTGTGCGTGAGGGCGCTCAATGCCCGAAGAAGAAAGCGATAACTCAGGTTGGTTAAATTGCCTTGCAAAGTGTTCAGCCCAATGCTCAAAGCGTTTTGACAAGCTGTGGATCGGCTGCCCACTCTCGTCGCGTATGGTCTCACTAACACCAGGTCTCCTGCTGCCTGTTTCCCTTATCAGACGGAGTAACTTACAATGATTACCAACGGCAGCGGCTGTTTACATCTCAGAGGCACGACGAGACCACCAGGTTTCGCGGTCCTTCTTTAGGCTAGCACGTAGTTTTGCCCTGAGATTTTTGCGAGCCTCATTGTATTCGCTTCCAGCCGGAATACGTCGGCGAGCATCCATAAGTTCCAGAGACTGTGTAAAGACCCAATGTCCGGTTTGGCAATTTGCTTTTCCACATGAAGACATGCCTGCTTGACGAATATGCGACCAGTGATCTTCAACGGTGTTTAGTGGGCGCTTACTCAGCCCAGATGTCAGCGCACTTTGGTACACATTCAGAACATCTGGCTTCGCCAGCTGGCCGGTGTCGATCCGTTCACATCGACGTTGCGGACGTCCACCGAAACGCACCAGGAGGTCGGCACAGACAAGTGCGTGGTCAGAGTCCACGCTGGTGCTCCAAATCGAGCGACAGTTTTGGACACAGCCTCTCCAGCGGTAACTGATCGCGGTATGATCGATTTGCGTCCATGGCTGGCCCGAGGCTGGTGGCCGTCAAGTCACACTTCTGCGGGTGCTGTGTCGAAAGTTAGTGCTCGCGAGAAAGAGGCGAGCATCTTCACACAGCTGTAACAATTGCTCACCATTTTCATTACGGGAGCCTACACCATGTTGGCCGCCCAGATGAAGCTCATCAGAGGACAATTTTCCGACTTGGGCGTTTAGATCGCCAGCCAACACCACAGTATCCGTGCTTCTTCTGTAACGAAGGAGCTTGTGAAGTTGCTGATAGAAATCATCTTTTACCGAATCAGTGCTACAGTTTGTAGGGGCGTAGGCCGCAATGACAAACAGGCACCGTTTGTCCCCGCGCGACTTCGTAGCACGGAACGAACCAGCTAATCTAACGGCGCACATCTTACTGTTTACTGGGATCCAATCAATCAGGGCAGCTTCAGCCCGGGGACTCAAAACAATGCCGACGCCAGCTTGACCGGTGTTTGAAGCTGCATCATCGCCAGACAGGCGCAATGAGAATGTGCCGCCAGTGTTGCATGTGGAGGATCTCATGGTAAGCACGGAGCTCGAACCTTGCAGGCGGGTTTCAAATAAACAGCAAATATCGATCGATAGGGTCTCTAGTGTGCGGGCAAGTGCTGCTTGTTGGCCATTCTGCAGCAAAGTGTGCACGTTGAGGCATGCCAGTCTTAGCGAGACACAAGGACTCCAAAGGGAAACGGATGAACTAACGTTGTCCGCTTGGTTGAACATGGACTTGTCGACTGGATTGGAGCGAGGGCCTGCGATTGTGTGTGATTTGAAATTAGAAGACAAGCGACTATTGAAGTAAGCTGGGGGAGGGCCAAGAATTGGGGGATTGAAAATGGGGGGATATAAGTAAAGTTGGAGCGGGACGATAAGGATGAAGAAGCGCAAGAAGGGGTATAAGAAGATGGGAAGGCCTGAGCAGTAGTATCCATACTCCTATCCACTCTGCTCGATGCAGCGGATATGGCGCCGTTTATTACCCTCTGCGACGGCCAGAGCATCAAGAAATTGTTGTAGGAAAGGTTCATTGTATTGCGTGGGCAGAATACTGTCAGGTTGACCAGGCCTAGACAGGAGAACGATTAGGGTTCTCAACCAAAGCCTTTGGTTCAAAAATCTTACCGCAAGGCAGCGGGTTTTGGCACTGGACTACAGAGCCCGTTTTATGAAATGAGGAGCCACCCCCATTCCAAACCCCAACCTGGAGGACCAGGAGGCTGAGTTTGTCTGGCCTCTAACCATTGACCATTCCGGTATGAGTGGCTCTGAAGGTGCAATAAAGCACCACCCAGCATAGCTCAATGGATCTCTGAGGCACGCAAACCATCGCACCACCGTAAGGTCCAGCCTCATTGCGAGTACCGCGTGAGCAATGTGTTCGGCGTCGCGTATTTGGTGCAGGAAGAGCGAATGAACCGCTCAGCACAGTTATATAATAATAATAATAATAATAATAATAATAATAATAAATCGCCAGCTGTACGCCGTAATGGCGCTTCGCTGCTACGTGACCACCACGTCGCGCGTGGACTGAGTATACCGCGAGGACGCTCGCCCCTACGCGGATTTGGACCATTGACCTTATGGTTGCAAACCAGACGCGCGTACCACTCGGCGACCGGCCGACACAGTTATAAGATGCACCAGCATCCGGTGACTGGGGCGCGTGTTGCGCATGCCAGCCCACCGACTCCTGCATCGTGCGTCGTTCGCGCGCCCGGGTTCTGGATGCAAGAAAAGGAGGAAAAGCCAAGCGATAACTTGATCGAGAAGATTGAAAACTCTTACTTCGAAGATAGCATCGGTTGGTGCATTCCGACTGGCTGGCTGGGATCCGAAGGACGATAAACCCCTTTGGTTGGACACACTCGCTGACATGGCTAAGAGGCGGCCTCAGTGGCCTTTGTGCTGGGATTTTCTTTGTCCATCCCGTCTTTTAGATTCCCCCTCTATCATGGTCTCACGTCAAATTATTATTACAACATTGAACATTGTATTCATTGATTTTTGCTTTTTTGTAGTGTTATCTTTACTATTTTATTTTTTTGTATTGCGCACATTAGCGGGGGTGTGTTTCTCACCCTCATCTGACGTGTATCAATGAATGAATTGATGCTGACTCACTAAATACTCTGTCTTCGAACGGCCGCTAGAGGTGACAGAACAATAGTCATCTGGGTAGCCGCATCACCTCTGCTAGTCGCACTATTCTCATAGGTTACTGCACGTATTACTAGGGTTCACGTAGCCTTTACAACCCCCAGTCACTTATGGAGACTTAGAACTTATGCTTAGTGGTTAAAGGAAGGGTTTTCAACACTGCAGTGCGACAAGTGTTATTGTGTGCATCAGTGGTCTGGCCGCTGCGCGCTAAGAACTTTGAGTGACTAACCGTGTTTGACCACCGATGCCTGTGAATTACTTTTCATTTCTCGTATGCGAAGCAAGGAAACAATACTGAATTTCCTCTTCTAGCGTTTGGCAATAGACCCTATCAACACACTAAAAACGTGAAGTAAGTTGATCTGACCTGTAGCCGTGAGCTATTCTTACAGTAGTAGTTGCCAAGATATCTGAGGATATCACTCACTACTTTTCGTTTGATTGAGATACGTAGCCTGTTGTTCATCTTCGAGATTCAGTCTCGTTGCAGTGAATGCCAGAGAACGTAAGGTTCAGTAGCGCATCACTTGCTTGACCGCAAGAAATGAAGTCAGTCAGTAATCACGGGACTGGACTTGGTTTACCCGTCCAATTGACAAGCCATTTACGTGATTCATCACAACGGAACATGTCACCTTACCGTCACCATTGTCATATTTGCTATCGCCTGAGTGATTAACTTTTTGGTTTGAGACATATGGTGCTGACGTATCCATGAGGTACTGTTACTCATTGGGAGAACGGCGAAGGCACAGGGATCCTCCAAGTCCAACTTTGAATTCGTTTCCGTTGTACCAAGCGTTACTCGCGGATCTCAGTGGCATAGTGCTTATGGCGTCAACCGTGAACCACTAGGCTCTGATTTCCAGCTCAGCTCAGGCAATCTCCACTTGATGAAGCCAAAGGACGAAACCGCGGCCGTGGGGTGCCAGTGTTTGGATGAACAACACCATACTATTTCCATACAGAGGGTAGTTATTTCGCTGCTTGGATATCAACTGGATAGCTAACTCCTCCACTCACCTGGCCTATCATTCCACCTTATCAGATGCACTCGCTAGCGCCCCACCTACTTATGTCGAACATCGCTGGAATTTCTTGCAGAAAGCGCTCCTTTCTTCCGGTCAACCATATAGTGGAATGGTTGGGCGTCTTCTGAAAGGTTGGATCTCTGCACGCTCAGTGGAATAGTTTGACCGTCGCCAAGCTGACCCAGCTGACTCAAGTTACGATGAAGCCTGCCGCAACCTCAGCCAGCAACTCACATATATATATATATATATATTGATACTATATCATATATATAATATAATATATATTATATATATATATATATCATATATATATATATATATATATATATATATATATATATATATATATATAGTTCGCGGCATCCGGGTTCGGATTTTCCTGTCACTGTGGCCAGCCACAGGACGTCTGCGCCTACAGAGGGACTATGGATGGCTTACGCTGCACCACCCATAGCTCCATCCACACACCCCATATCAAGTATAAACCCGAAGGAATAAGACCGGGAGGCATATGGATGGGAGCCACGTTTCATCAACGAAGCCGGCCCACACTCCTTCACAGGCAAACACAAGCACGCTGTATTTGGGAAATCAACAGCACACAAGGCAGTGGCTGGACCGTGGTCCGCTCCACACTGAGTGCATGGAACCACTCTTCGAGCCTAGCACGGCCACAAGGACCGTGCACCCTGTCCACTCCAGCAACGACCAACTGTCTCCTGGAGCCAGGTGGACGAGGTAGTGGGTAATAGACAGGCAGGCACCTTGTCAACATGCACATCAAGCGCAGCCACACCTGGGATGTCAAACAACAGCCAATCATTCGAAATACCGATATCAAATAAAGTAAACGCATATGACGACATAAGTGCACGCTAAATGAGCCTATGGAAGAAATTGGTTAAATGTGAATACGCGATAAGTGCAAAATGTCCGAGTTATTTAAAAAATACCACGCGATAAAACTACGCAAGTTTACCACAATTTGCATGAGCGAGGTGTGTATGTTGGGAGAAGATTATCAAGTACGCAGAACAAAAAAATAAAATGTAATGAATTTTATGCACATTAAAAAGACCTAGTTTAAGTGTAAGTTGGTTTAGCCCAACTGCGGTGAAGAAGCATCATGAATGCGACATCAGCCTCAGCATAGGGCACACATACATACATGGTTGGCGACATCCGGTTTAGGATTTGCCTTTCACTATGGCCAGCCACAGGACGCCTGCACCTACAGTGTCACCATGGGTGGCTTGCGCTGCACCACCTACAGCTACAACCACACATCCCATGTCTAGTGTAAACTGTAGGACTAGTCAATACTAGTCCGAGACGATGCGCGGAATTAAGCGCGGATATCAGAAGGCAATTGGAGTCGGACACAGCGGACTGTATTCGATGGGCTACAACAATAAGCGGACGGATGAAGCGAGGCAAGAGCGTACACGTGAGCGCGGGGACTTACAAGGCAGTTGTGTGTCGAGCCGGTTGTAAGATTAAAACAAGAAGGAGTAATGTACAATCGGTCAACAAGTAAATTGTACACGAAAGATAAGAGTTATCTTTTTGGGCGCTACAGAGCTCCCCCCCTAGAAGGCTGAACATAGAAAGCCTTCGAAATCGAAAAGGAATGTCGAAACGAGGTTCGTAAGGCGAAATCGTGCCAAGTAAAAATGAATGAGCGTTCGTGTGAATGGGGGTTCGTCGGAAGTCGGAGTCCGCTGTGCCGTTTATGATTCGTTATTTATTGAATGCAGGGCAGGGTGCATTTCGGCGAGCCGTTGGAGCGGGCTTGTCGGACTACAAAAAAACTGGCTAGCCCAGAAAAAGGCCGACAGGACCTCAACCTCCGCTGCTGCCAAACGGTGCGCTTGGGAGTGGTCTCTCCCCCCGCCGCACCCCGCCCCGCGCCAAAACGACCCTCGTCCCACGAAGAAAACGACCATGGTCCCACGGAGGAGCGACCCTCGTCTCGCGGAGAAGCGATCCTCGTCCCGCGAAGAAGCGATCCTCGTCCCGCGGAGAAGCGATCCTCGTCCCGCGGAGAAGCGACCAGTGTTCGCGTCAGGGTCCTCGAAACACATTCCTCGTGTGGGCCAGTCGATCGAAGGGGAGGGTTGGAGCATGTAAAAACGAGAAAATAGAAAGACACGCGCAGAAAACGCCAAAAAGAACAAACGAATGAGCTGCGTGTTTAAATATTTTTTGGTTTTTGAATATTTTTTTCGAAAAAGGTTTTTCGGGGGTTTTTGATATTTTTGTTTGTTTTCAAAACGTTAATCGACCAAAAATGAGGCAAATATATACAATATCTACAAAGTTAAAAGTATTTACACTGTACATAGTCGGAGAAGCGGACGGGCTTACGCACCTCCCGACCACGGCGATTGGTCGTGGGAGGCGGCGGGCTAGATTCGGGAGAGGTTGGGACGGCTTGCAGACCGAGATCGTGGTCTGGTTGAACTGGACTAGGATGATGTAAGTTGGTGCGATGAGTTGCAACGTCGCACGAAGCACTACTAGACGAAGTAGGCGAGGGGTTTTCTTCTATAAAGGCGGGTTTTAGACGGTCGATGGTGACGACTTCGTGTCGACCACCGCGGTCAATAGTGTACGCCTTACTCGCACGATGCAGCACCTTGAAGGGTCCTATGTACGGCGACTGAAGAGGCTGTCGAACACCGTCTGCGCGAAGAAGGACGTGTGAACACGTAGACAGCTTCTCGGGCACGTACACTGGTGTCTTCTGCGATCGAGGAGCGGGTGGACGTAACTCACGCATCTGGTGAGCCAATCGATCAGTGTAACTTCCGTAGTCAAAAGTGGAAGTACATGGGGCTGGTGCTACCAGCTGTCCGGGCAACCGCAGCGTGCAACCGTAGACTAGCTGCGCTGGTGTGGCGTCGAAGTCAGCCTTAACCGTGTTTCTTAAACCTAGGAGAACGAGGGGAAGCGTTTCAGACCATGAAGGATCTGCGTGCGCACGTAGCGCTGCCTTCAACTGGCGGTGAAAACGCTCCACCATGCCGTTAGCGGCCGGATGATACGCTGTCGTCTGAACGTGGCGACAGCCTAAATCCTTAAGCAACGTGGCAAACGTTGACGAAAAATGTGACCCTCGATCGGTGGTCACGATGGCGGGACAGCCGTATTGAGCTACCCAGC
Organism: Dicrocoelium dendriticum; assembly: GCA_944474145.2. NCBI lineage: Eukaryota > Metazoa > Platyhelminthes > Trematoda > Plagiorchiida > Dicrocoeliidae > Dicrocoelium > Dicrocoelium dendriticum. Next base: position 59,779,269 of record OX104064.1, on the reverse strand, counting down.
GCTCCATAAAAGCTTTCGCTACTGTTTCCGAGGAGCAATTTGGGATAGGGACGGCCTCAGGCCATCTAGTAAATCGATCGATGCAGGTCAGTAGATATACCGAGCCTTTGGAAGGCGGCAGAGGACCTACGAGGTCGACGTGCACGTGATGAAAGCGTGCGTCTGGCGTCGGAAAAGTGCCTAATGGGCTTCTCGTGTGCTTGTGCACCTTCGCGCGTTGACACGGAAGGCAAGCAGCTGCCCAGGTACGGACGTCCCGATTAACATTGCGCCAAACGAATCGTGCGGTTACGAGTTTAACCGATGCACGAACGCCTGGATGAGACAAGCCGTGCAACGCGTCGAACACGGTCTGCCGAAACTCACGTGGGACGACTGGGCGCGGCGTGCCCAGAGATAAATCGCACAGTATAGTGCCGTCTGATGATGTCAGCGGAACAGGTCGTATGTCCAATGAGGGAGACCTGCGTAGTAGATCAACCTCAGGGTCGTTGAGTTGCGCTGTGGCCATGGCTGCCAAGTCGATAGCAGTGCCGGCGTCAGCGGAGATAGCTTGAATGCGGGAAAGTGCATCGGCGACGGCGTTGTGCACACCTGAGACATGCCGTATATCGGTCGTAAACTGAGCGATATAGTCAAGGTGGCGCGACTCTCTAGGAGAGTATCGGTCGGTAGTCGAGCCGAGCACGTAAGTTAGGGGTTTGTGGTCGGTGAAGACGACAAAGGAGCGGCCTTCTAGGACGTGTCGAAAGTGACGTATCGCTAGATATACGGCAAGTAGTTCTCTACCGAACGTGCTGTAGCGAGATTCGGTAGGTTGTAGGCGTTTGGAGAAAAACGCTAAGGGCTGCCACGTGTCGGCTACGCGTTGCTGCAAAACAGCGCCGACCGCGACGTCCGAGGCGTCAGTACTAAGGGACAGTGGGGCGGTCGGATCGTGATGCGCTATGGAAGCTATGTTGGCGATAGCCTCTTTCAGCGACTTAAAAGCAGCGCGTGCTGCGGTAGGAAATTCGAACGTCTTTAGTTTCCCTCGGAGAAGGTCCGTGAGGGGTTGCATCAGAGAGGCGCAGTTGGGTATAAATCGACGGTAAAAGTTGACCAGGCCATCAAAACGCCTGAGCTGCTTGAAAGAATGAGGCTCGGGGTAGTCGATAATGGCTTGAATTTTATCTTGCAGTGGCACGACGCCTGCAGAAGAGATACGATGGCCCAGGAAATTAACTGAATCGACACCAAACGAACACTTTTCTGCGTTGATCGTCACCCCGTGTTGAGATAAACGATCAAAAAGTGTTCGTACGTGGCGTATGTGCTCTTCTCGTGAAGAGCTTGCGATTAAAATGTCGTCAAGATACGCGTAAGCGAAGTCTAAGCCGCGACAAACTTGGTCGATGAAACGCTGAAAAGTTTGCGCGGCGTTCTTTAGACCAAATGGCATACGCAGAAACTCGAACAAACCAAATGGAGTCGTCACGGCAGTTTTAGCGATGTCCGCCTCGGCTACCGGAATTTGGTTGTATGCGCGTACCAAGTCGATTTTGCTGAAGATATTTTTACCCGCCAGACTGGCGGTGAGATCCACTATGTGTGGGATCGGATAGCGATCAGGCGTGGTTACCGTATTCAAGGATCGATAGTCGCCGCAAGGACGCCAGTCCCCCACAACCTTCTTCGGGACCATGTGCAGAGGCGACGCCCATGGGCTGTTGGACGGTCTGACGATACCAAGTTGAAGCATGTGGTCAAATTCGGCTCGTGCTGCCCGTAGTTTGTCTGGAGCAAGCCGTCTTGGTCGTGCGCTAACTGGTTGACCGCGCGTAACTATGTGGTGAGCGACCTCTGTCGTGACTGGTGGAAGCTCTGCAGCCGGTCGAACCAGTCGCGGGTATTCGGAGAGGAGGCTCAAGTAGTCGGACGGTGCGTCTGCGATCCGAAATACAGGGCTGATTATCGGGGCATCTGAAAGGACACCATCAACACCTAGTTTCGTACGGTCGTCTAAAAGCCTGTGGCGACCAGCATCAACAAGCAACCCAAAATGTCGGAGGAAGTCGATACCGATAATTGCGAAGGGTACAGACGCAACCATGAAGACCCACTGAAAATCTCGGCGAAGATTGAGGTCTAGGTTCATCATGCGCTGACCGAATGAAGCTATCGGAGAACCGTTGGCCGCACGCAAATTGTACGTAGGCTTCGAGTGCTTGTCGCTAGCGGTCGCTGGGATGACGCTGACTTCCGCTCCTGTGTCGATGAGGAACGTGATGGAAGAACGTCGATCCTTAACGTAAAACAGTCGGTTTACTTGGTTATTAAATGATACGTTTGTAGTGCTAGTATGCGGGCTATTCGTTTTCCCTGGGTCGTGCCTAATGCAGGGAGCCCGACAACGTCTAGCTCTTCCACCGTATTGGCGGTGATACCAACATACTTCTTCGACGGGCTTGACATTATCTGACTGAGAACTTGTAAGGAAAATGTTGCGCTTTCGTGCCGAACGTGACGTACTCGGTGCAGGCACAGACGAGCCGCAATGAACGGTAGCCAAAACGTGGTCAGCATTTGACCGTAGCACCCGCTGCTTCGAAGCCTTCATTGCTGCTATCCTGCTGCGAAGTAGCGCAATTTCCTCGTCTTTAGAGTCAGATCGGTCTAGCGACTGGGAACAAACATGGGATTCGGTTTTCATCGGTGAGAATACGTCACCGGAGTTACTGGTCGTCTGCTGCGGAAAACGTTCGAACGCAGCGTCTGCCTTGGTAGCTAAGTCTTTCAAGGGTGCATCTATAAACATGGACAGCATTACCGGCAATGGCTCTGGGAGACGTGCAAACCACAGCTCCTTTATCCCTTCTTCGCTCAAGAATAAGGGACCAGCGATGCGCTGAAGTTCGCGGAGCAATGCCGACGGCTTGCGATCTCCAAGCTTGAGACCATTGAGCTGCTCAAATCGTGCTCGTGCGCTGGGTCGTAACTCTTTCAATATCGCTTGCTTCATCGTTTCATACTTTGCCTCATTCGATGGGCAGAGTAGAATGTCCTCAATCAGCGTCACTACCGACGGAGGAAGGCGTGGGACGAGCTGATTGTACCTTGGACGGTCCGCCGTTATGCCCTTATTTTCTAGCTCGATCTCGAATATCTTAAACCAAACTTCTGGACTGTGTTCCATGAAACTTGGAACAGCCAAAGTAAGCATGGTTACGCTGTGAAACGACTCAGATGCCGCTCTCGAAATGTGAGTCGAAAGATAAAGAACGAACAAAATACGATAAAGTACTAAAATTACGCAAGAAACAAATGAATATAGGTATATAATCGAGAAAAAGGAACGAACTCACCAAAAAATACAAACGAGAAAAAATATTGAATTCGCGCGTGCGAATCGGGGTCACCAATTTGTAGGACTAGTTAATACTAGTCCGAGACGATGCGCGGAATTAAGCGCGGATATCAGAAGGCAATGGAAGTCGGACACAGCGGACTGTATTCGATGGGCTACAACAATAAGCGGACGGATGAAGCGAGGCAAGAGCGTACACGTGAGCGCGGGGACTTACAAGGCAGTTGTGTGTCGAGCCGGTTGTAAGATTAAAACAAGAAGGAGTAATGTACAATCGGTCAACAAGTAAATTGTACACGAAAGATAAGAGTTATCTTTTTGGGCGCTACAAAACCCGAAGGAATCAGACCGGGAGGCATGCAAATGGGAGCCACGTTTCATCAACGAAGCCGGCCCACACACCTTCACAGGCAAACACAAGCACACTGTATTTGGGGAATCAAGTGCACACAAGGCGGTGGATGGACCGTAGTCCGTTCCACAATGAGTGCATGGAACCACTCATCGAACCTTGTACGGCCACAAGGACCGTGCACCCTGTCCACTCCATCAACGACCAACTGTCTCCTGGAGCCAGTATGGAAGAGGTAATGCGTAATAGACAAGTAGGCACCTTGTCAACATGCACATCAAGCGCAGCCACACCGGTGATATCAAGCAACAGCCATTCACTTTAAACGACAAGCTGAAATAAATTACATCCAATAATGCGTGCAGATACAGTGGCATAACTCTTCCCTAAATTACCATATGTGAAGTAAGTTGGTTAGTAACGAATCCGCCATAAGTAAGAAATGTCCACAAGTTACTTAAAAATGCTACAAACGCAACAGTTACCGGAGATAAGCGCAATCAGCGTAAGCAACGTGGCCAGTTAATAGAAGATTATTCATGTAGGCAGAACAAACCAAATAAAATGGAATGAAATGCTTCCAGCTTAAAAGGACCTAGTTTAAGTGTAAGTTGGTTTAGCCCAACTGCGGTGAAGAAGCATCATGAATGCAACATCAACCTCAGCATGGGGCACTATATATATATATATATATATATATATATATATATATATATATATTTTGAACCAACCTGCACTTAAACTAGGTCTTTTTAAGCTGGATAAATTTCATTCTACTTTGCTTGGTTTGTTCTGCCTACCTGTATAATCTTCCATTAATTTGCACTGCTTGCTTACGCTAAGTGTGGTTATCTATCGCGTTTGTGGCGTTTTTTTTGAAATAACTTGCGGACGTTTTGTACTTATCGCGGGTTTGTTGCTTACCAACTTATTTCATGTTCCAATGTAGCGAAGTTATGTCAGCATAGCCATATGCTTTGACCGATATAATTTATTCGATAGTGTTGTTTTACGTGATTGGCTGTTGTTTGACTGCGCTTGGTGTGCATGTTGACAAATTGCCTACCTGTCTATTACGCATTACCTCTTCCATACTGGCTCCAGGAGACAGTTGGTCGTTGCTGGAGTGGACAGGGTGCACGGACCTTGTGGCCATGCAAGGTTCGATGAGTGGTTCCATGCACTCATTGTGGAACGGACTACGGTCCATCCACCGCCTTGTGTGCACTTGATTCCCCAAATACAGCGTGCTTGTGTTTGCCTGTGAAGGCGCGTTGGCCGGCTCCGTTGATGAAACGTGGCTCCCATCCATATGCCTCCCGGTCTTATTCCTTCGGGTTTACAATGGATATTGGGTGTGTGGTTGTAGCTGTAGGTGGTGCAGCGTAGGCCATCCATAGTCCCTCTGTAGGTGCAGGCGTCCTGTGGCTGGCCACAGTGACAGGAAAATCCGAAACCAGATGCCACCAACCTTATCTATCACTGACGCCATCAATGTTTGCGTTATGGCCAACTGCCGACGACTGTTAGATCTTCGGAAATTTAAGGCGCTCGACCCTAGGTCTCCTGTTATTACGTTTAGGAAATGTTCAGGCTATACATTAAGCCCACCTTCACTCTTATTCTTACTAAATAAGACGGTATCTTTTGACTTTTCGCGTCAGTGAAAATTAGTGCATCATCATCAACAGCAGTACATCAGCCATTTGAACTGATGCTTCGCTGCCATACAACCATGAGGACCTATGAAATAAAGAATAAAAAGAGGGAGAGAAGGGGGACTTACCTGAAAACCTTAATGCCCTAAGCAAACATTCAGGGTCAAGGCGCCTACAACTTTTGTAGACAACATACCGTCACAAACAGCTGGCTATCGTGCAAAGATAAGGCGGCATCGGCGAGACAGCTTCCTTGCGGCTTTCACTGCCACGCGTCATAATCAGCCATTATCCCGCAGATAACTCAGCACCAAACACACTTTAAACAGACAATCCGATTAGGAGACGGCAGCAGACGCGCCACTGGTGTCGGTTGCGAGCCATGTCCTGTAAAGTCTCGAGCCAAGCACAAGGTGAGTCACGTGGACTCCAACCCGGAAGGCGAGACGGACCAACGGCACCCAGTTTGGTCGTCAGTGACTTCATTTCCCGCTGCCAAGTTAACTTCTGCCCACCTCGAGCCTTGCGCCATCCTACACCTGGTAGACTGAACAAGGCCCTCCTGGGTAAGCGGTGACCAGGCATACGTAGCACGTGCCCGAGCCAACGCAACTTATTCAGTACTATCTGTTGTTCTAGGGAGCTAGCATGATCATCACCACCTAGTACTCGCCTACGCACATCATCGTTGCGGACACACTGGTGCCATCCGACACCAGCAATGCTTCGCAAACAACGATGATCTTCAGACCGAAGGGGCCAAGTCTCACTACCATACAGCAGAACGGCCCTCACTGTGGCTTCGTATACACGGCCTTTCAGACGGAGGGAAACTTCCTTCTCTCGCCAAAGATGACGCAGGTTCAAGAAGACAGCTCTGGCCTTTGCAATGCGTGAGCTCACGTCAGTTTCTATGCGCCCATCATTGCTGATGCAGCTGCCAAAATAAGTGAAATGATCAACCACCTCGAGTTCCTCGTTAGCAAGCGTCAAGGGGTCATCGAGTGGCTGGTGGTCCTGCAGCAACACTTTGCACTTTGAAGGTGCAAAGTGCATGCCAAATAATGAGACCACTCTGGATAGGCTATTCAAGATTGATTGTGCCGCCTCAACATTGTCGAAAAGCAAGACGATATCGTCCGCATAATCTAGATCAACTAACCGTTCACCAGGCAGCACTTCAACACCTACATCGTGAGATTCCGCAAGCGAACACTCCATGATAGAATCCACGACGAAATTGAACAAAAACGGGGAAATCGGGCAACCTTGTCGAACGCCACTTGTAGTCGAAAAGCTATCCGATAGGGCACCATAGACCCTGACGCGGCCTCTAGTGTTCGAGTATAGAGCACGAAGGATGTACACATATTTCGTGGGAACACCTTTCCGCGCAAGTATTTCGAACAGAATCGATCGATTGACTGAGTCGAACGCACTCTTGAAATCGAGGAACACAGCTATTGTCGGTCTGCGGTATGCGTGGCGCTGCTCTAGTACCTGCCGCAAAGTAAATATATGGTCTATACAGCCACGTCCTGGGCGGAAACCGGCCTGATCTTCCCTAATCCGAGATTCCCGTTCTGCAGTGAGGCGACGAACGATAATCGAGGCCAGTAATCTTGTCACAACTGACGTTAGGCTAATACCCCTGTGGTTCGCACAGTCTGTGCGACTGCCCTTCTTGTATATTGCCACTATAATCGATTCGCTCCAATTAGCCGGGACACTGTCTTCGTTCCAGATACGTTCGAATAGGGAGGTCAGTGCTTTGCAGAGGACGTCACCTCCATCCTTAAATAGTGCAGGTGGGAGGGAATCCGGGCCAGCGGCACGAAAACGATTGAGGGCTGTGATCACGTTTCGGACCTCGGCCTCCGATGGAGGCTCTAAACTAACCGTCCATGGCTCGTCCTGCATCACCTGAGTAGGAAGAGGTCCGGGAGCAGGGGGCCAGTTGAACTGATCTTCAAAGTGCTCAGCCCAACGAGCCATACGGCGTTCCTTATTGTGTATCAGCGCAGTCGCGCTGTCCCTGATTGTCTCACTGACGCCTGGTTTTCTGGGACCAGTGGTGCGGATTAGCTGGAAGAGCTTCCGGTACCTGAATATTGCTCCTGCCTCCTCCATTTCTTGAACCCGACTGGTCCACCAGGCTTCCTTGTCAGCACGTAGTCTCCGCTTTAGTTCACGCCTAACAGCCCGTCTGGTCACATTGTGTTCCGAACCAGCCGGGAGGTGCCTTCTAGCTTCCAAAAGGTTCACGGACCTCTCGGATATCCAGTGACTGGTGCGATGACGACTGGTATTGCCACAAACAGATGCTCCTGCGTCGTGCATAGTGGCCGATATCCTATTCCACTGAAGTTCAGTGTCATTAGGACAAGACAGCGTGAGTTCGCTATGCAGTGCTTCTTGATAGGCTTGCCTGACAGAGGGCTGGGACAATTTCTCCGTTGCCAATCGGGGGAGACGCTTTGTGCGCCTTCCGGTAAAGTTCATGGAGAAACGACAGCGCACCAAGGCATGGTCAGAGTCGACACAGGTACTCCAGTACGAGCGGCAATCCAGAATGGAACCGCGCCACCTGTAGCTTATGGCTATGTGGTCAATTTGGGTCCATCACTGGCCAGCTACAGGTGGACGCCAAGTGGCACTTCGGCGCCCACTGTGTCTAAAAGCAGTGCTACTAAGAAACAAATGGTTCTCCGCACACAGTTGCAGCAGACGCTCGCCGTTGTCAGTCCGTTCGGCGTTAAGTCCATACTTACCACGCAGCTGAGCTTCTGAAGAGCTCAGACGCCCTACTTGTGCGTTCATATCCCCTGCAAGTACTATAATATCTGAACTAGTAGCACTGCGTAGCAGCGTGTTCAGTTCGTGATAGAAAGTGTCCTTGACTGCATTAGAACTGCAGTCGGTGGGAGCATAAGCAGAAATCACAAACAAACAGCGTTTTGTTTTACTTCGCGAATTCACCTTAGCTGATGTCGTCAAACGGGCTGCACATAAACGGCTGTTCACCGGAATCCAATCAATCAACGGTGACTCAGCCTTGGAGCTGAGAATGATACCTACACCAGCTTGACCCGTGAGTGCCGCATCGGCGTCTCCGGATGCGTGCAACCAATAACGAGAGGATAAGCCGGGAGCAGTCAATTCAATAACCCCGTTAGGGTCATTGATCCTAGTTTCGGACACACAACACACATCAACACCCAGTGTGTCCAAGGTGCGTGCGAGTGCAGCCTGCTGACCTGTTTGTCTTAGAGTGCGGACGTTGAATGTCGCCATGGAACCAGGACAGCGTGGCTTTATAAGGAACTTTTGCCGATAGGCGTCCGATAGGTGCTGTGGGATGGTGGCTGCAGACGGTACTACTCCAGTAGCACTTCGGTTGCTGTCAATTAAGCTGGGAATTATAGAAGGAAGGTTAGTAATAGGGGCCGGGATGGGAGTAAGAGAAAAAGGTCGAAAAGAAAGAAGGGAGGCGCCAGCAGTAGCATGCTTTCGCTTATCCGCCCTGCTGTATGCAGCAGATAAGGCGACCCTTGATAATCTGCGCGACGGCCGATGCAGGATGAAGTTTATGTTTGAAGAAAATGTCATGGTTGTATGTGGGCTGGGATACTGCCAGGACACCCAGACCTAGACAGGAGAACGATTAGGGTCCTCATCCAAAGCCTTTGGCTCAAAAGCCTCTCCGCAAGGCAGCGGGGTGGCAGTGATTTAGTTTTACAGAAATGGACGCCATCCCATTTCAAACCCCCAACCTGGAGGACCAGGAGACTGAGTTTGTCTGACCTCTCACCATTGACCAACCTGGTAGGAGTAGCTCTCAAGATGCTCGGAGGCATCACCCAGTATAGCTCAATGGGTCAATGAGGTACGCAAACCGTCGCACCACGTTAAGGTCCAGTCTCGTTGCACAGCTCGGAGGTACTGATGAAAGGGATGATAGAGCAGGAATACACTTTTATCCTTATACAGGCTAGCTGCAGGTGGAAAACACCTCAGCTATGATGCCGCAATAAAAAAGAATAGAAAAATAGTGAAACAAGCACGTCAGCTGAGTCACTAGTAATGGATGGACATCGTATCGAAAAGCTAACAGCCGGCTATTGTGTCGCAGATTAATCATATTATCCCTAATATGGTTTGAGGGGGAGGCTAAGTGGGGTGTAGGGACAAAGGCACTCACAACAAAGAATACGCTTACCTCAGGGTCTTTTCTTTCTTCCTCACCTATCACATTCTCGTCTTCATAGGAGACTAATGCCATTCCGTTCGTGTAACTTATCTGTATCATCGAGCTAACTACTTACACAACCCCGCGGAATTTTTACATCTTTTCCTTTTCTGTGATTTTAGATTCACACTATTTGTCTCACCGTGTACTACCGACGATTCTGTTATGCATAGCAAATGATATGGATGCGTTAAAGGCGTCACTGGTATCCTCCACTTGTCTACCACTGCGAAGAAGGCTCTGTAGCGTTGGTGGGTGTATTGGTTCTCCCGAGGACAAAATTGCTATCTTGTGTTCCCAGAATCTGCTCGTGGTTGTGAGTTTCGGAATTCGATATTCTATCTGTGGTCTCCCACATTCATTTCTGCCATCTGCTGTATCGTTTGTTTCGTGATGCTACCTTTCAACTGCACACAATCTATCGGCGCTGATCTCTAATTATAACTTAAACTAAACTCCCATGGCACTTCTCGCTTGCACATTAGCATACTAGTGCTGACTCTACCACCCAGTTAACCTAAGTTGGTTAGATTGCCGTTACCGTATGACATCATCCATATTATTGAGATTGGGTACTAGATCGCGGGGGACGAGAAAAGCACATTCTTAGCCTGTTGCTTATACTGGCGTATGGAGGTTCTACTATAACGGCGTGGTGGATCATTGTGCCCCAGGTACTTGAGTAGTAGAAACTGCATTTAGATTTCACTCTAACATAATACGACGGTTTGGGTATCTCCATACTCTTCTAAGCCACGTTGTCTGACATTTTCCTAGTACCTTCGAATTCAGTCCAACCGTACGAGTCAATAGTTAACGGTTAGATATACTCAGTCTGATAGCGATCTGTGGCCCTCTTATCTTTCTTCGTTAACTATATTAAGTTCTATTCAGTTAGCTTTTATTAGATGCACCGCGGGTCCTCTCTTCGTATGCGGAACAAGCAGCTGCTCAACGGTTTGCCTCCGCTCGCTCGAAACCAAGCATATTTTCTTCATTGAGATGCTGCCCCTTCCAGCCTCACTGGCGATTGACTCGGAAAGCCAGTACTATCAAAAAGTGCACAGTGATTACCCTTGCTTGACCGTCCTCATTCAGTTTCATGGTGTCAAACTGCCAGTTGGACTACCATCTTTATCTGTTGGTTTAACCGGCGAGAACCCCAAAATGGACTGTGGTCTATCTATCACAAGCTTAAGTTCTTCACTACATAGCACTACCGGTCAGTTGTTTTTAAACACTTACATGGTATATCACAACTGGTCACCCGGTTCACCTTAAGACCGGTCTCAGGTCGATATATCTAGCACGGTATGATCACAGCAATCCGGATTTGGCCGAGACGCTATATAACTCCTCAGAATAACAGGATTTATTGCCATGCAGTTGCTACTCATAGCACATTTCCCCGCTTGACACTCACTGTTAGATCCATACCTCCATACGTTACCCAACTTCCGACATGTATTTCTCGTCTCACGCGTTGGCCAGCGTCGTGCTGAAGTGCACTTCTCGCAAAACTAAGATTTCTCGGAGAAATTGTGCTTGATTCTTAGCTCACATTATATGTACGTTTGGGCAACATTACAGATTGATTCATCCGAACCCAGCCAGGGCCAGCTCCCGTAGTCAACGGATTCGTTTCGCTTCTGCGTAAACATCGACATAGCCCTTGAAACTCCGATCTCTTCGATGTTGTGGCGCCCAAGCGTACTTCTTTCTTGTTGTATAAAAGCAATTGATGGCTTCCGTGTGGGTTGAATGGTTATGTCGAAGTGCAGTCGCCACAATGGAGTGAAGACGCTCCGATCGTTAAACCGATTTCGATATCAAAAATGCCGCTTTTCCAATCCGACTCATGTGTGCCATCTTTTCCATCCCCACGCACAGCAGTCATGAACTCGGGGATATTTTGCGATTACCATTCTCTCTTTACACCAGCCTTCGCGACAGACACTTTCTATCGATGGTTCGCTTCCCCTACTCTCATTTAGAGGAGTTCTGCATCACTTGTAACTACACTTTCATATGCTGTTTCTTAACAGTTATCAAACAGTCCGTTTTAATTGCAGAAACTGACATACTTTTATAAATGTATACCCATGTTCTAGCATTCTTTTGCCTCGTATATTACTCCGCTGCGCTCGCTAGCTCATGTGGTTACTAGATCTGCTGTTCGGAATTATCGCCTAGTTCAAATTCCATCATTCCTCACGTTATACAACTAGTTACGATCATGATGAAGGCCGGTGACCACTTGAATAGTAGCTTAATGTTCTCTCTTAATTGACTGTAAGCTCTTTCTTCACTCTCCTTGTTATGTTAGTTCTTTCACCACAAGCTCTTAACATGCTTTCCGGACTGATCACATCCTTTGCAATTCAAATTGCACTGTAGTACCAAGTGTTGCTGAGTTACCTCCAGCAGGATCCTATCCTCTAATTCTTGACAGTGGGGAGCTGGATGCAATTGACCATGTCGCCTATCATAGTGTTTGCGTCATCAGTGACGAACAGGTGACCGTTAAGATTAATCCACGTATTTTGCGATTTAGAAATGCTGTCCTCTATACGCTTCGATTAACGGATCTCAATTGCCTTTATATACTTGTCCACTTTGTCTGCAGAGTATTTCGAGTTGCACCGGCTTCTTCTCATCAAGTAGCTACGCAAGCGTATGCTGTTTGGTGTTTTTTTTAGGTGACCCCTTTGAATCAATTTATGTTGCTCCGATTTAACAATGTTTTACGTACTCAGGAGCCCACGTTACCCACTAACTTGCTGATGGTCCAATACGTACCGAAATATCACTAGAACACGAAACGCGTATAAAACTAGGAGAATATGGATGCTGCAGAGCATTCAGCACTTCTTTGACAATTCGTGTTAGCCCATCCACTACCATTGCGTCGGAACAAATGCTCCTGGTCGACCGATCATCCTGAAGGGGTGCGTGCCATCTACGAATGAGTGCAGTGGGAACGATTTTAATATGGGGTGGTCCGTCGTTCTGTTTGACGCAATTTGACTAACTCGTACTCTTCTGTTGGTAAGTCAGCCGGTCGCCGAGTGGTCTACATGACTGGTTTACAATCATAAGATCACTGATTCGAATGCGCGTAGGGGTGGGCGTCCTCGTGGTATACTCAGCCCACGCGCGGCTGGTGGTGGTGGTCGCGTGGCAGTGAAGCGCCGTTACGACATACAGCTGAGGATCTTCTGTTGGGAAATTTCGCTGGGTGCACAGCGAAAGTACGTGGCCACCATTGCCAGTACGATATACTTGCACTCCGAAAGAGCCTCTGAAGCAATGTTATGACTGTTACGGGCCACCGACCTTAATGTTCCTTTCGCCCGCTACAGTCACGATATCCGTACGTTGGGTCATTCGAACAAGGAAAGAAGCTTGACCAATGAACGTCTGGCGACCCCAGGACGTCAGTCGATGGCAATTTAAGTATATCCTCATCATCATACACGTTAGCTGCAGTGCAAAACACCTCAGCTATTATGCCGCAATACAAAGACAAGAAGAAAAAACAACAGTGGCACGCCAGCTGAGTCCGCAGTAACGGATGGACATCGTTTCGGAAAGCTGGCCGCCGGTTATTGTGCCGCAAAAAGTGTTATATTATGCCTAACGAATGAGATCGTGATTAGAGGGAAGGGTAAGCAGGAGGGGGATGAACAAAGGAACTCACAGCACAAACGCCATTGGGTCCGGATCTTCGCCATATCAGCAAGTGTGTCCAACCAAAGGTGTTCATTGTCCTTCGGACCCCATTCCGACAGTCGGAATGCACCAACCGTCGCCAACTTCGAAGTCTATCGACCTGCAAGCACCACAGTGTCTGTACGGCGCTTTGTTCGAAGTTCGTCGGACAGTTTGCAGTAGAACTCGATTTTAGCTGACTCAAGGCTACTACAACGATAAAGCAACGTTTGCTAGTCCGGCGACTGGAAAACCACACTGAGGTCTCAAGTTGGATCGTGCAAGGTCGACTGTTGACAGGGATCCAGTCTAGTAGCGTGGCCTCAGCACGTGTGCTCAACGCAATCCCCACACCGACAAGACCAGCGGCTTCGCTAGTTGCGTCTCCAGATACACACGATGTAAAAATGCCAACGGAACTCGCATACGTGAAACTAGCCCTAGCCTCGTGCTAGCGTCCTGGAATCGGGTTTCATTGAGGTAGCAGACATCAGTGGTAGTAGTCTCAAGTGTGCGAGCAAGGGTTGCTTGTGATCCGATCTGCATCAGCGTCCGAACATTGAAGGTCGCTAGCTTGAGTTGGGAACGGGGCGCTAGAAAAGGCTTGGCAGTACTACTTGACGGCGCATCATTGGACCTTAATTCCTGATCCGTAAGGCGAGAACGCCCGCCCAAGACGGCACACTGTTGTGAACTTAAAAACGGAAGTGGATTACCAAGAGTGGGGAAGTTGAACCAACGTGGAATTAAGTAACTGAACTATAGTGCGGTAGAGCGTGATATAGCGTGTTCGGCCGCCAGCACGTCGACCGAGGGTAGCATTGGCAAACAGCAGAGAGAAGGAACAGAAAGTCGTTGAAACATTGGTCAATAAGTTGGGTGGGCGTCTAACTTCCCGGTTGCCAAGGTTAAGATGGCGGGTTGTCTTAGAGGACCCCACCCAGAACCTTTGGTCTTAAAGGCTTGACCCGTAAGTTAGCGGGGCGATTGACATATATCGCATACCGTTGGGAGCCGGCTACCACGATGATGGTAACACGGCTTTCGAGTAGGAACATACTGCTTGTGTCGCCCAATAAGGCCGAATGCAGTAACACAGAGGCCAGTAGAAATTTCCTAGACCACCGAAGTTGCGGAAGAGTATGAATACCGTTGACAGCCAGGTGGCTCATCCACCTCAGAAACCAATGGTATGCTCAGTTCTGGTCGCAGAAATGAATGGTCAGTGACCCTATAGTCAGTCACATTGGCTTTGACATACATTCTTACGAGCTTCTGTGGTATTTAATGTGGCATTAGTTGACCAGCCCAGAACCCCCCTACACTCTAGAACGCTACCGCTCATTTTCTGCGAAAAGCTTACTCATCTCGCCTGCGAACATCCGAGACTTATTCACAGTTAACTTCCCAAGGATGGCGTTCCCCCATCAACAACCTGGGGGCGCACCCGGTGGCTTACAGCTCCGCCGAACCGATCAGAGTCAGTTCACTTCCGGGGAACGGTTATGGTTCTCAACCAAAACCTTTGGTTCAAAAACATTGCCGAAAAGCAGCGTTGTTTTGGCACTGGGCTACAGAGAGCCCGTTTTATTCCGTAAGGAGCCACTCTCACTCTAACCTCCAGTATAACGTTGATCGGTCGAACGTTGAATTACGCGTCTCCAATGATCCCAAAAACAGAAACAGGTTGGATGGCAATAACTGTGATACTATTAAATTGCAAACAGTTAAGTAAATCATGCACACCTCAATTATTTATTTTCCCGGTGTGCCACCGTCAAAAACAGAGTGCAAATACACAACAGGCGGGAACGTGCTGTTCAAGCGAGACACCTAGTGGACAAGTGAATACACGATAGACGTGTGAAAGTATTAGCAAGGTCACTGGCCAATCATTGACGGCTCAACCGCAGATTGAGGAGATTGAGTGGTTAGCAGATGGCACACATACAGGTAAACATGGTATCACATTTGACGACCTGAGCATCACTGCCATAGAGATAGCGACGCTATACATATGGCCACAGCATGGATACACTACGGCATGTACAAACGGATAAGTACTTCGACGGCAGCCATGCTACGTCTTCGACATTTGCAAAATAGTGTGAACACTGTTTTGAAAGCCGCATGTTTGACAGTGGGCAGGTGGACTTAGTTGCTATAGTACTGCGGTAGTTGGCGAGCCAACAAGGCGATCGCTGGGTGGAAGTTGTGTTACGCCCTTCTCCCTGCTGAGATCCAGGACACCAATCCGCATAAGTCAGTGAACTGACCATGTGCTAGACCCGCTGCCTTTCGGGTATCCATTTAATCGAAGGGTTTGGCTGAGGACCCGAATTGTTCTATCAGGTGTGGATACCCTGCCTGTATCCTAGTCCATCTTCTTCTGCGGTTAGGAAGTCTTCCGTGACCCTCTTCCCGTAAAACTTAACCATGAAAGACAACAGGTTTACGGGTTATAAGCTCACCGTTCGCTTGGCATAGAGCACGAGCGCCACGCATTGTCTCTGACGGTGGGTGGACACCTCTGGGTGTTCAATGGTTTGCTACTGCCCACCATAAGCCAGGCAGCCGCTGGTCAAATGGGTGCAAATCTGCCAATACCCTCCTGATTCTGGCCGTGGTCGCAGGTGCGTATCCTACTACTACGCAAAACATGTGAATCGTTCCAGCACCTCCAAGGCTGCCTGTGACGGCCGTCAAGCAGATCCCCATCTGTCTCTGCAATCACATTCACTAGCTGGATCTGCTCCCCACTGCCTTGTGAGTCAGGCTATTGAGCCAAAGGCTCCGGGCGGAGTCGCTCAAGCAAACCTTCAAACCACCCACTGCCTTGTTGGTCAGGCTATTGAGCTAAAGGCTCCGGGTGGAGTCCCTCAAGCAAACCTCCAAACCACCCACTGCCTTGTGGGTCAGGCTTTTGAGCTAAAGGCTCCGAGTGGAGTCCCTCAAGCAAACCTTCGAAGCGCAACGACCACCTCGCGTGCGATTGCCCACCAATGCAATCGTATGCCTGCACGCAAAGCACTCAGCATCAGATGCTGGAACGTGCGCACATTACTGGACCGGAACTCGAGTGAACGCCGCGAGCGACGCACTGCACTGGTCGCGATGGAACTGGTGCGCTACCATATCGATACTGCGGCGCTCCGTGAGACGTGGCTCGCTGAGCAAGGTAAGTTGCATGAAGCAGGTGTTGGCTATACGTTCTACTGGGTGGGCAACGTCGCCTCAGCACCACGTGAACATGGGATCGGATTTGCGATATCCGATCGTCTAAATGACCAGCTGGTGAGTGAGCCGACTCGCGTCACTGCTCGCCTACGACTCGGAAGAGGTCGGACCATGTGTTATCCTGATGACACGCGTGATCGCTTCCACAATCAGCTACCCTCCGTGATACGGTCTGTGCCGAGCAGCGACCGACTATTTCTGCTGGGTGATTTCAACGCGCGCGTTGGGCGTAATACATCGGTGTGGACAAATGTTATCGGTCCACATGGCATTGGTTCAGCGAATGCGAACGGTGACAGGCTGCTCTCACTGTGTGCCACTCACGGCCTGACGATCACGAACACTCGGTTTGCACTGAGTGCGAGTGATATAGCAACTTGGACGCACCCACCGAGTGGTCACGCTCACCTGCTCGACTATGTTATCGTACGTCAGCGTGATATGCGTGAAGTGCTCATGACACGTGTACTGCGTGGAGCTGAGTGTGGCACTGATCACAAGTTGCTGCGGACCAAACTGTACATTTATTTTCGTAAATCGATGTATTGCACTCCCGCCGTGAATCGGCGTAAATTTAACATTCTCTCCCTCGGTACTGGGGCGAAACGTACTGAGCTGGAGCAGGCGATGGCTACACGCCTGTGTGATGTGGACTGCATAACCACAGTGGGCGACCTGTGGCACCACATTCGCAATCAGGTGACAGCTGCTGCCGAGGAGACCATCGGGCGCACAAACTGTAAGCGTCCTGATTGGTTTGGTGACAACAATGCGACGATTGGCGCATTTGTGTGTGAGAAGAATGCAGCATTTGCTGCACATGTCGCAGACCCCAGTGACTTGGGGAGGAAGAGTCAGTTTCGCAAACTTCAACGACGACTGACCCGAGAGCTCCGTCGCATTAAAAATGCATAGTGCACGGAGAAGGCGAAGCAGATGGAATGCTACGCTGAACGCCGCCAACACAAGGAATTCTTTGACTCCTTGAAGGCGGTGTATGGACCGAGATTGGAGCTACTGAGGACGCTGATCGATGGTAGTTCATACGCTACCTGCACACAGATTGCAGGCACAATGCAGATCTGGCGAAACCACTTTGTCTGCCTCTTGAACAACCGTTCAGAGATCGACTGGCCTACTTTGGATGGCCTCAAGCAGCGCAAAGTGAATACGAGTCTGGCGGACACGCCGACACTGGATAAGACGCAAAGAGCATTTGCTTAGCTGCGAAACGGCAAGTTTACTGGGGCCGACGGGACCCCGACTGAAGTACTGAAACACGGCGGACCCGCGTTGTTGACTGCGCTGCACCACTTGGTGCAACGCGTATGGATTGAGGAGGAGGTGTTTTCTGAGCTGAAGGATGCCCTTGTGCTACCACTGTACAAGGGCAAAGGGAGCAAGCAATGTTGCACGAATTATCGTGGCATCAACTTGCTGAGTTGTGTGGGCAAGGTGATTGCCCGGATCCTGCTCAACCGCTTCGTCAGCCAGGTTGTAGGACCTAGCGTGGCGGAAGAGCAGTGCGAATTTCGTTCGGGTCGCAGCACTATAGATATGGTGTTTGCGGCTCGTCAGTTGCAGGAGAAGTGTAGAGAACGACACCAGCCATTATACTCGATTTTGGTTGATTTTACCATGACATTTGATACGGTGACCCGCGAGGCATTATGGTTGGTGTTGGGTAAGTTTGGTTTGCCCGCGTAGGTTTGTAAGTTTAATTGAATGTCTGCACAGTGGTATGCGAGGGAGGGTGCAACTGAGTGGAGAGACCTCGGATGACTTTGCAGTTGTCTCTGGTGTGAAGCAAGGCTGTGTCAGCTCCTGCTCTGTTTAATATCTATCATCCTGCAATGATGTCTTGTGTTTTTGATGCCGCTTGTGCTTACGGTGTTCTTGTGGAGCACCATATTGCTGGCGGGTTGCTGAACATCCGTCGTTTCGGTGCGAGAACTCTAGTCTGTGAGACAACTATCCGTATGTTGCTGTTTGCTGACGACTGTGCGTTGTTTTCACACTGCGCAGACGAGTTACGGCACATGACTAGTGCTCTGACTTCTACAGCGGCAAAATTCGGGCACACCATCAACACAAGCAAAACTGTCTCTTTCAGCGTTCACCGGAGGTACAATCTTCAATATTGCCGCGAATCAGCATTGGTGCTGAAGTATTAGAAACCGCCTCCCGCTTCTGCAACCTTGGGAGTGTGATGTCGACTGATCAGCAGCTGCACAGTGAGCTGCGTATCCGCGTGTCGAAGGCAGCGGCTGCATTCAGGAAGCTAGAATACCGAGTGTGGACTAGCCATCAGCTTACCGTTGTCACGGAGCTGATGATGTACCAATCTAGCTTTGTACGAAACAAATACTCGTAAACGTGTGGAGTACAATACCAGTAGAATCAATAGAGGCCGATTCTGTAATGTGTTTTAAAACACCTATCAACGGTTATTTCGGAAACCTGTGCTTTTGTGAAACCGTGCACATACAGTGCCAACAGAAAACATCGTACACCCGGAAATCCTGACACCAATACGAATTCCTAAGCGAACAAGGATAAGTGATTAACTGACAAAACACTACCGCTGACAATTCGTAATTAAATATTTTTGCTTTTCAATGATTCGTTATAGTTGTATAGCAACTTTTCTACTTGCTCTTATATACAGTATCAGTTTTGGGATGAGTTGCAGTAAGTGGCGGCATGCGTAAGTGGTGTCGTTCCGTATCTGGTAGACTACTATGAAGTTTCCACGTAGCCACCTGTAGCGTCAACTGATCACTCCGAGTGTTTTTTACTCGCTACTGGTACGAAAGCTTGCACAATCCCTTTTACACATTTTGTTGCTCCACCAATGGGACTTTCGAGCGCTGCAACATCACGCTTTAGCCAAGCGTGCCAAACCTGGATTGCATATTCGACATGGGAACACACGTAGGCATTGATCGTCATAGAGAAAGTGAAGGAACCTAAACTTTCGAATGCCATCCGCAAGCTAACAACGTGCTGGTTACCACTTTTGAAACGGATTCCGACTGTCTGGAATAACCGAAATCGTCCTGCACCAGCACACCGAAGACAAGTTCCTAAGGGCTTGTCTGCAGGTCCTATGATCCAATTTTGTAGAGATAGGCGTGTCACTTGACCACAGTGAATTCCGTACCAGTCAATGCCAGGTCCAATCTAGGTCGCACATGGAGGATCTTATGGTCGTCCATTCCCTTGATCGCCGGCCAACTTTTAACGTCATCCGCGAAAAGCAAAATTCTTGAGGTGCTGGATCTCGCAAGATCGTCGCACTCCACTCGATCACGGTTGGGCAGAGATGTTCGGACTCTAACCTCTGACTGCTGTTTGTGGAGAAAGTTACCAACCCATGCTAATACTGCATCGCCGACGCTTTCCAGGTAGTTCATCATTACGTCAGCGATGATCGCTTCCATGACTTTGGCAAACGCAGGGAAAAGTGTTACCGGATGATAATTGGTAGACTCAGACGGACTTGTCTGAAAGAATCCGGCAAGTAGTTGAGCTAGATGAATGACTGCTACCTGCAGTGCTTTAGGGTGAAGGTTATCCACTCCAGGAACGCTGTGTGTACGCAGGGAGAGTAGCTTTTTTAGAACCATTTTTGCCGCCACCTACTGCAACTCATACCGAACATTAGATTCAGAGGCATTATCCTGTGACTGAGTCTGCACCGCAGTCGGCTTTTCATTAAGGCTGGACGAACCTCAGCTCATAGCGACCCAGTGATCCTGCTATAAGTAGCAATTGAAATTTTCGGTGCCTATACGTTAAGAATTCTATCCGGCCGGACGCATTATTAGCACCATTTGCCAGTGGACCACTTTATTCGTTAACACATTTGTGAAAGATGATAAGTATATTAATACAAATGTATTGGAACGATCATCTGTGCTAGTGCGGGATATGTTCAGAATGTCCGCCGGCATTCTGCTTTCAGTGCAGAAGCCGCTTTATACAGTTAGCGAGTAATTTCTCCACTGTATTTCTCGTGCTCGCGAGACAATCGTTCACAGGTTTTCTTTCAATTTGTCCGGTGTACTTGGCCTTGTTTTGTACACTGGCCGTTTCAGATAGACCCATAGAAAAAATCCATGGAGTTCAAATCTGGTGAGCGCGCATGCCACTCTATTGGTCCACGGCGTCCGATCAAATGGTGACCAAATTTGTCGGTGAGATAAGCACGCATCGTTTTAACAGACTGTACAGATGTACCATCCTTCTGCCGCCAAATGGTACTGCATGCTCTTTCGGTCTCCAGCTGTGGAAGCACAAATTGCAGCATTCCCAAGTACGACAATGCTAGTGTTGTGATTTCCACTGGCTGTACGAATAGCCTGCTGCTACGTTCGTCAGAAATTGGCTGTGCTGCCCCCAATCGGTTCAACCCGCAACGAAGTGAGAACGCCAAGATCAACTGGGCCGATGGATTCATATTGTTGGAGAGCATAGCGCAATAAATAGGTTGACGACAACTACTAACACAACGATATTGGAGATGTTGATTAATGCTAATTAACACAACTCACACATTTCAGAGTTCAACTTGCCGCTGACCCATATTTATTCGCGTTTTTATCTCTGCTTGCGTTCGATCTCCACTTGTAAATTGATCCAATGTTACGCCACCGTCCTCGGCTGGTACGCTAAACGTAAGCTGGCTCTGTTACCCCTAGGAAAAGATAAGGCTTTAGTACTATAAAACATCAACCTACCGGTCACATTCCCGGAAAAGAAATATGGGCCCAAGATTTTCTGGCATGTTAATCCAGTCCAAACCATCAGTTTCACACTGTGGTGCATACGTAATACGGTATATTTTCGTGGGTTGCTGGTAGCCCAAGAGTAATGTTTTATTGTTCCATGCAGATGAAACAGTGCGTCATCTGTAACATGACAGAACGAATTTCCCCGTGATCCAGAAACCAGCGGCAGAATTCATATCGCTTCTCCGGATCGCATGGGTTCAAAACCTGCACTTGAATTGCACGGAATCTTCGAAATTTTATCTTCTGTAATATCCAGTGTACCGCATTTCGGGTCGTACCACAGTACTGTGCCATCCGACGAATACTGAGCTCGGGACTTTTTGACACTTCACTGACTACAGCGCAAACTGAACAGTCCTTAATGGTGGTACGAGGCGGTCCGGTTCTCTTCGTATCACACGCGCACTCCCAGTTTGCTCGAACTGATTCACTAGTTTAAGTACGTACCGGGCGGTGACGGGGCGCATTCCTACCTTCATTGCATTGTATCTTCGTGAAATTGATGCGGCGTTTAAACCGCATTCCCCGTACAGCAGAATAATCAGCGCGCGCTGAGTACCAGGCACGTTGCGTGCTCCTGACCGCATTGTCTTCTCGTGCTCCATTACTTGTGGCAGTGATTCAATGACATTGATACGACTTGCAATGCCTAACCTCATCCTCTGCTAATCCAAAACACCCGGTTCGCTGAGATGCCATCACATGCGCACATTCACGTCGCAGTTTTGGTTGCGCGCTTTATCTCGACTTCGCTGCATAGCCAGCGGGACACACAGATAACCATCGATCGCTCCAACGCCTACGGTTAACCATGACCTTCTGCACTCAGCGCGAAGTTAGCTGACAGCTAACGATCGCCGGTAACACCTCGTGGCTCTCAGTACTCATCTCGCTCAATCACTAACCCAGGCTCATAATGCTTTCGTCTGCATTCAGCTGAGCCCTGCACTAAATCACTCGTCTGCTGACAATTCCCTACGTCCTCACCACTAAGGTGAAAGAGAAGTTCATGTTTCTGCACGCGCAGTAGCATTTTGCGAATTTCGCTAAACATGGGATGCTATTGGATGGTAAGGACAACAACCGTAAATGACCGGCGTTCACCATAAACGAGCCACGGTAGTTACATGAACTCGATCATCGGCTTTCTGTCGCCAGACTGGGTTGTTGCCGCAAACCTTGTGCGCATTTCTCCTACTTCGCATCAACTCACAACCCGGTTCTTACTCCTGTCCCATCTAAACTGTTTCGGAGCCTGTTTAACATTGCTTTCTGTGAAACTCTTTCTCGTACTCCTTTGAATTAACTTAAAAAACTGTGAAGGTGTTTAGATGTTGCTCGCCCCCAACACGGTACCCCAAACCGGTTTCCTCCTCGTTTTGGCTCGTCGGGTAAAGATTGCTGGAGCTTAGACTGAAACTTGGGACCTAATGCTTAAGTGTTGATGCCTTGATCACTAAACCACTGATTACGCGTCACAATCAAATCACACGGTGGGTACTCCAAAACCAAGTTTTAAGGAGTTGTACTTTTTTCACGTGCGGTTCCCTTCGCCCCATTGTTCCAGATGCGCCTTTTTTCTGTTTTTCCCCTAGTCCTGGTTTCCACCATCGTGTCTTTTCGTTTGGTTTGTGTCAATGCGTGAATTATGCTCTCATCCACATTGCACCCTCTGTCATCTCTGCCTTTTTGCCCTTGAAGAGCCCTGCGTTAAATTATGATCAGCCAGAATCATCGAATTTATCATCGATTAGTCGGGTTTTTGTTAAACATCGTGCAGCGGTTTGGATCCGGCTTGATGATGACACAGTGGCCAACGGAACCGACGATCCGAATGAATCCCGTGGGTGTCGTGCACCACTTACCAACTTGTTTATCAACTCTTAGGTGTTGCGTTTGCCGAATGTGCGAACCGAAGCGTTGTGTTTCCCTTTGAGAATATTTATCGGGATACGATCCTTGAACGAACAGGTGTTCGTAATGTCGATTGGAGCCCTAGAGGCGTTGAGACCTTTGGGAGGTAAGCTTATGATATTTGAAATTTTGTTATTTGGTTCATCTGTCACACTGAAATTAACACCGGTGGCTTTCCTCGTAATTGCTTTTTGTAGCCATATCTCGTCACTTCTCCTGTTGTCATGCTCTTTGCGTCTTCCGAATTAGAATGGGTCCCACAGACTCCTAACTGGTGTGCCAGAACGCGATACTGGTCAAATAGGGTGTGTTGAGGAAGTGAACAATAAACCGGGTAAAATGTTCTAGCAAGTAAGCGAATACCAAAAGCACAACTACAGGCGACAGTTGAAACGAATGGGACGATGTTGGAAGCGAATGTCTCACAGGTGTCACATATTTGCACGTCAGGCGACGAAGGGAATATTCCGTCGTTACAAAAAATAAACACAACATCTAAAAAAATGAACGCATGTTTCATGATGTTGTTGGAACTTTCCGGATCTGCATATGCTCTGCTACAGGCAGTTGCGCACTGGACTCCAAACACGCTGTTTATTCGCTTTTAGCTCATAGTTTCTAAGTGCGAGCACCCTTTCGCGGCGCTGTCTGGATTCTGGTTCTCCTGAAAATGGGTTTTATCCAGGATAGACTGGCTTTACTCAAATACCGTGGTCTCCACCTTCGTAAATTCCGTTACCGTATAAAAATCGTCAATCGATCATGGTTTCTCCCACCGCCAGTTGTTGGCCGAGTGGTTCGGGCGTTATGCTTCCTAAGGTCACCGTTTCGAGCTTGCGCAAATACCGGCGACGCTGCAGTATCTCCATCCCGCACGCGACTGGTGGTGCCGCGTCGCAGCGATGCGTCCGTAAGACGTGCCGACGTACTGCTGCTGTCTTTGGTTTCTCAGTCTGTTACCGGCCATTGTGGCTTATTTCATTAGCACAAAACATTTGTCTCCGAGCTGAGCTCGGCACTTTGACTGAAAACGTTTTGTCACCACCCGAGTTGACATCGTCAATGCGCGTTTATGTAGCAGAGCGCCGCGGTACGAAGCATCGGGAACAGGTGCTAGGCAATCTTGAAACAACACTCTGCAATTCGAGGGAACGAAGTACATGTCATACCTGGACATTTCAATTACCAAACGGTTTATACTGGTTTTCATAATCTGTGGGTCGTCACCAAGTAAGGCGATGTCGGTCGCTTACGTATGTGGCAGATGACCTGGACCAAAATTTTGCTAACGTTCCAGAGCTTTGGAACGGGGGATATAAGTTAACTCTATCAAACATGCTATTGACAGCGAAGAATGAAAAAAGCTTGCTATAAACCCTCACTCTGCCGGAGACATGGAGATGCGGTGCGCGTAGAATTGCGGTATGTTTCACTGCAATCCCGTTCCTTAGCAAGTCACACCATGTAGCAAGTCAATCAACCGAGTCGAAAGTAGCTCGGGTGTCTAGGAAGGTAACGATAGTGAGTCACTTGTAGGGATAGCAGTGTTCGAAGAATTGGCGCAGTGTGGAAATTTGATTCACACATCTGCGACCGGGACGGAAGGCAGCTTGTTCTTCACAATACTGTGGTCCGTAGATCGGGGATAGTCTGAGGAGCGGGATAGTAAACAGTAGCCTGGAGGCAGCGAAAGTGAGACTAAATTTTTTTGACTGACGCATGAAATTCGAGCATTCGCGAGCACATCCCGGTCTGGTCCTACAAAGGGAAGACGAGATTGTCAAACAGCTCTATTATGTCACACCTTGATTTTGGCCACATAACCTCTTGTGAATAACTTCAAGGTTATATACTTATTACCTGAACCCTTCACGCAAGCAGGTCCTCTCCATTTCCGAGGCTATGTGCATTCGCCATTTGAAGCCCGAATTATGTGTACAAAAGCGTTACGTCCGCCTGTTACTACTACCCTGGCCGACGGACAATGGTACCTGAGCCGATCACATTGTGTTGTCGATCTGTTATGTTATCTTTTACTATCTTTTTTTACCCTGACTACCACCTGCAGCATAGCTAGGAGATATATATTTGACTAGTCAAACAACCCAGTTATCAATTTACCAGATCATTTTGACGCTAACAGCAGCTAATCTCTGCTATGTAAAAGTTAGGGTCCGACGAAATTTTACTGGAAAACAATTCCTAACGCACCATTAATTTGGTTCTGATTTGAAATGGTTGAGAATATCCTTAGCTCGGGATGTGGATGTGGGTATTACACTGTTCTCCGAGCTGAACGATTATTTTGTATACGTTTCGCTTCCAGACTAGGCAACATCGTCAGTGCGGCTTTGGGGTCCTGTTTCGCAGAGCCTCGTAAGCGACTTCGATATGTGAGCAAATATCCCAGGTGTAGACATCAGAACAAGAGTCAGCGAACAAGGTCGTTTTCGGTGGATCTCATCAGGCTGGTACACTACAACTAATAAGAGTAAAATGAGTTAAAACATCAGACGGGAGGAAAGTTCAAAGGGTAATAAAAGAGATTTTACCCTTTGAATTTTCCTCCCGTCTGGTGTCTTAACTCATTTTACTCTTATTAGTTGTGGTGTACCAGCCTGATGAAATCCACCGAAAACGAGCTTGTTCGCTGACTTCGATATGTGCTTATTGATAGAGTTCTGCTTTGAATATCAGGCCTCAAGGAACATGTGCTTGCCGGCTTGTGGCTCTTCCGAATATTTCATAGTGCTCTAAATCGAACTGGTGGCCTTCGACATCCATATGCACGGACATCAAAGAGTTCTGATCATGGCGGCGGATGGCTAGGCTATGTTCATGTAGCCATATGCCAAACTTCCTTCTTGTTTGTCCCATGTAGTATTTATCACACTCTCGACAGCAGATCTTGTAGATTACACCTGATGTCTCCCATTGGATAAGTTTATCTTTCACTTTGAAAAGTTTATTTCGAATTGTTTCTCTTGGTTGGTGGACAATTTTGACATTCAAGAGTAACAAAAGTCTCACTGCCATTTCAGAGATTCCGTTGACGTAAGGTAACATGGCTCGTTTTTCAGCCATTGCATTTGTTGACGTGCGTGTTGTTGCCTTATTTGGGACCAAGCAGCGCATAAAGAAGTCTTTTGGGTACGAATTCCGTCTGAACAGGCGAAGAGATGGTCCTCCTCCGCCTGGCTCAGCTGCTGCTTGCTACAATGCGTCCGTGCCCGTTTGAAAAGTGTTAGCACACAACTGTGTTTGTGGACTGTCGGATGATTGCTGTTGTAGTTGTGGATCTGATCCATATGGGTTGATTTTCGTTAGACCGTGGTTCCCACTAGCCTCGAACCAGTCCTTCGTGTGAGAACGTCTAAAAATGACAGCTGCCCATTGTTTTCCTCTTCCCTCGTGAATTGGATGTCGTCAAACACACTGTTGGTTAGCCCATGTGTCTCCTCAAATTTGGAGCGTTTGACGATGACGAATGTGTCGTCTACTTAGCGCACCCAAAGTTTCAGTTACGCAATTGGGAGGGCTATCCGCTCTAACGCCTGCATTACTGCTTCGGCTACCAGTCCAGAGATTGTCGATCCCATTGGTGTACCTTTTATCTGCTAGTAGATTTGGCCGTTAAAGTTGAAATGTGTTGTTAGACAGAATCCAAGCAACTCCATCATTTGTCCGCCGTCGATTTTACTACTTGTACCGGAATCTGCGTGTTCCTCCAATAGAGCAGCCATTGTTTGTTTCGCCAAGTTGATGTCGATCGATGTGAACAGCACCATCACATCAAAAGAGACCATTATTTCGTCTTGTACTATGGTTTTGAGTTTTGTTAAAAACTGTTCTGCCAAATTGATTGTGTGTTCTGATCCCGCAATTAGATGTTGTAGTTATTTCCAGAGTTGTTTTTCAAGTCTGTAATTTGGTGCTCCAGGTAGTGACACGATGGAACGGAGAGGTACTCCGCGTTTGCTTACTTTTGGTTAACCATAGAATCGCGGTAGTCTCGAATCTTGCAGTTCCATCATTTTGTGTTCCAATTTTGTGATTCGCCCCATTTGTTCTAGTTTTAGCAGAGTGCGCTTGATGTTGCCTGCTAAGGTTTTTATCGAAGCTTCCTTTATCGATTGGTATGTGTTGGTATCGCTGAGCAGGTGTTGTGCTTTCATCATGTAATCGGTTTTGTCCAGTTGAACCATTAGGCGTCCTTTGTCGGCTGGCAATATAACTATGCTCTTGTCCTTTTTGCGATTCATCAGTTTTTTGTTCCATGCTGTTGCATATGTCGGTTACAAGTTTATGACGAAGAGCCGGAATGATCCTGTGTCTAATCTCGTGTTGTGCCTCAGGTGCGATGTTGTATGACTTTAGCGTTGATTCCAATGCAGCAAGGAAATGGATGGGATTGGAGTCCTTAACATTGAGGTGCATACCTCGGACAATGACTGCTTTTTCAGCGTTCGAGAAACTCTTGGATAGGTTCGTAATTCCCCCATCTTCTTTGCTAGTTGGCTTCTGTTGCAAAATTAAATTCAGCTTCTTTTCAAGCTTCCGTTTGATGTTAAATTTCGTCTTGTGTGTTTTGACGTCTATCGACGTTTCGAATTCTTCAGTTAACTGTGGTCAATCACCATTTGATATTTATGCTTCCGATGGTTTACATCTGTGATCAGCAGGCGCAGCATTCGTCGTCTATGTAGTTCTGTCGTTTTCCAAGCCAAAGGATGGTTGATCGGGAGACGGTAGTTCAGACTCGGTGTCAAAACCTGCCTTCGCAAGCACTGATGGAGTAAGAACAGTTGCTCCTTAGTGGAGGATTGCCGGCTGGTCCTAATTTTCTCGCTGGAATGGGAATATTTGCTTTGCTATAGATAAACTTTGCCCGTGATTCTTTGAAACACATGCAGCTGTCCACATATACCAGCGCTTTTATTTGAGTTAATTAAAGTCGGCAAAATTAATCCGCAATTTTGTACACTGCCCCGCTGTTTGAAACTAACTGTGCTGTGCTCGATTTGAGAACATACTTGCTTTGATAAATGGGGGCGCTAGGTTTCGGAACGTTTCCTCGTAACTCTCAAGTCGCTGCTCGAGAGAAACCTTATTGTCTCCCCACAATGTATAAGTTCTGACTCTATTATTTGATCGGCGATCACCGAGCACGCGATGATCGCCAAGGCGACCTTCACCTGGTAATAGGTGACCGATCCGTTCGTCGAAATTCCCAAAAAGGACAACCATATCGGATTTGCAAACTGCTCAAGAGCTGATGAAGCTCAAGATAAAGTTGCCCTTGACCGTCTCACGGCTGCAACTAGTTTAAGCGCACGCAGAGGTCACAAAAAGTCGCGTCTATCGCTACCCCTATTGATGCTGCATGAGCTCTGAAACCGAATTACACACAGTCGGCTGTTTTCAGGAAGCAGTCCAGCGGTGCAGCCTCGATTTTTGTCACAGCGATGCCAAGCAATATCGCCCCAGCTCCTGTTACGTCAACAAATAGACTTAAGTGAATTATCTATCCGAAGCTGGTGGGAATTGCCAACTTTTTCACAGAATCGGGATCCTGCAATCCAGTTTCGGAAAGACGGCAAACATGGCGAGGAACTCCTTGGTACGCGCAAGACCCACCTGCTGACGGATCTGTGTAAGTGTACGTACATTTCTGCCCGCTAGACAAACGAGGATCGAAACTGAAGGAGGATATTGGCCGAGCGCTGTGCGCGCCGGCGAAACAGGACTATGTTCATGCAAACAGGAATCAATAGGTAATAGAACACAGCAGTTATTACCAAATGAAGATGATGTGTGATGAAAACGCATGCATGGCGCAAGCAAGAATACTTGAGCTAAGTATGGCAGTTGAATGGTCCATTGTTTCTTCAGATGGCTTGATACTACTAAAAAATTTTACAGGCATGTTAGCGCATTGTACCAAGCTTTTAGCGTGGCACATTTTCGAAATCACTTGCTGTACATTCAAGTTCGCGAGGCTAAGAACGCTGTTTTGACGTCGTTAACACTCTTTGGTCATGGGACTTTAGCTAATGGGACACCGGTTGGAAGGCCCGAGCATAAGCAACAGACAGTCCAATGAACGTGGTCGACCACCACTTTCTGTGCTGCTATGATGCGCGTCTGAAGGAAACCACGATGATTACTCTCCACACTGAAACCGTCCAATGGGCAACTTGTGATGCCTGTCTAAGGAGGAGATCCCAGCTACCACATGATCCGAAGCTTGGGTCGTAACCGGTGCGGACAGACATAGTAACCACCACATAAAGCGGTCTATACTTATGGATCGCTAGCCGCTACATGGCGGTGCCTTATTGCAGCGGCCTAACTATAGTTGCAATGACGGCGTAGACAGGCATTCTTCTAACTGGTATTCCGCAGTCCTTTAGGTCTGAGGGAGTCAGGCAGGCATGCATCTGCAGTTGGTCAGGCATGCGCTGTGGCTAGGACACTGCACACCTTAAGCTCAAGCAGCAATGGCTGCTAGGCGGCTGGACAATTTCGTGCGATTGTTATTGCGACGGCCATGGGAGACATTGTTCCTATTGAAGTAGGTAGACCAACCTGAAGCTGAACAACGAATGTTCTATGGGTGCATACTTTCATCACATTTGATGACTAAACACAAACTAAGATGATTCCAAGTGTGGCGGTGACACGATATTAGTGAGTGTTCGTTTGTCTCCACACCCATGGCCGACTTTGTTAGTCAGTTATCGCTTCAGTATCAACTGGTATAGCGTTATTTAAAGGTCATAAGTAGGTTGTGGAACCTATGTATTCATAGGACAATTAAGCTTCACTTTCATATGGTGGCCCATAGGTGTTGAGACGCGTTGACAACTGGTTCTCCAAATGGCACCATTACAAACATAGTCAATGCAGATGGAACCACCCTATTACGCCCATGGAATGGAATTCTGTCCTCATAAAATCGAAATTAAATAAAGAAACACCTAAAGGGGTTTCAAAGATTACCGTATTTATAAATACCATATCTTCCTGCAAGGAAAAACGAAAAGGCTGATAATTAATGGCGGCGCACGCGTTTTACTCTGGTTATTCCGGTGAGTATATATATATATATATATATATATATATATATATATATATATATATATATATATATATATATATAATACATAATCTGTGGTACAGATATTGTGCTATCGGAATCATGGCTGAATAGGCAAACAATATGAATAATAAGAAAAGAGCAACAACAAATGCTTTTTTGTCTATTTTACCACTCAGTTTTCAAAAAAAAATTTCAGTTTGTTCTTTTTTTAGGGGAGGAAGAAGGGACACCGCAACAAACCGATGCACACGTCCGCCATTGACATCGATCTTGAGCCATAACTTCCAAGGTTTTCAACCAGCAAGTATCCTCATCTCTCGGACCCCAACCAGGCAGTCGACAACAACCGGCCGAGGCCAACTGTTTCGTCAACTTTTCATGCGGCTTCTCCATGTTGTAGGCTGTCCACCAGACCGTCTCTTCCAGCCCTGTCCAGCAAGTGCAAACAACGCACGACGGGGGTAACGCTAGACAGGCATGCGCAATACGTGTCCTAACCACCGCAGTTGATGCAGTGAGATGAGCTCCTCGAGCGAGTGGCTTCCACGTCCCAAGACACGCTGTCTAACTTCCACATTGCTTACGTGGTGCTGCCACCACACACGGGCAATGGACCGCAGACAGCGGTGCTCGAAGACGGATAGCCTGCGCAAGTCATCTTTACGAATGGGCCAGGTCTCGCATCCGTACAACAGTACAGCACGAACAGTTGCACAATAGACCTGCCCTTTGATGGAGAGACGAATGTCGTGGCGACGCCACAAATGCCTCAGCCTAGAAAAAGCGAGGCGTGCTCTCGAGATGCGCATCGAAATCTCGTCTCCAACAGCCGCGCCAGCAGTGATGCAACTTCCCAAGTAGACAAAGCTCTTCACAACTTCTAGTGTCTCACCAGCAAGCGTGAGTGCAGGCAGAGGCACCTGCCAGTCTTGAAGGAGAGCCTTGCATTTGGATGGCGAAAAGTACATGCCGTACTTTGATGCTTCAATCGCCAAGCGGTTTAATGCAAGTTGGACGGCCTGTGGATCGTCACCCAGCAAGACGATATCATCAGCATAATCCAAATCAACAACTCGACTACCTGGGAGGAGCTCAACGCCAGCGTTCAACGAATCGCCCAGAGCGTTTTTCAGGACATCCTCAATGGCAAAGTTGAATATGAACGGAGAGATAGGGCATCCTTGTCGAACTCCACTGGAGACCACAAAGGTAGGCGAAAGCATGCCATAAGCCTTAACTCTGCCCGAGGTCAGACTATATAGAGCGCGCAGTATGGAGACGAACTTCTCGGGGACACCATTCCTCAAAAGGCAATGCCACAGTACTGTACGATCGACAGAATCGAAGGCTGCACGGATATCCAGAAACACAGCAATCGTTGACCTCTGATACACATGGCGGAGCTCGAGGATCTGGCGAAGTGTGAAGATTTGATCGATGCAGCCGCGACCAGGGCGAAACCCAGCTTGTTCTTCTCGTTGCAACGATTCGCGTGTTGGGGATAGCCTGCGAAGTATGATGGACACTAGCAGCTTGCAAACGACGGGGACTAAGCTTATTTTTCTGTAGTTGCAGCAGATTGTGCGCAGGCCCTTTTTGAAGATGGGTACGACTATCGATTCACCCCAAGATGATGGAACTTCCTCTTTCGACCAAATTTTCGAGAACAAAGCGGTGAGTTCTCGGACCAGCGATGCGCCACTATCTTTAAATAGAGCTGGGTGAAGACCATCAGGGCCGGGGGCTTTATAACGCTTCATGTGCAGGAGCTCCTGCTCGATTTCCTGGGAAGTGGGACGGTCTGTTGGGGTAGACCACTCAGCCCCAGCGCGAGCGCCAGAGGTAGCAGATGGAGCTGGGGGCCAACAAAACTGCGAGCCAAAATGTTCGGCCCATCGCTCCAACCGTCGTTGAAGATTGGTGATTAAGTTGCCATCCGCTTCGCATATGGTTTCATACCAGATCGAACACCTTCGGTGACTCGAATGAGATGGAAGTTTTCTGGTATTACCAGAAAGACTAGCAAGCTCCATCTCCCTAGTACGTTCACACCACCAAGCTTCGCGGTCCATTTGCAGACTCCTGCGCAACTCTCGACCAAGGTATTGGCGTTCCTCACTGTGTCTGGAATCCGATGGGAGCAAGCGGCGTCTGTCCATCAGCGACAAGGAGTCGGCGGAAATCCAATGCTTCGGTGGGTGACGGGTAACTCCACAAGTGTCGATACTGGCGGAAACTAACGCATCTTTGATATGCGCCCACTGTGAATCGAGATCACCGTCAATAGTTGAGCCAAGCAAGGTTGACAGTGAGGCTTGGCACCTGGTTAAAACCGCAGCGTTTTGTAGATTCGTGACGTCCGGTCGGTAGTGGGCGCGCTTAGGTGATCCTCCGAAACGCATGCAAATCTTAGCACGAACCAATGCGTGATCAGAGTCTAGAAAAGTTGACCAGTACGATCGGCAGTCCGTTACGCTTCCGCGCCATCTGTAGCTGATTGCTATGTGGTCAAGCTGGGAGCACTCTTGCGTTTGTGAGGGCGGGCGCCAGGTAGCAGTGTGTCTCCTCGAGTGTCGAAAACTAGTGCTCGAAAGAAACAAGCGATGATCAGAACAACGAGCAAGCAATCTGTCTCCATTGTCTGATCGACTGCCACCGAGACCGAAACTACCCCCAAGGTGGTGCTCGCTTGGTAGAAGGCGGCCAACTCGTGCGTTAAAGTCCCCGGCAAGAATGACTATATCAGTCCGTTTGGAGGAACGCAGAAGTTCATGTGGTCGTTGATAAAAGCTATCTTTAACTGCATCCGGGCTGCAGTCTGTAGGGGCGTAGGCGGAGACGACAAACAAGGCACGCTTAACGTCTCGACGCCTGCTTACGTTACATGAACCTCTTAGTCTGACCGCACATAGCCGACTGTTGACTGAGATCCAGTCAAGTAGAGCTTATTCAGCCCTGGCACTTAATACAACCCCAACACCAGCTTGACCAGTGGCGGCAGATTCTGGGTCTCCGGAAAGCCGCAAGTAGTATTTGGCGTCAGAGTTTACCGGAGAGGCCATTCTGACGACGGCGCTAGAGTCTTGTAATCTGGTCTCTGAACGACAACATATGTCTACCGATAGCGTTTCAAGAGTACTGGCCAGACATGCTTGTCGTCCGATCTGCATCAAAGTTCGAACATTAAACGCTGCGAGGATGAATGGAGAACCAGATCGAAGAAGAGCTGGAGCTTCGGTGGAGTGAGAGGCGGTTGCGATCGCAGGACATTGAAAACCGGGAGTTTGGCTGTTACTTCCATCAGCTGCGAGACATGAGTCGTTTGTGACGGTGACCGTAGAGGACATAAGAGTACATGTGGGTGAAGGACGGGAGGTGGGGTGATCTGTGAGTGGAGGTTGAGTAGTTGAGTTAGCACGGAAGATAGGCATAGCAGTGGCATTAATAAGCGGCGTGGTCCATGATTCGTCAGTGGGCGTGATACTACCCGGTTGCCCAGGCCGAAGTAGAGGGTTGTCTTAGGGGGCCCTACCCCGAGCCTTTGATCAAAGACCTAACCTACAAGGCAGCAGGGCGATGTGGTTGCGTTGCAACCCGTTGGGAGCCGGTGGCCAAATAGATGGTTCATACACCTTTCGGTCCGTGAAGGACCAGGGGCCCAACACACCCTTAAAGTACAATGCCTCTCAGGGGGGAGAAGGGGCAGTGACTTTATTTAGTGGCGAGTCACATCCGCCGCGTCGCAGTATTGTTAAACGGACATATGTGGCTTTTTATAGGGAGAACGCTTGCCAGGCGAAAACCCACCACGTCCTGGAACACTGCCGCCGAACCATTCGCTGGAACCGGAAAAACCCGAACCACCCAGCTGGCACCACGAGTAGGTTGTTCGGCAAGCCAGGTGAGTACCTGCAACAGACAAACACTCACCCACGGGTGTTCCTACAGCAAACATTTACAAAGGCAACCACGCCCACTAATCCTGCTCTGGACCACTGTTTCAGCCAGTCTTAGTAGCAGTCATGTGTGCACGCCGTGACACACGTTGTTATCGACTTGGCAACTACTCGGAAGTAGTTTATCATTGGAAAGTAGGTAATTCCGGAGGCATTGTTGAAGAAGGAAAATTGCTCCAAACGTTACGCTTACAATGCAGTATGCGGTGCATGTTGGCAGATCATATCACCTGGTATTTCAAACTTATTCATCACATAGAAGTGAAGCGTAAATATTATATTGTAACGCAGGATTGCCATGCATCTTACGACCTTCAAATAACGGCAATTCCATGGGTACTGAAGCGGTAACCGACTACCGAAGTGGCTCATAGGTGTGGAGACGAACGAACACTCACTAAAGTCGTGTCACCGCCACACAAGGAGCCCTCCTCGTTGGAACAATGGCCACAGATCCAGTGACGCTCTTACCTGCCCAGTGAACTTGGCCTTAGTGTACAATACGCCGACTACATGAGCAGTACGTAGCTATGCTATTCACATGAGTGTACGGCCAACTAAAACAACACGGCACGAGGACTTTGTAGCTGCAAAGGCTTTAAAATTTCTATTTGCGAACAAGTCCTACTGTATTGTTTCTGATTACCTCACTGCCTAAACGAAATCGCACGCGGATCGATTCTCCAGATTCCTCGCGGTGGCACGATTACACTATGCACACCGTATCACGCGTGTCCTGATAGGCAAGCAAGCAAAGAAGGCAACCGTACAGTCCACTCGTAAGCTTTCAACGCTTCTCTCCCAACAGCCTGCATGCGTCGCAGCCTCAACACAAACAACCAATCCGCCTCTTATTATCGCTCACTTAGATATGAAACCTGCTTTCGCCAGATTAGCAGCATGACCAATCATGTAGTATTTCTCTAATTGGCTGATCATCCTCGACACCATAGAAGTGTGCAGATACACAGCAGATAGCCGACCGACCAACCGGCCAATCGTAAATGGAACCCGCAAGCCTGCTACCAGCCTGCAGGTAGTTTTAAACAAGATGACAGTCGTTCCAAAATGTGCTCTTGTTTAAAACTACCAGCGCACTGTGTCGCACCAATGGGCACCTGAAAGATAGCCGAGGCGTACTCTCTGAAGTTAAACCGTCCAATCGACATGACCGCAAGCGTCCATTCCATACGGGTGCACGCGCGCACAGCGTCCCACGTGTTACTTGGCAATACGTCGCGCACTAAGCAGAAGTCATGTATTGAAAATTACGCACCTGGTCGTCAGTACTCGGTAGCTCAGTGTTAGAGCAGCGGACCGGGAATTCGGTGGACCAGGGTTCGATTCCACGTCGAGGCACATTGTTGTGTGTGAATTTCAATCGTGACTTCTACTTTCTACGGATGTACTCTTCCTTTGATGTGGCCGCAGACCCCAAAGTGGACCGCGTGATACGCTGCCGATCCATGTGGTCCAAAGCACACGAGTGCGGACGTACAGGTGAAGTGCCAACTGAAGCGATTGATAGTGTACTGGTTCACCAGCCGTTTCCTTGTCGTGCTATCGTTCAACAGCCTGACGATGGGTACGATGGTCTCATACTGAGCCATCGTAGCACGTCGTATTACACAGCGCATGAGCTGTGTCGGAATTAGCAACGCGTGCATGCGCGGTTGTTGTTGGATTTAAGAGGCTCAGCGTCTACCTGGTCGCTGATTTACCTGCCCGCATGGCAGCGCAGCGTATGTAGGGAAATTAGGTACACTGGGAACCAGTGACTGCTTTGTACAAACACCTTTCAATTGCCGAGTTAGCACACTAACGACCCAATCCTCTGCGTGATAACAGCACACTTTTGCTCGAGTACAGTTTTCCAAAGCAGTGCAACAACGATCAGTGACTTTATGCAATGGCGAGTTGCATCCATCATATCAGGATTATCAAAGAGACATTTGTAGCTTCGTGTATGGATAATACTTGCCAGGCGAAAACCCACCACATCCTGGAACACTGCAACCAAACAATTCACTGAAAGCGGATAATCCCGAATCACCAAGTTGACATCACTATGAGGTGGATCAGCAAGCCAACCGATGGAAAGTTCTACTTGTCGTTAGTTCGCCTTTGTCCATCTTTCCTTCAGACACACTTATGGCTACGGACTTTTGATGTGAGTTAGTGCTGCTTTGTCACAGTCAAATGTCAGCCAGACAGCCTCCCACATACCCGGGAAAGCACTAGACGGACGTTTTGTCCTATTTGGATTCGCCAGTAGCAAACATTCCTAACTCCATCAGGAACCGAACGCACAACGCACTTGCAGATTATGTCACTATGCCATAGGTGACGGCGGCATACCGTCATGGCTAGTAGCTAACTGCGATGTAGATCTCCTCACCTGCTATCATTCAAGTCACGAACTTTATAGAGGACAATTCTGATCCTCAGAACCGCGACTTCCTGGACACCAGCGTTATGGCGGTCTGCAGCTATAACCCGTGCCGTACGGACATAGACCTCTGACTCTGACCGCTTATAAGTTCGGTTCTTAGCAAAACCGGGGGATGCGCGCTACTAACAAATTCAACTAGGACAAAACGGCCGACTAGAGCTTTACCGGATGGTGGTTAGCTGTGTGGCTGGAAGCTAACTGCCACAAAACATTTCAGTCGAAAAGGAAAACATGAAGTTGTTGACTCAACCTATCTATTTCCAACTCTGTGCTGAACTCCGCGCGTCTGCAACTGGGCATCAATACCTTGTGTATTCACTGCCATATAACCAAAATTTTAGATAAAATTGCCGATTACTACACAAATAAGAGTTTATCTATATAGTCGTAAGCGTCCTGTGGCTGTCCCCATGGAGCCCACAGTGACAGGCAAATCCGAAACCGGATGCCGCCAATCATATATGTATGAGATGTGCCCCATGCTGAGGCTGATGTTGCATTCATAATGCTTCTTCACCGCCTTTGTGCTAAACCAAATTACACTTAAACTAGGTCTTTTTAAGCTGGATATATTTCGGCCCACTTTATGTGGTTTGTTGTGCCTACCTGAATAATCTTCTATCAACTGGCCACGTTGCTTGCGCTAATTGTGGTTATCTTCGTTAACTTTATTGCGTTTGTAGCATTTTTTGAGTAACTTCTGGACATTTTATGCATATCGCTTATTCATTGCTAACCAACTTACTTCATATGCTAATTTAGGGAAGAGTTATGTATGCGTGGTCGTATTCTTTTATATATATATATATATATATATATATATATATATCCGATTCCGGATTTCCCTATCACTGAGACCTCGGTAGGACAGCCACATTACACCTACGCCTACAGTAGGGCCATGGGTTATTTGCGCTGCACTTACCACAGCTCCATCCACACATCCCATATCCAGTGTAAATCCAAAGAAATAAGATCGGGAGGTGTGTGGATGGGAGCCACGTTTCATCAACGGAGCCGGCCCACGCTCCTTCACAGGCAGTCACAAGCACTCTATATTGGGATGATTAAGCGGTGGCTGGACCGTAGTCAGCTCCACACTGAGTGTATGGAACTACTCTTTTAACCTAGCACGGCCATGGGGCTGTGCAACCCGTCACAAAGAAAAGACAAATGCATATGTCCGAGCGTTTAAGGTCTGTGCATCCTAATGCTACCTGTCCGGGCCTGTTGGTAGCTGTTGTAATGTAGTTATTGTGTCAGAATGTAGATTGTTGAAATATGATTTAACATTTACCATCAATACATCTAAGCTATACGCGAAGAGATTATCCCAAGCGTTAAGTGCGCGGTGACATAGTTGCCCGCTGCGACGGCAGAGAATATTCGGGCGCAGTTAGTAAATATCATTAAGTTTCAGCAACCGGGTGAGCTTAGTCTTCCGCAAGCTGAACGTATCGCACTAAATTCCTTGAACAAAGATCTCAGCATTGTACTCACAATGGCTGACAAGTGGAAAACCCTGGTTGTAGTGACTAGGTCAGAATAGTTGAAAAAAATGGGACAACATTTGGAGACGGCTTCTTATAGAGTAGTTGTTGATAAAGACCGTGACGTCAGTGATAAACAGGAGTAAAACGGAGGTTGGTAACTATTTTAGAACCGTGAAGGACTATTTAGGTGCAGGCAAGTAGTACAGTCTATACACAAAATCGACTTTACCTCCGAGGGTTTATGGCTTGCCAAAAGTTCACAAACCCGAAGTTCCCGTACGGCCTGTAGTCGACGGTATAGGCTCTCCGACCCATGTACTCGCTAGATATTTAGCAAGGCTATTGCAGCCTCTAACAGAGCGAACGAGTACATTCCTTCAAAACTCTTATGAGTTCTGTCAAAAGATAGCAGGTCTCAAAATCGAACCAGAGGAGGATGGTAAGCTTCGATGTGATACCATATTTCACATATGTAGCCAAAGAAGAGGCACTAGGAATAGCAAAACCTTGTCTAACTGAAGACGTCATCCTAAGTGATCGGACGAAACTTACGGCTAACCAGATAATTGTGGGTATAACATTGTGTCTTATCAAGTCTTACTTCGTTTTTAAGTCGAAGCTGTACAGTCAGGAACAAGATATCGCCATGGAATAGCCAATATCCCCTGTACTGGCCATAGTCAAGACCCATAACCGAGTGGATAGGGATGGTAGGAATTCCGTACAAGGAAGGCACTTCGGAGGGTACTAAGCAAGGAAGATATAAGGATGATCTTTCAGCAAGGTCGAACGCAACGTTCGGCGCTGGTACACCTGAAGAACCCCCTTCCCAAAGATAGGACAACTAACTGTGTTTATACCATTAGATGTAAGGACTGTGTACATAGATAAAACAGCAAGAGAATTACGCACACGAATTTCAGACCACAGGAGACGCATTTCAAGACCACCGAGAAACGAATTTGAATGCCTGGCATAGTAAGAGACTCAGTCATGGCTGTGCATGCATTAGACACGAGTCACCAGATCGACTTGGAGAATGTAGAGGTCATTAGGAGGGGTATACGATCAACGCCTCAGCGGTTGCTTGCCGAGGCGGTGGAAATTGCCAAATCTGACGACTGCGTGAATAGAATGGAGGGGGTAGAACTCTAGTGCGTGGCGAGCAATCTTAAGTCGGCCAGCCTGATGAGCATCGGTGCGTGGATCAGATTGAAAAATGTAAACCGACTCCCATTATTAACACTATGGGCTTATCCGCCAATGCCATGACGCACAAAAGAACACCTGGACTATTCTTACTGTGATTGAACCACCTGAGGTGACATGACAAACTGTGACTGTAATGACACCTTGGCTTAACTCTCGGCTAACGCGGTTATCCCCCTGTTCGCTATAAAATCCCACTCCAATTGCACGCTGATTCACCTGATGTGACGAAGCTCTTGTGTCAAGTGCGAAACGTTACCAAACTACTATAACAACCGCTTGTTTCTAAACCTTTGGACTTATGACCATCGGTTCCAAGTATCTTCCAAGAATTTGAGACACACACGCTGTTTTGGGGAATCAAGCGCACACAAGGTGGTGACTGAACCGTAGTCCGCTCCACACTGAGTGCGTGGAACCACCCTTCGAGTCTAGCACGACCACCAGGTCCGTGCAATTAGCAAGTGAACTATGTTGGTTAGCAACGAATCCGCGATAAGTAAAAGATGTCCAGAAGTGACTCAGAAAATGCTACGAACGCAATAAAGTTAACGAAGATAAGCACAATTACCGTAAACAACGTGGAAATTTAATAGAAGATTATTCCGGTAGGCATAACAAATCAAATGAAGTGGAATGAATTTTATCCAGCTTAAAATGAGACTTAGTTTAAGTTCAAGTTGGTTTAGCCCAACTGCGGTGAAGAAGCATCATGAATGCAACATCAGCCTCAGCATGGGGCACATCTCATGCATATATGGTTGGCGGCATCCGGTTTCGGATTTGCCTGTCACTGTGGCCAGCCACAGGACGCCTGCGCCTACAGAGGGACCATGGGTGGCTTGCGCTGCACCACCCACAGCTCCAACCGTACGCCCCATATCCAGTGTAAACCCGAAGGAATAAGACCGGGAGACATGTAGATGCGAGCCACGTTTCATCAACGGAGCCGGCCCACACTCCTTCACAGGCAAACACAAGCACGCTGTATTTGGGAATCAAACGCACACATGACGGTTATCTGGACCGTAGACCGCTCCACACTGATTGCATGGAACCGCTCTTTGATCCTAACACGGCCACAAGGAGCGTGCACCTCGTCCCCTCCAGCAACGACCAATTGTCTCCTAGAGCAGTATGGACGACGTGTTGGGTAATAGACAGGTAGACACCTTGTCAACATGCACATGAAGCGCAGCCACACCGGGGATATCAAGCAACAGCCAATCACTTGAGAGAAAAGTAACAAGGAAAATAAGTTGTGTAATGCTTATGGAAACTGTGACATAAATCTTAATGAGCATATGAAATGAGTTGTTTACAAAAGAATCCGAGATAAGTTCACGAGGTCAGCAAGTATATTTTCCGGAATGCCACAAACATGAAAATCTTATCGAAATTAACTGCAATTGGCTTAAGCGACGTGTGCAAGTTTATAGAAGAGAGTACGGTTAGGCATTTATGTGAAAAGAAAAGCATTAGGAGAAAATCGAAAACCCACCACCTAAACTAAATAGACTTAGCATGCAAGCACGCGGTTAGTAAATCGAATGCAGCGTGCCTACAAACGCTGCGCCGGTTCTGCCCACGTTCTCTGCAGTACCCGTCGTCGCTTCGGTAGTGGTCCCGAGTAGCCTCGCTCATGTCTCACTAGGCATGCCTGACTCAGGCAGTCGCGACCGCATGTGCTACAGCACCATGGGCTCGGTGTCGATGGAGTACAACCCATCGGTGCTTGCCGCTTCTTCTCTGCATGTATGACGTCTTTCTCCGGCACTTCGGCAAATGCCTTCGTGATTACATCGCGCCATGCACGCCGATCAACTGCCTTCGATTCCCATGCCGTGCAAGCAAGATTAGAACGTGAGAGGCTCACTTTGATCATGCCCTGGTCACGTAACTTTGGTTTCCCCACATGCCGCTTTCCAACACGATATATATATATATATATATATATATATATATATATATATATTGTTCCATCAGAATCATGACGGCATAAGATAACAGGATATGAAGGTAAATCACCGCAACAAGCAGTGATACCCTCCGCCATTGACGTCGGTCTTGATCCATGACTTCCTGGGTCTACAATCAGCCACACTC
This sequence comes from Dicrocoelium dendriticum, assembly GCA_944474145.2. Lineage (NCBI taxonomy): Eukaryota > Metazoa > Platyhelminthes > Trematoda > Plagiorchiida > Dicrocoeliidae > Dicrocoelium > Dicrocoelium dendriticum. The sequence continues at coordinate 59,737,688 of OX104064.1, read as the reverse complement.
TGTATCTCCAAACTGCCAACCAGGGGATCTAGAAAGACCGACCACGATCAGCTTTTTCGTGAGCTTTTTCACACCGCTTCTCCAAGTCATAGGTTGTCCACCTCCAGCCTTGTCCCGCAACAGCGAACAACGCCCGACGCAGAAAACCTTGGACGCGTATGCACAATATCTGTCCAAGTCATCGGCTGACACAGCGGAACACACTCCCCGAGCGAGTAGCTGCCTCCACCCAATACACGCTGTCTAACTTCCACATTGTTTAGGTGGTGCAGCCATCACACACGGGAAATAGACCGCAACCAACACTGATCGAAGACACCAGCTGGCGCACGTCAACGGTATGAACAGGCCATGTGTCGCAATGGTACAACTGTTCTGTTCGGACAATCACACCATAAACCTTCCCTTTCTGGATAGACGGATGTACAGGTGGCGCCACAAATGCCTCTGCCTAGAGCGGTGGTTCTCAACCTCGGGGTAATTACCCCCAAGGGGGTAAAATGGAGTTTTACAGGGGGTAAATATAATTCCTTGGATTTGCTTATAAATCTGTTGCCAAACAAAATTAATAGCGGTCATCTGTATCAAAACATGTAACTAACTACCTGATCATTTTTGATTAGCCATCATTGACAAATTATTAGTGAGTGCTCAGTGCATTTCCGGTGATAAATTTTACAACCTTAAGTACGAATGGAGGGTTGCAAAGCAGCACTGCTAGATGCCGACTCTATCGGCTCACTCTTCTGTCCTTGGTTTTCTAAGCCAGGTAGCCGTTCGCCGAGTCGAAGCACAGAGTTGAGTGAACACTAAAGTGGGAGCATAGGTCAGCCGACCAGATGAAGGAGCGAGCGAATGTTGACAAGGTAGAAGAAACAAAATAGTCTATTAGTGTTCGGGACGTATCGACGTAGAGTGGTGGCGGGAAGCTGTCATGCAGGACGAAATTGGAATGGATGGCTAAAGCAAATGGGAAGCCAATGAAATCTGTTGCTGTTTGGTCAGAGATCACACACCAAAGCATGAAACCGAAAGAACTTGCAGCACGACATAAAATGTGCATTAACCGAAGCCAAACTATATGTACCTGAAATTGTTAAAACTAAGCACTATCCACCGTCTAATTGATCTGCATCACCTCTAGCTTTAATAAAAAGTTGCTCAAAAAATAAGTTTTTTTTTACTTGGACGATCGATAGTAATTAGAAGTGGTATTCATTTTCCGTAATTCAGAGCACAGAATAGATAATAAGTTATTGGCCTTAAAAGTGAAACTTTTTCTATGGGTAATTGTTTATAGTGAACCCGCTTTGGGGGTAACAGGCTCCAAAACGTTGAGTACCACTGGCGTAGAGAATACGAGACGCGCTCTTGAGATACGCATTGAAATCTCGTCTCCAACAGCGCCACCGACAGTGATGCAGCTTCCTAAGTAGATGTAAGTCTCCAGAACCTCCAGTGTCTCAACACCAAGGGTGAGTGCAAGTATAGACATCTACCAGGTTTGAAAAAGAGCGGTGCATTCGGATGGAGAAAAGTGAATCCCATACTTTGACGCTTCAGTCGCCAAGCGGTTAACTGCAAGTTGGACGGCCTGTGGACCGTCACCCAACAAGACAATACCATCACCTTAGTCCAAATCAACAACTCGACTACCTTTTAGGAGCTCAACGCCAGCGTTTAACGAGTCTAGTAGAGCATTTTTTGTGGTCATCCTCAATTGCAAAATTGAACAGGAGTGGGGAGACAGGGCATACTTGTCGAACTCTACCGGTGACAACATTGAAAGGCCAAACTTTGCCATAAGCCCTAACTTTACCCGAGGTCAGACTGTATCTAGCACGCAGTACGGAAACGAACTTCCCGGGGACGCCATTCCTTAACAAACAGTGCCACAATCCAGTTCTGTCTACAGAATGCAAGGCAGCACGAATACTCGGGAACACGACAAACGTTGGCTTTTGGTACACATGGGATAGCTCAAGGACCTGGTGGAGTGTGTAAATTCGCTCTATGCATCCGCGACCAGGGCGGAACCTAGCCTGTTCTTCCCGCCGTAGTGAATCGCGTGTTATGAATAACCTTCGAATTATGATGGACACCAGAACCTTGTACATGACGGAAACCAACCTGATACGCCTTTGATTGGTGCACATTGTGCGCAGCCCCTTTTTGAAAATAGGGGCGACTATCGACTCACCCCTAGATAATGATAGCTAACCAGACTTCTGAGAACAAAGCAGTGAGTTCTCGAACCAACAAATTTCTGTCATCTTTGTATGATTCGGGAGGTAAGCCATCAGGGCCGGATGCTTTATATCGCTGCAAGAGGCAGGGCTCATATAAGCTTTTCTAGTGAGAGGGAGGATCTGTGGGGCTAGACCACTCAGCACCAATGAGCGCTACAGAGGAAGTAGCTGGAGCTGGCGATCAGCAGAACCGAACCAAAATGCTCAGCCCATCGTTCCAATCGTCGTTGAAGATTAGTGATTATTTGGCCATCCACTTATCGGATTGTTTCGCTTACACCAAATCAGTAACGTTCGGTGACTGGGATAAGATGAAATGGTTTTCTGTTCTTACCAGAAAGACTAACGAGTTCCATCCCTATGACACGTTTACACCGCCAGCTTTCACGGTCCTTCTTAAAGATCTGACGCAATTATCGATCTATGGATCGGCGTACCTCACTACATTTGACATCGGCTGGGACCGAGCGGCCTGTCCGTCATCGACAGGAAGAAAGCAGTGATCCAACTTTTCGGCGAGTGACGGGCAACTCCATAACTATCAATGCTGACAGAAACTAAGGCATTTTTGATGCGGATTCATTGTGAATTAAGATCGTCTTCAGAAGCTGAGGCAAGCAGGATTGATAGTGAGGCTTGGTATATGACTAAGGTCGTATGGTCTTATAGATCTTCTGCGGTCGGTCGGCAGTGCGTACGCGTAGTCGATTGTCGGAAACGCATGAAAGCTTTGGCACGAACCAGTGGTCGGAGTCCAGACAATTCGACCAGTACGAACGACAGTCTGTTACGCTTCCGCGCTATCTGTAACTTATTGCTATGTGTTCAAGCTGGGACCATTCTTGTGTTTGACAAGCCGGGCGCCAGGTAGCAGTCAGTCTTTTCGGGTGCCGGAAACTTGTTCGAAAGAAAGAGACGATCGATAAACAGTCAGTAGTCTGTCTTCATAGTCTGGTCGGCTGATACCGAGGCCAAAACTACCCCCAAGATGGTTCTCGCTTGGTAGCAAGCGGTCTACTCGTGCGTTTAAATCTCCGGCAAAAATGACAATATCAGACTTTTAGAAAAGCGCAGAAGATCATGTATTTGTTGTTAAGAGCTACACTTGACTACATCCCGGCTGTAGGAGAGTAGGCGGAGACGACAAGTAAGACACGCTCAACATCTTGACGCTTACTTAACTTACTTGAACCTCATAGTTTGACTGCACATAGCCGACTGTTGACTGCGATCCAGTCAAGCAGAGCAGACTCAGCCTTGTCACTCAAAGCAACCCTGACACCAGCCGGGTCAAAGCGGCAATTTTTGGGTCCTCGGAAAGGTGCGAATTGTGTTTGACGTCAGGGTTTGCCGAAGGGATCATTCTGATGACAGTACTAGAGTCTTGCAATCTAGTTTCCTAAAGGCAGCACATGTCTAACGTGGGTGCGGGTCAGGTGTGCTTGCCGTCCGGTCTGCGTCAGTGCGAACAGTGAACGCTGTTAGGCCGAATGAAGAACCAGGTCGAAGAAAACCTGGGGTTTTCGTGGCATATGAGAAGGCTGTGATCGTCGGCATGGAACACTAATTGTTTGACTCTGACTTCCGTCAGGTGCGACCAGTAATCTGCTGTTGTCAGTGACGAGGGTAGACATGTGTAGTTGAAAAATGCGACGTGGGGCGATCTGTGTGTGGTTGGGTAGTGGGGTCAGTGGAACAAGTACACATAGCAATAGCGAAAGCAGTGGTATGATCCATTCATGATTCATCAGTGGGCGTGATACTACCCCATTGCCCAGGCCGAAGTAGAGGGTTGTCTTGGGGGACCCTAGCCCGTGCCTTTGATCAAGGACCTGACTGACAAGATAACAGCGCGATTTGAGGGCGTCGCAACCCGTTGGGAGCCGGTTACCATACATGTGGTTTATACGCCTTTAGGTCCGCAAAGGACCAGTAGCTCAACGCACCCTTGAATTACAATGCCACCACGTGGGACAAAGAGCAGTGTGGAGTCACATCCGCCACGTCACAGTTTTTATAGGAAGGACGCTTGCTAGGTGAGAACCTACTACGTCCTAGAACACTGCCGCCGAAAGATTTGCTGGAACAGGATAATCCCGAACCACCCAGCTGGCACTATGAGGTTGTTCGGCCAGCCAGCCAAAATAAGTTAATGCGTGCTCTAATCGGATAGTGAGCATTCACTCTTATTGCTCTCACGACTTCCTCGATTATTTTGCAAAATAATCATTCAGCTCGGAGAGCACTGCAAAACCCACATCCACATCCCGAGCTACAGATAGTAGAGCACTACTATTTCAAACCTATTGTATGCTTTCTTTCTTTTATGTTTTACGGCGCAGTAGCTGCGGTGTTTTCCACTTCTATCTAAGGTGTATAATGATGATAATGATGCGTACTTGGTCGTTGCAGACTATCCACTAGGACCAAACATGCACCGCAGAGGATAAGGGAAATTACCTGTCAGTTCTGGCTTTCATAATACTGATGCGGCACTGATGGTGCGGTTATAGATGTAGGTCAATTGAGTAACTGCCTCCAGTTCCTCCTCGTTAGGTCCTAAACGGTAAACACTGTCTGTCGGTCTTGTAACATCAATTTGCAATGTTGAAATATAAATGCCGTTGTCAATCCAGAGACATTGTTAATGGTGCACAACACTGCATTTCTACGATCAAAAATGTAAACCTTGTCACTCGAGTACTCCTGATCCACCATCATGAGTATACACGCTAGCTGCAGGTGGAAAACACCTCAGCTATGGTACCGCATCCAGATCCAGATCCACCACTTTCGACAAAGTCAAGAACCCGATATCTTTCTCCATCGGCTTAATACGGAAACCGTTTATGGCAGTTTGATGAGGTTGACCTGAATAACGCTTATTCTTTTCATAGATTTCCGGCAACTCCCCGCAGATCCTGGTCGCATACTTAGCCCCTATCTTAATGGAAACGTCATTCCGACAAGCTATGTCGGACAGAATGGATTTATCGACTGAGTCACATTGGTCGTGAAAACGTGGAATTACTGCTAAAGTTGGCCTGCGATGTGTGTGACAGTGTTCCGATGTCTTATTCAAAGTGAAAAGTGATCAAAGTAACCCCATCCATATCGGAAATTAGCCTATTCTACTATTGTCCGCGATCCTTGTTTCACACTGAAGCCGTAAGCGAGGTCAGTACCTTTATCAACCATACCGGTAAATTACTATTCCTGTGGTCTACACAAAGGTTGCAATTGCCTTCGTGTAATATTAACAGTTTGATCGATTGGTCTGTCCGGAGAAGACGGTCTGCTCCGTACCACAGTTAACTGGAGTGCGAAGACGCTCACGGACAGGTGGCCAACGTAGTTTCTCCTGTATATTCGTCATCCACTCATCAGGTGGCGTTCCTCGCTACGTATGGAGCAACTAGTGCTATCAGTGACTGTCACACTGACCTATGCCTCTCGGAGACCACTGTAGAGGAGTAATCGGCAGACTTTAATGGTTACCCTCTATCTTCTGAGTCAACCAGGTTTTACCTTTGTTTTGCAGTTCCTTATTTATCTCGCATCAATACGGGCACGCTTTGTTCTGACCCAGTAGCATTTCGTCTTTTAGTTTTCAACAAGATCACTCGTTCATCAACTATATATTTGCTCGGTTTGGCGACCTCTGATGGTACTGAAAGCAGAATCCTTTGTGCCATATGTTACTGCAGCAATCGCTATGTAACGGCGAGCTGACGACACCTCTCTAAACGCACGTTCTGGGCCGTGAGAATTAAGGGCGGTGGGCAAAACATGTTGTACTGAAGCAACCGTGTTTTACCTAAATGATAGTAATGTAAAATAGAAAACTTTAAATTACAAATAGGTTAAAGGAGTCTTAATTAGGCACAGATATAATCCCACGTGTTCTGCCCGGTCCGTCCGCACTCATTCAGTTACGTAATGACTGGTGCATTAAAACAAAATGTACGTTTCTGAGATGTGCACATCGTTGTCATTAAATAAACCGTGGTCATATAATAAAGACTGGGAAAGGTAAAATAGGCAGTCCAGTAGCTAATTCAGGTTCTGAATGTGATCGATAGTGGTGAGCTATCCGACCGCCGTCGTTGCAAATGGGAATAAAAATATACTACTTCTAAATAGATAGTAGTAAAGTTGCAGTAATGAATCAGAAAATCACAGCTACATTGGAATTCACATTTCCCCAACGATTTTCGTATCGTTTTCTTCCTGGACATAGTCCTCATTTAAATTCATGTCCATTAAGCAAACTTGCTGGACCTCTCTGCGATATGTTCACTTGTTCGAACGCACCAGAATTTTCCGAACCAGTCCATCGCGCCCAGTGTTCGCCCCTTCGATTATGCCCTTTGGCCACAGACCTATTGGCATGCGCACATCGGAGACTAAACTAAGTCACCTGTCTTTAAACAGCGCCTCTTTGCATGCCACTTTTGACGAACCTGTAGTCAGCAAATAATACAACAATCAATTTTTTCCAATATTCCTCGGACAGCTGCTGCACCTGAAGCCATCGTTTTGGCAGTCGGTTGGGAAGCTGTGTCTGCTTGGGGTCCAGGATCCTGCCAGCACTTAGTCAACAAACTCGTCGGGATGACCCGGATTGGGTCTCAAGGGTCTCTGCTTAAGTGTTCTTTCCACTTCAGCCACTGCTATCTGAAGAATTTCGTCGTCGACAAGCTGGCTAGCCAGTATCACTCTAAGAATCACTCCTATTGATGGGATCATGCGTTCCCACGTACCGCCACGATGACTCGCATAGAAAGGATTGAAGATCCACTCACAATTTCTTTCGTCCAATGTCCGGCGCCGCTAATTTGGGTTCCAAGATCGAATAATAGCTGTAAATTCACCTTTCGCTCCCCGGACATTTTGTCCGTTATCACTATGCACTCAGTAGTATTCCACGTCGCGTTACAAATCTTGAAAAGGTGCACAAGAAGGAATCCGTATCCTTGTCATGCATTATTTCATGTACGGCCCTCACTGAGAGACAAGGGAAGTTACAGTCGTACCGTTTCCTCCATTGTTCATTTTTCCTTTACCAGTAATGGCCCGAAATAGTCGACGCCGACAGCGTTAAAAGCTGGTTGGTATGCCATGCGACGGTCCTTGATGAAACAGGATTTCTGTTCGCAGGGCCGTGCCTTCCAGATTTTACAGAGTGCACAGTCCTTCAGGGCTTTGATAATTATTGAAATACCACGCAGGATCGATTAGCGCTGACGCAAATCGGAAAGAACGTGCGATGCTCCGACATGTCCATTTTTTCATGAAAATCCATTGTAGTCGGCCTTGTCACGAAGTGTTGTGCGAGAAGCATGACGGGATGTCTAGCATCATACGGCAATAGTGACAAATTTAATCTACCACTTACTCGTAGGATACGGTTATGTAAGAATGGACACAATCGTTTCAACGAACAATTCGAACGTTTCAAGCACCTAATCGCACCTTTCGGTCGATTCCTTTCCAGTGCTTTAATCTCATCCGCAAAGAAGAGCTGTTGCAAATTTCGCACTACTTCCATTTCCACTTCGATAAGTTCGGACAACGTCAAACGTCAAGTTACTCAAACATCTTCCACATCTTTTCATAAAATGCCGCTCAAACCTGAGCAATACGGTCACGTCGTTTCAGCTTGGCCCAGTTACTGTAGCTTGTGAGCCTATACAGCCAAGTGTTCGTTAATATTATATATAAATCAACGGTTTACGAATAGACATAAAGCCATCAGAAACCATGGGACTCAAAAGAAGGTACAAAATAGTAAAAGAAAGCACAAAACATCAAAGTCCATGGTTTCGTCAGTGGGCGAGATACTACCCGGTTGCCCAAGCCGAAGTAAGGTGTTAACTTAGGGGACACCACCCCGAACTTTTAGCTGAATAGCCTGCTTGCAATGCAGCTGAGTGAATTCAGGGAATCGCGCCCGTTGGGAGCCGGTGACTGATTGCTCAGATCATGCGCCTTTCGGTTGTTCCTTTGTCAAACAGGGGTCCAATGCTCCCCAGAATTACAGCACAAAGTTGCTGGAATACAATGCTTCGCGCGGGATGAAGCAAGGGGCAGTGACTTTATTTAGTGGCGAGTCACGTCCGCCACATCACAGTGTTGTTAAACGGATATATGTGGCTTTTTATAGGGAGAATGCTTTTCAGGCGAAAACCCACCACGTCTTCGAACCCTGCCGCCGAACTATTTGCTGAAACGGGAAGATCCCGAACCACCCAGCTGGCACCACGAGTAGGTTGTTCGGCAAGCATACACAGTTGACAACGACATTTTCCTTCTTCAGCCACTCATTCGGAATTTCGCCTAAACTTTTTAGTTTCCTTAGACCAATAGATTTCTTCGACACTCAGGAAACTAGGCCGGTCAAGTCACTTTCTCATCCGGACTTCATCATTCACTCGCAGTCCACCAGAGACTGTCTGCAGAATTCACTTATGTTTCTACCTATCTCCACTGTTTTGTGGTGTAAAACTGATGCACTTCTGATATTCTGTTCGCAACGAAATTGTGAACGTGTTGGTCGTACAACGAATCAGCTGTGGCATCACCATCAAATCTGTCCACAATGTCGATGATCCCTCTAACTACAACTCGAATTTCTTGAACAGCCAACCGGAGGGCAAGCACCACCGCTGTTAATTCTACTCACGGTATTGTAATTGCTTTTATCGGTGAAACGCACAACTTCTCCGTAATGGGAACGATTTTTTCGGTTCACGATCCTAGCGTAAATGGCCGCTCTGTATCCATCTTCTGAAGCGTCTGAGAAGTAATGTAGCTATACATCGTCATCAATGAATGGCTTTGATCTGATGCCCCGGAGAATTCTCAGTCGTTCAAACTGCTGGACGTCTCTTGAGAAACAATACCAATCTTCGCGTTCCGATCCGTTTACCTGAGTATCTCAACTGAGTCCTCTTCGTACGGATGATTGCAGCAATTGCTTAACACGCAGTAGTACTGGGGCTACTAAACGTAACGGATCGTAGATTGAGACGACGAGATGAAATCGATCTTTGGGTTCAATCCCCTTCAAACTTTGTTAGACTAAGGGTTATACAATCATCTGACAAATTCCACTTTAATCCCAGAGTGGGTTGTAGGTTCTCGGGTTATAAAGTCAATTGAACTGCTTCGTTAGAGGACAGACTCGTCGTTATTTCGCATAGAATTTGACAGTTGTTAACTCACCATTTCCTTAAGCAGAATCTACTCTTGCATGCATTTGCTTCAAAATGCGTAATAAGACGGCGAGCTTCTTCCCGACTGCAACAGCTGAACAGGCAATCATCAGCGTATAAACATCGCTACATCATGGCCAGTGTTGACTCGGAATACTCACTCTTGCATTCTTCGATAGTTCTTCTGAGTTCAAATGATGCGCAACGTGGTGACGATATTGCACCGAATGGGTGGACCGTCATGCGGAACACTTTCGGTGATTCGTGAAACTGGCCCTTTGACCATCACAGAAGTCTCAGATAATTTCTCTCTTTCATAGTCACCATTACCTGGTGAAGCATGGCTTCAACGTCTGCAACGACTGCCACGGTGCCCATTCTGAACATCAGCAAAACATCGGCTAAACTGCTCACTAGGTACCGCCCTTTCAACGACTTTTGGTTCAAGGTAGGTGCTAGTACGGTCGAAAACGACGCGGACTTTTTGAGGCCTATTTGGGTGTCACTGCGTGTTGGGGCATATACCGAGCGTCGTTCTTATTACCAAATGGTTCCATGTCATTCATTTCTGCAAACTCGCTTGAAGCGTACTCCTCGACAGCAGCAGTGTACATCTGATGTAATTCTGGGTTTCCAATGCTTTTTTCTGCGCAGATATCAACCTTCGATAAGCCATCGGATAGTTGTTGGGTAGTTTTAGGCACCTCTCATTCCACGGTAAACTGAGTTGGTAACGCGAACCGCATTTAACGACGGACGACTCCATCTACTCTAGAGCACGTTTATCTTCCACGGATATTCCAGGTCTTAATCCACATGACTCGGTAAAGTCCAACCCATACATTCTCTCGAGAAAGATCGATCTATAATCTACGTTAATATAGCATTGGTACAAATGTTCGTTTCGTCTGATCCTCCAATCAGGATCCAACCAAACGGCGTTCGTACAGCAAAAGGGTCCGAGGACTTTCCATATAGCTGCTCAAGTGCCCAGTGGGTTTCCGGGACATCCATACCTATTAGTACATGGACACATCGATCACAACTGTCGATGAACTGCAGTTCCTTTAAGTACTCCCAATTATATAAGAGTTCTGGTTCCGGTATTATTCTTTGTACATTAGGCATCCTTTTGACGAACAACGCATGATCTACATACAGAGATTTGCACCCGTCCAAGGGTTACACCTCCAGTTTTACCACTTGCGATCTCAAATAGGAGTCAACGGTGACTGTTGCTATCTGCACAACTGACGGCCTAGTGGGTAAATTAAGTTCCCGTAGTGCCTGTTCGTCGACAAGCGATGAATCGGATTCGGGGTCCATTAAAGCATTGGTCACTAATGTCTTGTTCTTTTCACGCAAGGCAACTGGAATAATTCATAGAGCTACTTGACTCCGAGACGCAGTCGTTTCGTTGACCACTGCCCTTGGTAAAGTCAGTTGCTTCATCTTGACTTCGTGTAACATAGGGTGGTGTTTCCACTGGCACTTGTTGAGCCCGATACTGAATCGAGATCTGCAATTTACAGATGTATGGTTGGCTTTAAGGCACAATTCACATAAACCTTTCCTAGAAACGGCGAGCAAGCGCTCACCACTTTCCACAGATTGGAATCGAGGACATTGATTAAGGTAATGATGCCTTGTGCACGTTACACACGATGGTTGAGTCTGGGTCTGCGGTACTATTCCTTGTTGCCAAGCCGGTTATATGATTACCACGGCTTTTGGAGTCTTTCTGCCGTACAGGACCCTCCAGTTCTCCTGTTGCTTTCATTCAATTACCTGGCCTGCATCACCGCGGCATCACAGACAAATTGGTACAAATCTCTAAAGGCTGGTTTTTCCTTAACTATGCAGGATGATAGCAACTTTCTTAGACTAATCGAGCTGCAGAGCATAAGGAAGTCACCTGATCACCGATGACACCGTCACAGTCGCATTCAAATCGGCTTCGTAGTTCAACTGCTGCAGCGTAGTTAGGCAAGTTTTCATCTGCCCAGGCAATCTATGCAGTGATTCAGAATTGTTCGCCTTGATTGATGGCCCCTTGACTAAGTTGTCGATGTAAGCCCTGGCTGTAAGGTGAGGACAGTCAAATCTTGACCTTGGCGCCTCCATGGCATCACGAAAGCCTTATTCTGGTTCTAATATGACGCAACTCTCGATAGCCTCCCGAACCTGACCTTCACAATAATTAATAACGTAGGAGAGTCTTATCCCAGGTAACAACCAGGACATTTGTTTGGAAACTACACGTAAACGACCACTACCACATCAGGTCACCGTTGAAGCGGGCTCTCTCCCGCTTCGGTAAGCCAGCAAGAGCTTCAAATGCACGCGGGCGGGACTCGAACCCGGAAAAACGGATCGGTAGGCAAACATGAATCCCTAACCCCACGTGATGTTGCGCTTTGCCCATTTCAAAATGGTCACCGCCACAACCAGCACTTGTTGAAAATTCTGATCTCTCCCGTAAGACGATTTGTGATCGATCATCTAACTCAACGGTTCTCGCTGGTACCTTGGTCTCATCCTTAGAAGTAAAAGCTTCCAACCGACTTTCCAGTTCTACGCAGTGCCGCAGACAGTTGATCAGCAGTGGATGTACACGTACTGTCGCCTGTATTCTGTGAATGATCTGGCAAAGAACGCACGTCTGATGCATCCATCAGAGAGCGAGTCAAAACTGTTCAACTTCTGTTAGTGCAGAAATTGCTGTTAAACGGCGAGCTGACGACACCTATCTAAACACACGGTCTGGGCTGTGAGAATTGAAGGCGATGGGCAGAACAAATTGTACTGAAGCAACCGTGATTCTACATAAATGATAATAAAGTGAAATAGAAACGCATAACTTACGAGCCGTTTGCACTTACTCAGTTACGTAATAAGTGCTGCATTAAAACAATATGTACGAGTCTGAGCTGTGCACATCGTTGTCAGTAAGTAAACTAAGCTTATCTACTGAAGACTAAAGCAAATGTAAAGCAGACAGTCCAGCAGTTAATTCGGGTTCTATGGCTGTGGCTTACAAATGTGAAGGAAAAATATACTACTTCTAAATAGATAGTAGCAGTTTCACAAATACATCAGGCTTTCATTTTATCAATTTCATCCGTGAACTAGGAATCCACACCACGCATGGCATTATATGTCATATTGATAGCCTCACGTCGTTAAACTAGAGCACGCGTGGGCTGCAGCAGCTTTTCGGTCGCAAATCCAGTGGATCGGTTTCTGCAATTCACCTCAAGAGTCGAGGAATATTGACGGTTCAGAGACATGATCAGAGAAGGTACCTGTCTCCCAGTGGTTTGTGTGAAACCGCCGCCGCCCCACCCTGATGTGATTTGTGCCCACATGGTTGACCAACTACCCGGGGATGTCCAGGTGGCAGCACATCGACACCTCCATTAGGCTTTGTATGTCAGTGTTGATCCAGTCCACCTTTTTTATTCTGGTCGCAGAGTCGTAGTGCCTGCTCTCTAGCATCATCCCTACGGATGCAGTCCATATCCGAGCGTTCCCACAGTACTGAACCTCCTAGGAAGTATGAGACGTCTCACTTGCGTATTTTTTTCCCTGGTTACCGGGACTACATCCAAACATGCCTGTTAACTTCATGGGAGATGACTCCTTCGATAAGATCAATATATGTGTCTGTGGAATCATGGGAAACGGCTGCGAACAAAGTGCCTGGCGCTACCCCGTGACTGTCCATAATAATTTTGTCAACTTGCTAGAACCAAATCTTGGATCTTAGAGCGAGGTTCGTCTTATCTCCGTGCGGTGTAATAATATATTCTGAGACGCTTCACATGCCAGCATCAAAAGTTTTCAGTGTGTTGCCTTTCGGTTTTATAGTGCGACCATTGGACACAGTCTAGAAAGTTGGGCACCGAGGTGTGCGGAGGGGTTTTAATGACAGGTGATCGTCTGGTGTTTCAGTGACATGCGTGCAGATATCAAGAAATCAGCTGGGTTGCAACTGCTATCATCTAGTCTGGGGACTTCATACAGACGATAAACAATGAGGATCGGGGGAACACAAGTGGAACACTTGTACACGGGGGAACGGAGTTTTGACAGTTTCCCGCTTTTCTTTCTCCGTCCTGTTGTGTTTGTGCGACTGCCGGTGCGGAGTTAGGGTGAAGTTTAAGCTGAATCCTGTCCGTACTTAGGCCGAGATGCTGCCCGAACACCTCAACAAAGTGGGAAAACAAATGGAGTCGTTATTTGCTAATTTTTGCTCCCAAGCCTGGGGGCATGTTAGCGAGAAATTGGAATTTCCCGCAGGAAGGTCATTTTCGCAGCATTGGTTACCTCCTACTTCCAGTCCCTGAACTGACGAACTTGAAATATGTGTTGGTCTACTTTGTACTCCCTGGCCGTTGTAGTCGTCAATATGACTAAATACGACGCTCAGTGCAGCTTAGACAATTGGGTGGCTACGCACACTGTGACATCACATTTTCCCCCTCTTCCCGTTGTGCTTCACTTGTCTTTGAACTAGAAGCAAGGGTTGTCATGTCACGTGTTGTGACCATTCTCAGTAATATACACTGTTTTGTGTTGATGTATTGGACGCATTGACTCTAGCCTTCATCGATTCTTGCCTTTTTAGATGTGTACTCTCTGTGGTCACCCAGGATGGACGCGCAGCAGTACTTTCACCAAAAGATCCAGACGCCTGGGATGAGGTCAGTTTTCGGTTGCAGATAGTAGTCCCTCATCCGTCCCCGTGTCACGAGTTGCTGTGTGTCTACCGCACTTTTCCTTGACCCTACCTGATCAGCCCTATTGGTTTGCGAATTTGTAAAATGCTATCAAGAGTGCACCTACGCTTTCTCAAATAACCCTTGCGATGGTTGTGGCCGCACGTTTTTTTTCCAAGCCCATCGGCTGTCGTCTAGCAATCACAGGAAAATTGGTCATTGGGGTCCTTGTCTTGCATTCGGTTACGCTGCTGGGTTCTGTGTGATAAGTCCACAGTATGACATTAACTTCTGAACCATCTATATTGTGTGTTACCTTCCAAAGTCGCTTGTCTAGTGTTGCTTTTTGCCCCTTGCTTCGTAACCCATCGAATCAGGGAGTTCCTACAGGCTCGTTGCTTCCAGGATTCATGCATTCAACTTTATCTTCTAACTCGTTCTATTCCTACTTCTTCCCTCCTTCCTGTAGCGCACACGGTACTATTTTTTAGATCTTCACGTTTTCTCGCTATTCTGAATGAAACAACGAAAACTTTCTCCGATAAAATTCTAGCCCACCCGAAGAAAAATCAAATGTCTGACGACCTTGACCACGGAAAACGTGTTAAAAACGCTGCCAACGTAGTCAAAAATGCCGCCAAATCGCTGTACAACGACGCCAACTATATAGGGGGCTCAATGACCTTCGGCTTCTAAAAAACGAAGATCAACTAGTAAAATTAGTAGGTTCTCTGCCAAAACTCCGCATGCTGGCAATCACGTGAAGGAATGGAGGGTTCCAGAATTTTCGAAATCAATGCACGATCGAAGATAATCGATTAATTGCTAAATTAACGGTTTTTCTTTATGTTTTTACCTTTTCCCGGATACTATTAACGGAACCTTAGGTGCATCGCGATGCTCATCATTGCCATCTGCTGGTAGACTATTGTGTTTGTTATTGTTTCGGTAAACATTTGTCCATACTAAACAGCTAACCGTACGGTGCGTCGCACTTCCTTAAGGTCCGCACGCCGCTCCGACAGACACATTTCCTGTACCCAAAGTTGATGGGTACGCTGACTTTGATCTCTGAAGCCGTGGTACTGTGGATCGGGTTACCAATTTTTGCGCTTCCAAGTCATTGGCTACTCAAAAAATAACGAGTAACAGGAAAGTTATCAAATAGATGCAAACTCATCGTAAAGGGTAGCGAAAAGAAATATCGCAGGTAATCCGAGTGCATTTCGCTACTTTTCAAACCTGTCCTTGCCCAAGCTAGCTTCTAATCCCGTCAGATGGTGGTGGCTGAGCAAGGGAAGTTGCACTGTAGCATGAGGTTAAGAGGTACTACAGCCAGCTGAACCGCAGCTCAAGGTTGAATGACCAACTTGAAATGCAATTGTCCGCATGCACCGATTAGAATCAGTCAGGCCCGTGGATCTGGATACGTGGGATACGTCGTGTTGTCAACCCGAGATTGTGGGCGACTCAGTGCCGAACGACCGATTCAGTGCAACCGCTTATGTGCACCGGTGAGAAACGGTCAGTCGTGAAGACACTGTGCTGCCAATGCAAGCCACTCAGCAGTCATGAATCATACCAGCAGACGAGATTTGCGGTGACTACTATATAACAACACGAGTTTTTTTCATGCTAAATCGATTTTTGATTGAAGCCCATTTTGGCTTTTTGCGCTGTCGGTGGGTTATCCACTGTACCTATAAAAACCAACCTTACTGTGTGTGGTTTGGAAACGCGCATCGTAATGAAGGATGAGTGTAGCGCTTGGGCACAATTAGTTATGGTTACGACGCCTGTCCAATGTTCTTAGCCGGTGACTCGAAACTCGAGGGCCGCTGGTTCTAACCCCGTCACTGGCATATGGAATGGGCACGACTGACGAGTCTCAAAGACACAAAACGGCTGCCTGTTGCTTTTCCAGGGTATGTCTGTCTGACTGAGTGTAGCTGTGACTGATCACTCTCCAGATATGAAATTGTTCACCTGTGCTGTTTCCGGTACACTCACTATTGAATTTCTACTGCTCTACCTTTTTCCGTTAGCATTCTCGCCATCCAACTTGAGTCTTAGAATTATTCGTTTGTTATTGTCGCTTCAACTCTACGTGTTCACTGATAAGAGTTTATGCTTATCCTTCCCCTTCCTCAAGCTCATCGACCTATCGAGTGCATGGCAAAGCTATTATGTGGTTCATGGGCGGGCTGCAGTAGGTTACGTTTCTGAGGTAGACGCAAGACCACGTTTCGATCCCAACGTGAGTTCATACTACCAAGATCTAAAGATTTTTGTTCAACGTCTTGTGTTTCCGTTTTCCGGAGTGTTTACATTCACTCTTTTCACATCGCAGTCGATCACTCATCACTCACTTCTCTCTCGACTTATTTGCCCGTCTTCTTTGATGTTCATACATCTTTTCCCGGATTTAACGACTTTTTGCTAGCCTGACTTTACCAGTATTCCGCGAAGCTTGATGCCACTGATGGATTGGTTTCCTGCCCAACCTTCGATCACCAGCACTCCAACGATACACATACTTTAATGATGATGGCAAAGAGGGGATTTCCCTTTCGTCGAATAAAGCTATCACGAACACAAAGATTTTGCGTCATGAATCTATCCCGGTTTATCGTTTTACTTATAACTATGAGAGCAGTTTTAGATCGTTTCACTTGATGAACCTCTCTTTTTCTACTTTTTTACTCTCACAGAGCACCTTGTGAGTGACCTAGTCACACTCTAATTGGCACTTTTGCTTTCTCTTTCGTTCATTTGCCTAACCACCCATTGGTCGCTATCAGGCGGCTTGGTTAGCTGAGTGCGTTTTAGTGCTGCTCGAACAAATCTTTCCTGATGCCAATTGATCTCTTTCTAACTTGTGTATTGTGCATCATGCTCACAAACCTCTGATGTTGCAACTCAGTATCATCGAGTTGTTGTACACTTTTCACAACCTGCTATAATTTGGTGAGATAGTCGCTTTCATGCAATGCTATCGAAATCGACCAGTGGCACTACATTTTTATCCCGGTTTTTTTTCTCGTACACTTTTTGTCTGGACTTAGGACATAGCTAAGTGTTTGATTTCCCTTCTGCCATTATTGAATGTTCGGCTCGTTTAACGTGTGTGATGGTGCTGGCGATGGGGATTACGGCTTCACGCACGACAATCGCCTAGTTTGTGCTTGAACTGCATTTGGCACATCCTCACAGCTACTCGCATCCACTCATTGATCGTTGACCCATTCGACCCCACCGTCTTTCTCCTCATTGGCTTAACATCCCTTCACATGCAACCCGATTGCTTCGGGGTTACCCGATGATGATATTATCCACTGGGAATGGCCAATATTCCAAACCCAGGGAACATGTTCAGTCTCACGTCTGCATCACCCGCGATGATTTGCCTGAACGATCTCATTACTTGGTTATCATCCGCAGTGATGCTTTTCTCGTTGTTCTTTTCTTTCTAGGCTGTCCCCATTGCCTCGGAGACACCTCTGGTCTGCAAAACGTTGCCTGATTATTTGGATGCTGTAGAGGACATTACCTTTTCTAGTTGCAGTTGGTCACAGCTGCCTCGTCGACCGCAACCGCCACCACCAGTCAAAGAAGATATATTTCGAAGTGGCCCAACTGTTACTTCGTCGGTGAATAAATCTCCTTTGGAAAGCAAGAAGTTGAAGTCGATGTCTTCACCTGTCTTATCCTTGGCCACTCTCATGAAATCCGGTGCTATCGCAATATGGGCAACAACGCTGCCGATCACAGGACTGTGAGTTCCTTTTTCGCCACATGTGGCACTGCATTACTGTAGCTTCGATTCGACGAACACATACAATGATGACTTGATTGTGTTTGTGGCCAGTCGTCAGACACAAAAGCCTTTTCCGGTAGTGTGTGACATACTCGACTGGTAAGGACTCCGAGCTTGATGTCGCCGTTCTGCAGTATTTTGTAGCTTACTTAAAGGGAAGCTTTATCCCATGTATACAGTGTGGACGACTTTGTTACAGAGAAGACACATGAATCGAACCATTGACACACTAAATGTGATTGTGCACACTGCGTTATTGGACGTAGTTTAGCGATTTAGTTCCAGCTACCGGTCTGCACTGAGTATGCCGTCTCGTCTGGTGATAGAGCGCTTACAGACAAACTGCCTACTTCGGGAAACAGTTAAACCCCATGATCATAGCCAGATTGATCAACGACGTTTATCCAGGTGATGGATATCTCGTTGTTTGCACGGAGATCGGAACCTATGACGGGATTGTATCAATACTGGACAAATTACTTCGATGCATTATCTTAGTGATTCGAAAATGATCGATTTGACTCAAGAGCCCGTTCATGTCAATTGCATCGCGTGCATAGGTGATATAATTGAGAGCGAACCGAAATGATAATGACAACAACTGAACAATGGGTTACAGTTCAAGGCGTCAAGCGGTTCACAATACACAACCTTCAGACATAAGTCTTCGATAGGGCATCGATGCTGGTTTTCTCCTTCTCACTTGAATTCCTCTACTGACGGTGTGTTTAAGGTATCTCATCCACCCTATCCACGGAACTGTTGACTTTGGAGTCTTCTTGTCTAGGTCATTTTCTTCGCTCGCAATCCCCTAATCATCTCATCATTCCCCAACTCAGTGCTATGTTCCCTGGCAAGTGGATGCAGCACTGCCCCCGTTGAGCCCGTTAGAGTGAGGCTCTGCATCCATACCCGTTCTCTGTCGGGGGTGATATGCTTCTCTCTGGTGTGCTGCAATTCTCGCACTTCAGTTCTCCACATGTTTCACCTATATACACGCATACACAGTCTACAATTGATTTTACATAAACTATCAGTCGTCTTTTATCGCGAGGTGATTAGTTCCAGTGCTCATGGTCAAAGTACACATTGATTCCTCTTCGAAAATCACCGTTATTTCTCCCTTAACAACAATCACTGCAGAGCGAAGAGCGACACCCCCACTATCATCACCTGTATCTAAGTGAACGGTTGTATCGTGAACCACTTAGCAGATTTACCATGCTGGATGTGACGATGGTTATGGGCTGATCCACTACTCTGCTATTGTCTCCATCATCTCGGTTCTCCTTAAAGTACCACATAAACTGTGCTCTGATTCATTCGAACCCAAACATTTCGAGACCGTGAGTTCCCCATCGTTTTTAAACTTGTTCCTGTATCTCTCAAGGGTTCGTTTAAGGCTCAGTCAAAAAGATCAAACTTCCATAGCTGAACTGGACGAGTTATTGAAACCATTCGTATGTGTGCCCAGTAGCCGAATATTCACTCACCCAAGGTATGTAAAGCAGTTTTTTAACTTATACATATATGAACGTGTATTCTCGGCAATGCGAGGCCCGCCTATCAAGGCATGATCACTATACCTGTGGAACGCGGAAAATCTCATAAGCCGAGAATGCATTCAGCCACTTTGTAGTATCCCATAAAAATACCGTGGCTGGAAAATGGATTGGAGAACGGCTCAGCCCAGATTGTCTGTTTAGACTATTCATGAGGATCCGCACGAGAATTTTTCTAATCGTTCTCTCGTGAACTTCTCTGTCATCCGCACCGACCATCTGTTGTGCAACGCTGGTCGAATGACTAAGCGAGCGACATTGGGCAATTGATGATGCGTACCGACCTGCCTTAATTCCGAGTTAACCAGTCCGGTTGCAGCTCCAGTCCTGTGAAAGTCCGAAGCTTTCGCTCTCCAAACTCTGCGCACAGCGTTTCACTTCATGCAAAACATGCAAACGATTGACGGCTCGTTTGCAGTCGGACGGCTTGTGTGTGCCGGCCAACGTCATCTGCGTCGTTTCCTTCGCTATGTGAGACGTGTGCCCCCCCCCCCCCCCCCCCGCACTGTACAGTGGACACATGTCGTGCAACACAGGGCACTGGATTCCGTCCTAACCCCCCCCCAACCACTTTCCACAACGCTTGTGCATCGTGCTGACTCACCTTCGGTTGGGCCATCGGTCACCGTATCCGGCCAGCGACGTCATTTCATTCGGTCCGGCCGAGTGTACTCGAATTAGCTTGATACATCGTAGGGAGCACGTGACGCTGTGACAGCATTTACATTGCGACTGACCTCGTGGTGTCTGAACGCACCCCCTCCCCCAGTCTGAGCCATTCCAGGGTTGTGAAGGCTCACATCGTTGGATCACGCATCCATCGATGGTGTTTCCGTTTCGCCCCCACAACCATATGGGGATCTATCTGTTCGTTTGCCTGATGCACACACGACATATAAAACGCCACTAGTTTATACATGTGTCAGTTTGGAATAAACTGCAGGTTGTGCTAGTACGTAATTTCGTTAGAAGCGTAAATTGTTGACGTTATTCACTAAAAGCATGTTCCCCTGCGTCCCCCTTCTCCTACTTTTCAACTGACTTTTTCATCATGTTTGTTCCTCTACATTTTTATCTTATTCGGATCCTATTTATTTCAGCTTTTTCATAAAAGCGTATACCGACTGTCGGGTTTTCGTTGTCGGTTTTTCTCCATTTTCCTTCTGATTCCCAATTATTGCTGTGCATAGTGGTGATGATTAGGGGGCCCACGCTAAACATTTTGTTCACTATCCGGACTGCGTTAGCCATTTTTCTAGTTATCCGGCCCGCTGTGATACGATTTTGGTGATTTCTCTCTGGCTGGACCGAACTCATCATCCACAACAGCGGCCATTTCCTCGACCAGCGAAACCCTGATATTTCATTTGTCCTCTTTTCAAAATTCCGATACTACTGATAAGTAGTCCGGCTTGTTTCTCGTTCAAACTTAGATGAGTTTCCCTCGAAAGGCATTTTGAGCGATACCCGATCCCATCAGCCCACCAGTTCAATTTCCACCAGTCATCCAAGTTCCCGCCCCCGTTTCAGTGTGATGAAAACGCTAAGGCAAAGTCACGCTGCAGTAGTTTTTTTCTACGGTGATTCGGGGAGAAAACATGTGCCCCCGGGGAGGCTCGAACTCCCGACCTCCGCATTATAAGTACGGCGCTCTAACCAACTAAGCTACGGGGGCTTGGCGACCGCCTCTTGTACGCCAATGTGACTAGTGCACGGCCTCATCGTAACGTTTTCTAGTGGCACTGCTCTTTTTGGTTGGTCTAAGTAGAGCAGTACGGCAAACCTTCACCTCATCGGTATGCCATCCGCTGATCTAACACTGTGCTTTATGGAGAACTGCAATGTTCTCATATTCGCGCATGTGGTTGATCGGAGACAGCAACATTTCCCTACTTAGCATACCTCACAAGTGTCCAAGCGATATGTTTCACCGCGCATTTTTAGAAACACTGCTTACCATCCTAAATTATGAACAGCCATAATCGATATCACCTCTGCTAGGTCCACAGGAGTGCGTTGATCAGTACGTTTCTCCGTAGCCCAGCCAGATTATCTACGAACTGGTAATAGTCGGGGTGCGGGTTCTAGGCCCACCGGGATACGCACCATCAATAATTCCCGGAAGGAAGAAACCACCTGAGTTTAGATGTGATTACTTTCAAATTACATCAACCATACTTAATACACTTTGTGCAACACACTGCGAACAAAAACCGAACTACGAAATTAACCTGATCCCAAAGGTAACTTATAATTGTTAGAAACACCAATAACTAGATCCATGGGAGTGACTTTAGGGCACCATCAGATTCGCGATTGTTTCTTCTCAGTCTCTACTTACTTGCATGCTCCATCCCATCTCTCCAGAGAGGAGACACCTCGGATCAGCTCAACCAAGTACGCGATCAAAAGTTTGTTTCCGCACACATTGATTGTTAATCGTTTGCCATCCATGACGACGTCTACCCAACTTCAATATAGCGAGATTACGTCCTCTGTGCTTATTGCAATGTCAAAGTAACGAACGTGACGCGCCTTACTTATTGTGTCAGGTCCGCAATGCGTTTTTTTTTCGTGTGCTCCTACATCGCCCTGTAAGTCATTGTGCAGAGATTTCTCGGTAGGATCAGTTCTCTTTGGTACACTTTGAGTGAGTTGCAGAAACCGTGCATTTTCGACTGATGCAAGATTTTAGTGCGTCGTTTGTATATATGGTACTCTCGCGACACCTGACAAAATGTAAAACACGGTCAATGCATCCACTGCTGGGACGAAACCAGTTTACGTTTCTTAAAGACAAGCGAAACGCCTTAGGATGTTGCTTCTGGGCGCTTTTCGGAGGCAATGTTAGTAGGGCCAATTCCTTGATGATTTTCGGACTACACCTCTGGGCTCTTTGACAACCTGTAAGCTGAGCGTGCTACTGTACGCCATATAACGAAGACCATAATTGAATCCGCTGTGTTTTACCAAATGCACCGGCACCTATTCACTCTACATCCCATCGGCCCTGAGAGTTGTGATGTCTATGTTTCTGGTACTCACATCTGATTTAGAGAATCTTGATGTGTTTGGCTGCCGCACCAAGCGAACAATAGGTCGGCAGTGCCGTCAATCATGTGATTGATCACATGACATCATGCTCAAGGCACGGACTCGCGGAGACTCTCATAATGATGTACTCCTGAACTATGAGTGTATCGCTTCTGATTGAGCAAAAATCCTGTCAGTTAGGCTTTGATTTTTGGTTCTTTTGTTGAGATTCGGAGCGCCAATCAAGTAGCGCAGATGAGCAGCAGCGCTGCAAGATGGCTACACAGTGGGCCTGCCGTATTTCTAAAATTTTCCACTGACTCCGCCTTCTTGACTACAGGTTCTTTCACGGAGTTTCTCACTTATCCAACTCTTCCATGACAGTTTGGATCGATGTTGCCACTCCACTATTGGTGATTTCGGATTTCTACTAACTATCTTCGAAATTGGGCACCGAACGACTGGGCACTTCTCTTATGCACAATGGGCCGTGGTCAGTAGTATATAGCTGTTTCTATTTTTAACGGACCCCATTTGCAAGTGTTGTCTGTTGCAGCGTTTCGTTCCGTGGCAAAATTGCTTATTAGATCACCATCATCTCACTCCCTGTGCTATCCGGTGTGCGCACATGCAACTAAATAAAACGTTTTTTTACATCAACTGAGCTTTGTTCCTTTGTGTGCTTATTCTTCTCCTTCTCGATATGGTGTGCCTTTCGTATATTTCCCGTCGCGCGTCTTATCTTCTCAGCACGTATTTCACTCTTCTCCTTACTCCCTGAAATCTTTCGTGGGTGAATGGTAACACAACTTCTTTTCTATTTCTCTTTATAGTTCGTCACTATTTTTAACCTATGTGGATTATACGTATGCCGTCACGCGACGCGTTCTGGATAAAAACGCCAAGAAAAGAGCTATTTTCCTAAAGTTCTGTGACCTAGATAGCACTCACGGTAAGTTTCGGTCACGACGTATGTTGAATTCCGTTTGCTTTAATCGATGTTTTGTCTGTGATTCAGTTGTTTATCAATCTTTAACAAAAGCAGTCGTAACTCATTTTTCAGGGCAACCCACATCTCTGCAGTACCGTCAAATTCCTAATTCACGTTCTCCTTCTCATCGCTCCTGTAGCTATGTTGATATTGGCTTTATCGGACGGCTCTGTCGTGGCGGTTGTCTATGATTTGCATTTTTCCTCCGACGGCTCATTTTGGATACAGCTAGTGAGTTGCAACTTGTTTTTTATCACTCGAAATTGTGTGCGGATTAGATGAATCTAGAAGATGAGTGCCCCTTATTTGCTAGTGGATTGTCTAGAAGCCCTGGTCTCTTTGGCGAGCAGTTTTATGCTCATGGACCCCTTATGTCCTTGACTAACCTAGGAACCGTTTTCGTTTTTTCGTACTCATTCTAGCTTGTACATACTGTAATTTCCTCGGATTATCTGACCCTATCGGTCAATGCTCCACTCACCTAGCTTGCGCAAGGCTAACCCCTCTTACATCGTTTGATTGGTATGTGTTGGCAAAACACTTCTCACTGCGTCGGGGATTTTCGTGAGGTTTAACATCCTGCGCACTTGTCATCGCTTACTCATTGCACTCTCTATATGTTTTATTTTCCCGGCTTTACATCGTTTTTATTCTCCCCTGTTTCCTCTTGGCTTACGCATCCGTTTTGACCGCCTGTTTCATTTTGGAACGTGCTCCTCCACCCATGCTCCTCCTTAACGACTGTTCAATTTCCCATTTCATCGCAGTCGCATAAGCTGTCGATTTGCAGCTATGCCATTATGTACACTCCGGTTATTGCTTGCGCTTGGTCCATGTCAGACGGACTACTATGCTTGGGCTACGGAAGTCATTTGTTGGTCTCGGAGATAAAGGTGCTGGTTCGCGCGGACACCGTGCGGCGCGTTTCCGGTGTGATCTATCCCACTTACCAAGTGGTGTTTGATCATATGACGAAACCGGACGAATCATGCGGTTTCATCACAGGTTAGTAGCTTCTCCCGGAACCGGATTTTGCTTCGGGGTTTTGATTGCTTGCTTTTCCTGCGCCGGTCTTTTTCTAACTTGTTTTCCTTCCTCGCTCGTTATTCCCGGTGAGTAAACGTTCTGTCATGCGGAGCCTGTTCTGTTTAAATTTACACCTTTCATATCTCGTCACTATTTTCACCTTTTCTCTTCGCTAGCATCAGCCATTCCAGAAAGCTATTGAAATCCATTTTGAAGCAAAGTGGAACTTCTCCTTATCCTATAGCTCACATGGCCGCACTCGTATGAAAAATCGCCGCTCGGCTCTAAACCCGCCCTCATGCTACATAAATACCGACGTGTATAAATGCGATATCAGCGCTTTCAGACCTCATCCGACGTGACTTTTGTCGCTGGCTTAGTAACTTCTTTGCATGCAGTTTTGTTATGGAGCTGTCAGATATCCCCGCAAAACTCGCCAGAAACTCCAGCATAATAGCTGTAGAAAGCGCGGTCCAATTCCTCCCCACAACGTAGCAGTGTTCAGCCACTCCGAGACGCGGCACAACTGCGCACCTGTTGATAATGTTCTTTTGGAAACTACCACCCCGTCTTGGTAGCTATTTTCCCTAACTTATTGACCCATTGCATTGGCTGTGATTCGCCCTTTGTTGGTCGTAAAAGCGCCTTCAGAGGACCGCCTGTCTTGCTTCCTCTTTACCTTAGTCGGTCGATCACGTGGTTTTGTGTGCGTCGTTAGCCGGGCAGCGTTCGCGTCTAAGTCACTAGCGCGCATCTACCGTAACCCCCTCTCGTGTGCTTCCGTTCCGAGGGCTCAGCGTCTACTCCAATAACTGTGCCTAGCATCGTTCTCACGCTCGCTCAATTTCCGTCTTACCAGAGCGTACCCCGGGCTAAGCTAACGCCATCAGGTCAGCGCAAATCCGTTCGATTGGACAGTGTTCCAATCCGTTACCGTAGACGTGCTCCAACCGTGCCAGTGACAATTTTATCAGACGTCCCTCAATTATAACAGGTTTGTTGCTTGTAATTTTACTTACCTTCTTTCAGCGATTTCGCCTGCATTCTGCTTGTGCTCCGTTTCGTTTGCTCCCCATTGTTTAGTTGTGTTATTCTCTGAACGTAAGCCGTGACAACTGGATTCACCGCACTTCTCACCCTTGATCACATTGCTTAGCTACGCTGAACTGAACCGTTGGGCAGAATTCGGACTTCCTGAGATGTAGCGAAAGAAACAGCAATCTGTAACTGATTAATATGTTATTCTTGCGAATTACAAACCCACTATGCAGTGAGTATGTGAACCCCACAACACTCAAATTCCCTTTAGGATCACGTACTAGCTACGTGCTCATTGGTGGCGACATCAACTTATTTTGTTTCTGTCTTAGTGGCTCAGCATCCGTTGGCGTGTGCTGCTCACCGCATCTATTTACTTGCTATGTGCAACACTCAGACTAGTTTCCGCTAGCATTCTCATAAGTCACGTAGCTACTATAGCTCCTAGTTCATAGTGACTTAATAAGACGCATTCGGAAGGCGTAAAACATTTGGACATATTGTAACATTGAATAGTACCAGTGGTTATTTCAGCTGTTTTCAATGCTGTCACAGTTCTGTACTGCAGAACATCTGTGCTACCAGTGCAACTGTAGTGAGACAAACACGCGTAGCGCTAAAACCATCTCGATAATCTGTCACTTAGCGTCCTCTCACTCGTTGAGATTCCGTAAATGAGCACACTGAAGACCAAGACGGCGCCCCCTGCTGCCGGAGCGAATGCAGTGCTACCGGACTGTCGTCAAGCGCCAGTCTGCATTGCATCTCGTTGTTCCCAGGGACAACATTGAACTAACTCCGTCCTGTTTTCGGACTAGCTCCGCTTCACTTACGGAAGATGAATTGTGAATATAAAATTCAAAAACATTTCAACGTTGTTTTAAATCACTCTTAGGTCGGTGATCCCTTTGCTTTTCTCCACTAATGTGGCCGGTTTCTCGGCCCTATCGAAACCCGAAGCATTAGTGTTACCGTTCATGCTTCTCTAACTGCTGGGTTTTTTACTAGTTGTTTTCAACTCATCACATGCGCTTTTCCTTTGAAACGTCTCACCCCGAGTAATATATCCTATCTACTGTTGGTCTACAATGTTTTTCAAGCAGCTTAGTCAATCACACACCTTTTTTATAATTCATTTGTTAACCACCACAAAACCGACGACGCCGAGCGCTGAATCACTTCTTTCTGTTCTCCTATTTCCAATTGTATTGTTCATTGGCCTGCATATTACTCGGACTGCCTTGAAAGACAGACGAATATGTATCATTTTAGTCTGTGGTTCTAATGTTGTTCTCTTTGGAGGCTGCTTTCGTCATTCCAATATGCGACCATTACCTTATCGCAACTCTTGGGTCACTAGCGTAGCTAACATCATAACTCAACCATCTGTCCACTCTTTCTCAACCTGGACTGGAAGTTAATTTCGCTTATTGTTCCAGTTTAGCACACCCTGTTGACAAAATGAATTTCTCCCAGTCCATACATTCATTGTGACTTTCAGGGTCAGAGTGAATTGGGCGTTCAGCTTTACTTGTTTCCTGTTGCCCTGTTGATTATGTAGAGCCATTGTTTTTTGCTTTCACCTCATTGTTCTCCCAGTGGGTCATTTATTTTCCGACATTGTCGTCCCTCATCTATCTTATGTAGCCACTTTCTCGGCACACCCTAATGGGGCTGGATGTGTGGCTGCGATTGGGCCGAAATGAGCCAACGAATTTTGTGTATCTTTTATATGGATATTTTCTCACTTTCATAGCGGGACTGCACATTCCAACTTAATCACAGCTAGGCGTCTCAACTGAAACTATTTAGTCGACTCTATCACCCACCTCACACACCAAGCTAATTTCCCGACTCCCGCACATTCCTGTTGTGTCCTTGCTATCGTTGCCCAAACAATGTATCGCGTCCCTTTTGGCGTGTCCGTGTGTACTTCAGCCGCGGTCCATTCGTACAGTTTGGTCACACTGTAATGCTGTTCATCAAGCTGTGTGTTCTTACCGCAATCCCTTGGAGACATGTCCTTTCAGTCACGTGTCATGCATTCTCATTGTGTAACACAAGGCTTGTGTGCCCAATTACAATTGTTGTATTTTGTAGGTGTTCACTTGCACTCTCGAATGGCGTTCATTACCACCTTGGATGGATATCTTGCACGGTTAAAAATTGAGAACACTCAACAACGTATGTTTTTTCGCATTCATTTTAACTTACTTTTCCTTGTGCCCTTTTATCTCTTTGTTTCGGATTTCCGGTGGATGAGATATACTTCTCACTGTTTCCCTGGTCATTTTCATACAACTCCCCAGCTGTCCTCCGGTTCCGACCGAATCTCCACCTTGATTTTGCTCCTTTTGTGAGCTGCTTTGGTTGAGAGTGAAGATGAAGCTGTCATCGCCATTCACTAAATTCCACTTTTGTTTGCTGGTAGGATCCTCCTTCTCTATACTTTGTAGCCGGGATCATGCGCCCCAAATGTTAACCAGTGCGTGAGTCTTGTGTACACTACTTCCGTCTACGAGTATGGAACGCCCAGACACTCCACACAAATACACATGATTACAGGTTTTCCGCATGCATTGCGTTTGCTATTGGCAATTGGAGCAATTGAAATGTTAGCATATCGCAACTTTGTCTTCTCATTGGGTTGATAAATTAGTTAGAGGATCCACATCGTTTCAGGTCTCCGTTAATCAACACGTTTGCTTACAGCACAAGTGTTGTTCACGTTTAGCATTCACACTTTTGACTTTTTTCTATACGGACGATCCCAGCGGTTGCGCTCCTGCCCCAGTTATCACTCCAGAGTGATAAATGTATCTACGCTGTATCTAGCTCTTGGCACCAAATCAAGAAGAAAGCGCAACATTCACGTTGTGTTTCTGGCATCGACTTTGTGGCCGTTTTCTTGTCAATTCGATGCCAAGGAGAGCGAATTCGTTTGTCAACTCAACTAAACTGCTCAGTCTGTTCTCTTCCACCATGGTTCTTCTGCTCATGATTCTTCTAGTCATTATTTTAATTAGTTCCTAGCGCCTTTTTAGTGTGTTTTTCTACACAAGGTGAATGAGGCACGCCTGTCTGTGTCTTCTCCATAGTTTAGCAGTGCGGTATCATTTGACTCTTTGTTGTTCACCTCTCTATTTTACTGTTATCTTATTTTATGTGTCTACACCCCACTTTCACAACTGATTCTTTCTCTGTCGCTAGCCTCGTGTCACTGGAAGATCCTCTGGTCCCGCGCCTCATGCGCGGATCCGGATCAAGTGCATTGGGAGTTTCATGGTCTCTCAGTTTCCTGTAACGGTGTCTACATGTATTTTGTAGAAAAGTGAGTTATGCCAGTCGTTTTCATCCGGATATCTTCTTTTACACCTGCTTCCATTTGTCACGAAACTCATCCAGCCATTAATATTAACACACCGCTGTGTTCGTCACACACCAAACGGCTAAACTGGTTTTTTGCTTTTTGTTAAAAAGGAGAACCGCCCTTACTGCTCATTTACTCCTATCACTTAATCATTGTGGCCGTTGCTCTGCTCCGGCTTTGCTCTTTCTCTCTTTGACACTCCGTCTCGAAAGTGGCCTTTTTTTATCATGTCTGTAAAGGCCAAAACCTACTTGTACAACAGCTTCATTCCTTTCCTCCCAAGACATTTCAGTTTTAACCAGTCGCTGCTATGTGTTCACTCGATTCGAATTGTGTGGGCGCGTACGTTGACATTTTTGGGTGCACCGAATGTGATATTGGGTTGTCGAGCATATTTTACGCCTTTCTCTTCCATAACAGTCTATTTTTTCATCTCACCCGACAGCAGAAGCACCGAAGCGCCATCAGGGTGCGCTTGACTTTGCGGTGCATGAATTTGTGCAATGGTTGACTTTCAACAACCGAGCCGTAATTTATCAGATGTGTCTCCACTCAAGGAAACAGACAGATGTTACTCAACGAATCGATGCTTTCTTCTAGCTTTGAAAGTGCTTTTCTTGGCCACGGTACTGGCAGCCGACCCTGCTAAACCAACCTTTTCCGTATCGCAAACAAAACACACTCCCAAATTGGTCCATCCGCAATCCTTGGTAGCTTCATTCTGTTTCCGGGTCCCAAACAGCGCATCGCTTTTGATCGGAGTTCTGATCACAAGTGTGAGCAGTTCGAGACCCCGTTCTCAATTCAGATTGGCTGCCTTCAGTGTTCTAACACCTGTTCAGGTCGGATCTTTGGTAGAGTTATACTCACCCTAAAAATCATTACCATGGAAATTTGCTGTTTCATTGAATTCAACCTACAAACGTGCAGCACTGATCTACGAAATATTTCGCCGGCTGAAAGTCCCAACAACATGTTCACATCACGCCTGCCTGTATGCGCGATTGCCGGAACCATCGGAGATGTTGGCACCGGGGGTTACGTCGAGCGCATCTTCAGAAGCAACACTACTTGACTGGATTCAGGTCAACATTGGACTCTGCGCAAATCGATTAAAAGAATCAGTGAACGAGTTCAGTCCCCGGGCTAACAGACATTTCATCTGTTGCAATGTCCTCATAAAGTGCAACCCGAGTCCAATTAAAAACAGCTCTACCGTCAAGTTAGTGAGTTCTGCAAAAAAACGTCGCACGGGCATCATGGTACTTCCTGGAGATTCAGATATGCAGGTCAGCCGGGTTGAATTTAGTGAACGTGAACTCGACGATCAACATGGACATTGTACTCACAGGATCGACATTAGTGGCCACGAGCTTCAATTTTGCGTCGATTGTTCTAATCATCTCGATTCTCAAGTGTCATCGATCCTAATGTGAATGCATCGCTCGTCGGTCTTTATAGCGCGCCAGACGTGGGCGAAACTTGATTGCATCACCGTTATCGAGGCTGCGCACAGTGCTGTTGCGACGCATCAGGAGTAGCCCTCTTATTTCGAAACGCTCGCTCGCGTGTGCTGCAGTCGGTCTCCGTTCTGGAAACGACTTGATGTGGCTAAGTTAGAGGTACCTTTGACCTCAACGCCTTCCAAAACGTGCTAAGTTCATATCTAGAGAGTACTAATATTCCCACTGTTGATGTGCATTGAGTACGCATTCGGAACGCTCTTCACAAGTTTGTTTAATGCGCATGCTGCTAGGCACTGAATACCCGCATTATCTCTCTAACCTTTTTGAATCCGTCGGGCAATTCCTGCCCACACTGAGTACTATTCATGCTGCGACACAACCGACTCCGAACTCAGACCTATCCGCAAGAAAGTTGTCGATGTCTAGTGGGCACAGCGCGACGTAGAGATGGAACGAGAAACCGTTTTGGGTACCTTCCGGAAGCTTTCCTTATCTGAACAGCCGATGAATAGTACTCAGATTAAGATTGGTGTTTTATGTGAAACCAACAGTGAACCAATCCACATTTGTGCTTTCTCATAATTATCTTACCTCCTCCTCCTCCTTTCTGTTCACTTCGCCTATGGGCATATACGTACACTTTCTCTCACCTTCTCAGCCCTGTCAACTACTTGGACAACGTACGCAGAGGGAACTTGGCAGTGTACAGCGCACAGGTAGATTTCGCATTTGCTCCATGTACTCCACCAATAGGTTCGATTCTTGTCCTTCTGGTCCGATGATAAAGTTTTGGACCTCGTGTTTAACGCCAAAGTGCCACTCAATCGCAAGTCGGATGCTCTTCATCAACTAATCCATCGCTGGAAATCTCAAACCAATGATTCGGACCAGAAGAATCTTCGTTACAAGTGCATTCAACGTTTACAATTGCATATCACCGACCATTCAGAAAACACCTTGCCTCCCGATTGGACAGAACAACCACTCACCTTATTGCATTTGTACAGGTGAGTTTGTTGTGGAGGAGATTTTGTGATTCTTTTGCTCGTTTGAAAGTGTAATCCAGTGTATTGTGTGGATCTCTGTCTCCCTTTTTTACTGCAGATTATCCCGTTTTGACTCATGTTTAGACTCAAAGTATTCTCTGTGAACAAAGCCCGTTGCATTCTCTATTTTTCTTCCTTTGCTAACTTTGTCTTAGCAGTGGGTTTCAGACTGTTCGCCTTGTTCCTTACTTCCTGCCGCCTTTAGCCAACTTCCTACTGAATACCACTGAACACAAATAATAACCGTCAAGTTTCGTGCTTCTCGACACCCAACTGAAACTCATGCTGCTCACGTCTAACCTCTTTAACGATATCTGCTTCATGATGACCTGCAATATGCAACCACCGACCATCAACACATCAAGTGCACTTCCTGCCATGCAGCGTCTCGCCCATCTGCAGCTCATTGAGATATCATGTTGCTTCGCTAGTTTGAAGATGATGTGTATTTGTGTGGGCATTTCTTTTTCGCCCGTTGAGATTAGACCACTTCACCGGTGACGAGCACTTTGCAACAACTGTTTTTACGCCGGAATGTTGCCAATCAACCTACTTAAGAATGTGGGAGTTTTGACATAACTAGACATCTGAATCTAGTGGAAATAACCATACCGTCCTGTGGGTCACTGTGTCATCTTGATCGCTGCTAGAACAACACAAAGCTTTAAATTTAAAGGAACCTTACCATCGCCTTCACAATGAACACCCGGTTTGGAACGATTCTCACGTGTGATGAGGGCTTGTCGTCACATGATGTGTTTTTGAGGTCCTGAGCCAGAATATATTGTTCAAATTCACCTCTCGACAGGTCATCGGATTTGTTTCACTAGTGAATTAACTGTCCTCCAGTTTCCCTTATCTTTTTGCTGTAGCCCGACTGCACTTGTTTATTGTTTGTTTGGGCTTCGTTTGTCCTCTACACCTTTCGGCGCGATTCACTGCTCTTATTCGCCAATGAAGTGTTTTTTTTACCTGCATCCCGACATTCCTATGATCTACGTTAACCCCTTTGATTGGTTGTCCTTTTTACTGCTTTTGTCTTTATGCAAACTTGTGCCTCTGTCTCCTCTACTCTTCGATTGTTGTTATTCTTTATTAGGCTTTTGGTGCTTAGTCTCTCACCTAACGCTGTTCCTATGTCCTAGTGTCCAAGACGAATGTATCTCCGCGGACAGTTGATTCGCACGAACGAATGATCCACACTGAGAAAGAGGCTCAGGTTTAAATGCCTTCCTCCCTTGTGCGTGTTTTGAGCTTCTTGCTCATGTTATTTTCATTCCTGGTCTATTTTTGCCCCTACCGGAACTGGAGAAGTCACCACATCGTTGCGTTAGCCATTCGCCTAATGTACTTGCCGGGGATGGGTTATAGTTGTTATAAGCACTTCAGTGAATTCGGGCAACATTCGGTTATCTCCTAAGTAATATTTCAAGCGTTTGGGTTCTACTCCCGATAAGCTGCCTGTTAGTTTGTCACGACTCGATAGAGCGACTATTCCACTAGGTACAATTGTTATCCAGCCATCGATCCTGTTCCTGTGGATTAGAGGACGTTCCACCGGATGCGCCAGACCGGACTTCAGTCGGAATAACTGTTCCCCGACATTTGCACGAAGCTACACGGCAGTTAACTGCGATATAAGGTGTTGTTCGTAGCGTAGAAGCATGTCTCTGTTTTATCACAGTATGTTTAATTTGCCATCTGTGAAGTGTGAAGCGCTCACTAGCCCATGCAAACCCATCACTTATCGCGTTTGTTTCGGTTTGTAGTGCACTATTCTTTTCTGACTCTGGTTTCAGACAAATCCTTCACTTTTGTCTCAGCGATCCAGACGAATCTGTCAAAGTAAGTTTCCTTTTTGATCGACTTCCCTCTGTTTGTTTTGTCGAAATACTTCCTAGCATTTCCTGTTTGCTCTCGGTTTGTGACAGAATTGCGTGATCTATTTCAACTATTTATTACTTTGCCACCGAATTTCTATGTTTGTTAAGCTACCAAGCTTCATATTGGTAGGCTTTAATGGGAATCGTTTTTTCCCCATTTTGAACACTACTTGAGAATACCGCAGCTAGCAGGGATCCCACTTTTAACGTGGACAAATTCGATGTGTGCCTATACTCTAATGCGCCTTGGTAACCATCTCGGAGCACGGGGAACGAGATTGAATGGCTTATTTTTTCATCAACTTTCAAGTAACTGGGAAAGACTATACGCCACTTTCTGTCCTCTACCGTCTGTGTTCTGCCTGTCTCATAAATACACAGTTGGTTTTGTTGTTCTGATTACTTTGCCAGAGCAGTCCCCCAACTCACAGGAACTGTACCGAATTCATCTGTTATTATGCTAGCTTCATATGGTGATACCAGTTAAGGGCGCACGCACAGCTTTTTCCTCTTCTCCATAAAGCTCTCATTTCCAAGGCAATTCACGGCACTTTGGGCGAAAAATTTGCTTTATCAGCTCATCAAGCAACAACATAATAAAAATGACGCAAACTATTGCGAAACCACTATGCACTTCAAACCAACTCTGTACTTGACTTTCTTTGCATTCATCCACTCCCGACTGAATATAAAATAAGGTCAACAACGGATGGATCAAAGAACTCGATGATGAAGCGATTTGCTTTAGGCGTTTCGTTCGACTAGTCTTGAATTAGTACCATTCCGCTGAGGAGCTCGTCTACAACCTCTGATTTTATTTTTCACTTTAGAGCCGGGCCAAAAATTGGTTGCCACTTCTTGACGCTCTCATACGCGACAGCCATCTGGACCGATGCTTTCGATTGTTCCTTCAAAGCTCTGTTCAACGTCAAGCTGCAGGTAAAGCTAGTCCCCTCAAGCGTAGCGCTTGATTGCGTTTTGTGTGCTTATAATAGGAACCTAAGCCCATCTTGCGCATAGATACTTGAAAGGTAACCAATTTCTGTCGGCTACCCACGCGTTTCTCCCAGGAAATCTCTGAATCATCGGTGTGATTTCCTTATATGAAACACATCTCTTTCATTGCACGTTCGATGAACGCTAGATTTGGCGCATAGTTTTGAAGCAGTGGTTCATATCCGCGGTATTTTAGCATAGTTCCTTTGTAAAGTACCAGTTTCCCATTGGGCTTATGGAATTCGCACCAGTTCTATAGTTCTGTCACACTGGTAGCGCAGATCAGTCGGCTCTTCATTCTCTTTGCTCTTTGGGTTTTGTCACTCACATACCCCCTATTCGTTCTGATAGACGTCCACTTAGACACAGTGACTCACCTTAGGGTCGCCTTCCTTAATGTAACCTGTGTGCTGTAAAGACTCTGTCAGCTTTTTCTGACCATCCTTTCTCTTCATCACTATTCACATTTTTAGCTTTCCCGGGATTCGACAACTAACGATATGTTCGCACCCCAAACTCATGTTATCCAACACGGCGCAAAATGTCTATTATTTTTGCGTTGCTTTTCTTTCGCATACTAAAGCTTAGTGCGACAGAACACAGCCGCTTTTCGCACTGCATTTTAAGTTGGTCGCACTGCTAGATAGGGGTCGCCTTTGCGTCCAAATTCATTATGGCGTTTCTGCCTGGTCCAAGGCTCAATGAAACGAATAAAACCCACATTATATGCGCAGTCTTCTTTAAATTAATCAGTCGAAAGTGTTTGTTATTCATGTAGTGATACTTTCGTATAACCAGCGGGTAGTAACTCCTCGGTGTGTATCCGCACTTCATGACAAATTTAAACTTTTGCATACTTTTTTCAACGTGTGACATCTGTTATTATATGCTCAGGCTCTCGAATGTAGCAAACATCCGTCTCGTGGTCGTTTGCAGTGGATTTCTGGTGGTATCTTTTCTCAGAGATACAGTACCTACCATTTCGGGTAAACAGTTGCGATCGACCAACCTCGCTGTGTCATATGCATTGATCTTGTTATTTATTCAAACACATTCGTCACTATCCCTGCATATTTCTGCCATGCAACCAATTCGATGATGGTCTACTACCTTTTACCACACCACTAAGTGTTCGTCACCTGGATTCCGCTGACAACGAATTTTCGTCTCTTCTTCAATCTGTTCGTCGCACACATAAGACCCAAGCCCGTTTCCTTACTTCCCATCACTACCACTGTCATTTCGACACCTGTTTTAGACTGTCATACCTTCACATGGCCGCGCATTACATAACACCGTCTGACTTGTGCGATCGATCTGTGAACCCCTTCATGAGCATGTTCCCTGTAGAACAGATTGGCTTCCCCATAGATTCATAGCTGTACTTGTTGCATCGTAGAGGTCTGTCAATTCGGGGTGATACCCAGTGTCGACCGTTTGGAACGGAAGGCGGTTTTCTTTTATTGTTGTTTTCGTTACGACATTGAACAAGTCATCTGTGTTATCTGGTTTTGCATGAGCTCTTTGAAAAATACCAAATGAACACTATCACATTATTAGCGAAAAACTCAGTACCACCTTATAGCCTCCTTTATTTGACAGTATCCAATCAGTACTTCACCAGGGAACTAAATGCTAAGCGCGGAAGACTCGATTCTCAGTCGATCATAGCCGTACAACAGGAGGGTGTTGTGCCTTGTTTGGTGATCATAGAGAACAGTGCTGTGGTCTTGAGAAAAGTATTTAAAAGAACGTTTGATCAAAGTAATTCACACCAATTACACTCACCACTATTGGGCAGCCGTTTCATACTGTGCCTATTCGATCTCCCCTTTTTAACTCTCTTGTTTCATCCCAGATTGCATTTTAGTCATTCGTATGTCTTCCTTGGTTCTCGATTATTATCGCGGACGTGATCCAAGCTGCTCGTCGGCCACACCCGAAAATGCGCCACATCAACCACTCCCGAAGCTATACACTTCCGCCGAGAAGGCGATGATGCTGGCTCGTCAGCTTTATGTGTATCGCTTCAAGCTCCCCTCGTCCGATCTGCCCTCTGGACCCGCTCAGTGCCCTGTGTGCTCAGAAAATATCCTTTTGAGTTTTTGTCTTCGCTGATCCTCCTCCTTCTCAACATTTCATATACTAACAAATGATTGAACCGCCTCTTATTGAATCTGTCTAAATTGGGCTCCCTTGTTAAACTGCTAATCCCCGTGGACTATCGATTTCTAGTGCACTACAGTGAACCACTCGCATCCTCTATGAGAGGATCATATCGACAAATTTGCTTTCCTTATAATGTAAACCAGAGGTAGACTCTTTCTAAATTCTTCCACACATTAGACGCACCTGCATGCTGACAGGCTGCGAGGGTACTGCGAATTCACTGTATTGCCCCCTGTATATCTCAGATTATGCTGAAATACAATGTGATGCCTCTGAGAAAGCCCAGTGCTCATTGCCATGTTATTGGTCCTAATTTCTGGAAGGATTGGTTAGTGACTGATTGTTTTGGACAACATTCCTTGGCGAATAGCGGCGCCATTTATTACCGTGGAAACCCAGGGAGCGCAGAATGTTGTTTGTTGTCAAAGAGTATCCACTATCTACAGTAAACTTGATCACTTACGCGATGCCACTCATCTGTGTGCTGCTGCGCACTACCACTGATGTTACGCTTTTATCGTACGCTGCTTCCGAGATCCGCCCTGGTGCGCCTCGGTCTGTAGTCTATAGTCCATAATTGATTTCTTGCCATCTGATTTAGCCGTTTCGACCATGATACCAGCTCTTTCTGTCAAGAATGGCATCCTCACTCGTCTGTACATGAATCACATTATACTTGCGCTTGTTATATGTCATTCCTCCTGTGACTAAATTCTTTCCTTAACTGTCCGCTCATTTTCCACGCATTATTCCCGATCTATCTCAGTCCAATTGCCCGAACTCCCATCGTTTAGGTAAGATGAAGTCACGCCTAGTCCAGTACTTCGGCGCTATCACTGTTTGTGGGGCTTTTAAACAAAGGGCTTTCACTGTTCGTTTACCTTAGTTCTGTTTGTCCGCAAATCTACTAATTTTTCAATTGAATATTTCGATCGCAAGAAGTCATTTTTTGTGACAACAATAATAACGGACGTCTACTTTTCGGCATTGAAAGACAATTCCTTCGTGGACCTTGACTAATGCGTACAGATATCGAAGAGCACTCGGAGCTTAGAAAAATTCAGAAAAGGGGAGATATTTCACATCGAAAAGACAGTTTAATAGTTAAACGTTACTTGAAACACGAGAACGCGGTTGACCCCGCTTTGTTCGAATACACCCGATCCACAGGTACTGCGATTCTAAAGCATAACCCTGGACTTCTACTGGGACGCATGTAGGGTATCTGTGATAGTTCAAATCAAGTATAAGCCAAATAGTTCGCTTTACTTTTCGATCGGATTAAAAGAATCATATCAAGATAGCCTCTGACATTTCTCCCACTTCTTATACTCTGTAACACAGTTCGAACTAATTGGAAAAAGGGTGTGTCCGGGGGACACTGTATCCCTCCTCACCAATGTTCCGATGAATGGGCTAGGTATATGACGCCCTTCGTTCACACACTCTTTATATCGGAGTTCCGAATATTCGACTGAAATAGTTTCATCCGATGTGCACAGTCAACAATGATGATTTGATGGAACGTACAGGTAAGAAAATGGAGCTCCAGTGGGTTTACTACCATAACCAATACTGATAGTAGTATCTATGGATAATTCAGGGAACAGTCAGCTAAGCGAAGTTATTGATCGTTTAGATTACCACGAGTTCCATGTGGACGATCTTTTGCATCCTGATTAGTCACTGTTTCACGGGAGATAACATTTCACTTTCACTCGGCGCATAGCGACACGAACTTCACTCCCAGATTTGAGCATAACGGAAAACGTCGTCCTTAAATGTACATTTGAGCAGAAGCTTATGTGGATTCGTCTAGCGGAGCGTCCGCAGAACGGCCAATGTATAAGCTTTGTTCCGCTAAATCAGAAAACAGTACGTGACGCCTACTCGGAAGTAAGAGAAGGATATGTAGCGAGGACGCTGTTCTGGACTATGTAGACTTCATATGATACCTGTCCGAGAGAAATGTCTACTCAGGGGACTTTGGATGGAGAAGTGTGGAGTTTCTACACAGAAAGAAACTAGTGCAATTGTCGTTCCTGTTTAAAGGGGGCGAGATAACAGGAGCGATATCCAGAAAGCTTTCAGGCACAAATAGGCAAACTCACTGCACAACAACACTGGTTTCGTCCTTGCTGGTACTCTTCAGGCAGAGATGCGGTCCCAGCGATTGGTATGATCGAAGTTAAGTTTAAAATAGCTCCCAACTGAAATTTTGTGACACAATCTAAACATACAGTTGACAATCCGTAACTCAACAATGAACTTTTATCAACATGTATAACGTTATCCACGGATCCCGCTGGTCAGTGCACAAGACTTCCGTAGTTCACTCTTAGCTCCGTTTATATTTACCTGAAGAATCCAAGGACTAAGTCGGTCGTAGATCACCAAAACCGAAATATCTTCACTAGTATATTGGTATCTACCACTTTTTCGCATATGCATTGGTCAGCACGACCCCTCAGCCGTTTTGCTCCAAACTAGAGTACACCAAA
Source organism: Dicrocoelium dendriticum (assembly GCA_944474145.2). NCBI lineage: Eukaryota > Metazoa > Platyhelminthes > Trematoda > Plagiorchiida > Dicrocoeliidae > Dicrocoelium > Dicrocoelium dendriticum. The sequence continues at coordinate 59,698,603 of OX104064.1, read as the reverse complement.
TCACTTTCCTTGCTGAAGTTACTACTGTTATTTGCAGACTTTGTAAGGCTATTCTTACCTCGCGTTTTTCATTTTCTTAACACACTCTTCAGATCGATGTATGCAAACACTGGAGCCCCTTACGGATACCTTCTTTCGACAGTGTGAACGATGTCTTCGGATAGCTGTCTGGATTTCTCCCACTAGTAAGATGTAATAAGGATCATCAGTCTTGCACTTGTTTTACCGCTTTTCCGTCATCATTCCTAACTCCCGCACTCCCCAGACAACGTTTCGTCACACTTTCGACTTGTGCTCATCGGCTCTCTTTCCAGGTCATGTTTCCTCATGGCACATGTCCGCCGTTCATCCGATGTGTGTTTACTGCGACTCTTCGCTTACCTGGAAGGAATTGTGATGCTCAATGTCAGTGGTCAAATTTGTTCTTATTCTTTATCAGAAATGTGTAACTCACTGTCTTGGAAAATAAAACTCCGTCGTTCACTAGAACCGTACGCTTTTCGGGACTGACCGTCGTGATTCTCCGATTCGCCTGAATCGATATCATCCTTTACAGGATGGATATTTTTGTCGATGAAACAACGAAGAATGCACGTTACGAGAAAGTTTGCTACCTTGGTGAGGGCCAGTTCGCGAATGTGTTTCTAGCTCGAGACCTTAACCGTGGCGGACACTTGGTTGCCGTGAAAAAGGTGAGCGGGTTCGATTTCCATTAGTGAGCTTGCTTGGCGTAACTAACTGTTGGTTGTATTTCTTCATTGTCTTCACATTTGCTCATAGGCGCCATTTGAGTTTCATCCTGTCCTCCTAACCGTCTTTTAATCCGCTTTATCGACTCTATATGCCGGTATATGCCTTGAATGCGGATTTTACCTCACCCTCTTATTTGACTTTCGCCAAAAAGTGCTACTCCGGCTTTCCTGTATCCAGGCGATAGTATGCAATTAGGTACAACGAAGTGAGATTTTGTTCCTACTTGTCTCACTCCACGCCATCATCTTTCAGTCATTTGGTACTTGCCTGCAAACTCCTGACCTTGGTTCGACGTGTATTTGTAGCTGAGAAGATAGCCGCGTCGTGTTTCTTAATAACGCGTTCCGTATGCCATCTAAGATGGTGAACCTGAATCAGCTATTGTCCCATTTCTTCTAAACATGCTTGGATAAACAAATAGTGCCTAACATGTAGAAACAGGGTCTAATCACGACAATTTTCAGCAGTGACAATCGCTCGGAACCCAACAACTACTGCCCAGTGGTGCTCCTCTATTTACTTTCAAAGATGACGGAGGTAATCATTGCTGAGGCTTTAGTCGACCATCTAGAAATCTACAGCATCATAGCACTGGAGCAACATGGTTTCCGCCAACACCGTTCATATACGACCAACTTACTGATTGCACGCAGTAGTGAGACGGAAGTGGCAAACAAAGATGCAGGGAGCGATGTGTTTTACTTCAAATTCTCCAAAACCTTCGACCGCCTGGATCACCGCATTCGGCTTCACAAGATGGCAGGCTACGGTTTCGGGAATGTTGTCCACAAGCATCAGTGCTGGGGCCAGGTGCGGGCGATCGGCGTCCAAGTTTATCACGATGCACTTCAGTGGGACCTGGCCAGTGCGTATGTGGCCATTCCATAATTTGTTCTAGTTTAATTCATCTAAATGTAAGGTGGTCTACATTCATCATCAGGCGAATATCGAATACAAAGTTGGAGACCACATCCGGCAAGCAATCACCCAGGAGCGCGACATTGAGGTTAGTAGAGAGGTAAGCGGAGCTAATGTCGAGATACGAGGTCGCGCACAGCCTTACCGCGGAGCACGTGAGCTGTCTGCTGCATGCGAAGGTCATCAACACGAGCGTGGAACGACCTTCGACTGTTTTGCCAAATTTGGGTATCCGGTGCAAACTGATTGGCCAGCAAATACAAGCCCGAGTCAACGGAGGCGAACCATTCTGCCAAATATGGAAAATCCGTGGGACGGAATTAATTCACATTAGCTGAGAGCCAAACGCTTCCAAAATTAGTATGTTTCGGTCACCAATAGATAGAACTGACATATCATGTAGAACAGACTCCCTGTTTACCGAGCTTTGGCCTTCTGTATCCCGTCGGTTGGTTGGGCGCGTGATTGAGCAATCAGGCGATCGTAGTCTCGCAGGCGCAGAATAGCAGCAGTACGAAGGTAGCTTTACAACAAAGGTATTAATCCAGGCTGGTCTAGGCTGATCATAACAGTCTGAGAAAGCGTCAAAGGTTGGGAACTAACACTGACATGCTGCGGACTATCTTCTGGTGGTTTGATACATCTGTCTATCCGCATCCACTTAACACACACGTGCGGCATCATGTGAAATGTGCGATCCAGGCCTGGCAGCAATGGCACAAGCAAGATCTTGCAGCACTCGAGACTCAACATCGAAGAGCCACCAGAAACCTCATTGTTCCAGCTTGCATAACAAATTAGGCAATGGACCCAAGATTGTACAGCGGTCGGTATCGGCGCCTACGGGGCGTCCTGATAATGACCTGCCAGATTCTGAGAAACCCTAACCATATCTTCCGCTACCTACTGCAACTTAGTCAATATGAACCTGAGAGGCCACCAGTTTAAGTTGGCCACACAATACAGCCGCCGGCTAGGATGTCGCCGAAACTGTTAATCTCTTCATGTCTACCAGCCATGGGACGCCCCTAGAAATCATCTTGTCTTCACTCCCACATTATCTATGCTTATAGAAAACCCCCATCTACTTTACGAAATATAGTCCTTGTACATCGAGAATCGATATAACGTGATAAACGGTGCACCAACCGGCATTACACACAATCGAAATAGGCTCTTTTAGACACGATGCACTTTGAACACTGTGGTGAGTCCACCAAAACGCCTTTATTTTATTATCATCTTTTCTTTTATCCACTTCACGGTACTTGTCAAGCACTTGCTTTCATACCGTTGATACATAATTGTTTAATTGATGCACATCCTTCGGCTGATCAGCGAGTGTTCACTGGAGTCACATCCAACTCCGTTCGTTAAACTGCATCCATGTCACTCCTGTTCGTTACAATTGATGGCTCGACAATGTCATCTACCTTTGGACAAACCACCCGGGTTATTGATAATTTGTGACATCCGTTTGTCTGGTACTCTGTCGCCGGTCGAAAGCAGGACACGAAGGTCAGTGCGATACATAAGGGATCATTACCTCTTACACTATAATCGGGTTCATTTCGAATCAGTAAATCCACTTTGATCCGCATGCAAGGTCGCGGTAGATCCGACTGCTTCGATTCTCATCATCAAACTAACGATAACACTGATGATAATAATCGAAGAACAACAGACGAAAGTTTCAACAACGCGATCTTTACACGGGATGGTCAAATGCAAGAGCCCTGCTGTTTTCGAGCCTACTCCCCTTCCCACGAAGTTTCTAACCATTGATCAAGTAGTCTGCTCATCAGTCAAGTGAAGTTTTTCCGGAGGGTCAGCGAAGCACATACAGCTGTTCGCACGGACCTGCGCGTAATCAGACATTTTTGATGAAACCTTCTCCCCATCTAAAACGGATTACGATACTATCGACTTGAGACCAGGTAGCGAAACGTCCGTTCGTGTGTCTGTAATTAATTCTTGAGAAAAATGGATGGTCTTCTTCGCATAATGTGATTGGGGACCAACCTGATAGTACTCAAATGGCGATAAACAGAAAACCCGTTCATCGAACCGCCGGCTAGAGCGGCCTTCGAAATATCGGCTTCACTTGAAAGGTCAAAATAGCTATACACATCATTCTTGACGCGACCGCAGCCGTAAACAGTTGGAGATATCACACGCAAGCTGCGTCTTAGTGACGTCCGCAACGCTTCAGTTTTGCTGCTAAATTCCGCACTGACGCTGACTGAGTTCGTTGCAACTGCTTCTCTGTACACAGAAAGGCTCATATGGTATTTGGCTGTGTGTGCACTTACCCGATCCATCGCAATGAGGCTGGACCTTACCGTGGTGCGATGGTTTGTGTGCCTCAGCGATCCATTGAGCTATGCTGGGTGGTGCTTTTGCACCTTCAGAGTCACTCATACCAGATTGGTCAATGGTTAGAGGCCAGACAAACTCAGCCTCTTGGTCCTCCAGCTTGGGGGTTGGAATGCGGGTGGCTCCTTATTCCTTAAGACGGACTCCTTGTAGCCCACCGCCAAACCCGCTGCCTTGCGGTCAGCTTTTGAACCGAAGGCTTTGGTTGAGAACCCTAATCGTTCTCCTGTCTAGGCCTGGGCAACCTGACAGTATCCTACCCACGCAATACCATGAATATTATCTCAAACAAATTGCTGATGCTCTGGCCACCGCAGAGGATAATCAACGGTGCCCTATCTGCTGCATCGAGCAGGGTGGAGAGGGGCTTGGATGCTACTGCTCAAGCCTTCCCGTCTTCTCATTCCCCTTCTTACGCTTTTTCACTCTTACCGTCCCTTTCCAACTTCACTTTTATCCCCCTGTTTTCAACCCCCAATTCTCGGCTCTCCGCTAACATGCTTTGCTAGGCATTTGTCTTTTAGTTTCAACTCACATCTGAACGCGGAGCATCACTCCTCTCCTGTCGACAAGCCCATGTCCAACCAAGCGGTCCATTCCAGTTCATCGGCTTCCATTTGGAGCCCTCGATCCTCCTTCAGATTGGCATGCCTTAATGTACGCACACTATTACAGATCGGTCAACAGGCAGCACTTGCCCGAACATTGGAGACCCTCTCGATCGATATCTGCTGCTTATCAGAGACCCGCCTGCAAGACTCGAGCTTTGTGATCACTCTGCGATCCCCTTCAGGTGACGCAAGCAGTATTTTCTCAGTGCGCCTATCCGGTGATGATGCAGCTTCGAGCACCGGCCAAGCTGGTGTTGGCATTGCCCTGAGTCTCCGGGCTGAAGCTGCTCTGGTTGATTGGATTCCAATCAGTAGCCGGATGTGTGCGGTCCGATTGGCTGGCTCGTTTAAAGCTTCGAAGTCGCGCGGGACTAATAGGTGTCTATTCATCATCGCTGCCTACGCGCCCACAAACCGTAGCGATGATTCGGTAAAGAACGACTTCTACCGCCAACTGACTCAGCTCCTTCGCCACAGAAGAAGCACGGACACTGTTGTGCTGGCGGGGGATCTGAACGCACAAGTTGGGAAGTTGTCCACTGATGAAATGAATCTGGGCGGTCAGCACGGTGTAGGCTCCCGTAATGATAACGGTGAGTGGTTACTTCATCTGTGTGAAGATGCTCGCTTTTTTCTTGCGAGCACTAATTTCCGACACAGCACCCGCCGGAGGGTGACTTGGCGCCCACTAGCCTTGGACGCAGATCGATCACATTGCTATTCGTTACCGCTGGAGAGGATGCATCCAGATTGTCGCTCGATTTGGAGCACAGGTGTGGACACCGATCATGCACTTGTATGTGCTGACATGCGGATGCGCTTTTGCGGACGCCCACAACGACGCTGTGAGCGCATTGACACCAGCCAACTGACAAAGCCAGCTGTTCTGAATGCGTATCAAAGTACGCTGACATGCGAGTTGAGCAATCGCTCACTGGAGACAATTGATGGTCACTGGTCACATGTTCGCCAGACCTTACTAGCAGCGCGCAAATCCTCATGTGGTATGTCTAAAAGCCAACATGGACATTGGGTCTCTTCTCGGTCTCTGGAACTTATCGACGCTCGCCGGCATATCCCGGCTGGAAGCGAGCACAATGAAACTCGCAAAGAGCTCCGGGCAAAACTCCACGCTAGCCTGAAGAGAGATCGCGAATCTTGGTGGTCTCATCGTGCGTCAGAGATGGAAGTGACCGCTGCCCTTGGCAACCATCGTAAGTTATTCCGTCTGATACGGGAAACGGGCAGCAGGAGTCCTGGTGTTAGTGAAACAGTTTGTGATGAGAGTGGACAGCCTATTCACAATTTGTCAAAACGTTTGGAGCGTTGGGCTGAGCATTTTGAAAACAATTTAATCGGCTAGAATTGTTTGATTCTTCGCCGGCGAGTGATCGCCCTACTCCGTGGGCTGTCCCTTTGGATCCACCCTCTCGCTCAGAAGTCGAACATGAGATCCGACTGTTGAAGTTGAGCAAAGCCGCGGGACCAGATGACCTTCCTCCAGCCCTCTTCAAGTTCGGAGGCTCTGCTCTTGTTGATGCTTTACATGAATTACTAGTAAAACTGTGGGAGCAGGAGACTGTCCCAACCGACTGGAGCCGCTCCGTTATTGTTCCCATCTTCAAAGGCGGCTCGCGCTCGGAATGCGGCAACCATAGAGGAATCAGTCTGATCTCCATCGCCTCCAAATTACTCGCCTCCGTAATTCTTCACAGACTGACTGGCGCTCGTGAAAGCCAGATTCGTGAGGAGCAAGCCGGGTTTCATCGGGGTCGTGGCTGCATCGACCACATCTTCACCTTGCGTCAGTTGTTGGAGCACCGTCACATATATTGGCGGCCCACCGTAGTCGTGTTCCTCGACATCAAAGGTGCATTCGATTCGGTTGATCGATGTTCCCTTTGGAATTGTTTACTCAGGAAAGGTGTGCCCGAGAAATATGTAAATATTATCCAAGGATTATATTTGCGTAGCTCGGACAGAGTGAGGGCTTACGGCAAGCTGTCGCCACCCTTCAATATCTCCAGCGGTGTGAGACAAGGCTGCCCGCTGTCACCTTTCCTCTTCAACTTCGCTATTGACGAAGTCATGGAGTTTGCATTTACAGGACATGACTTAGAAGGTGTGGAGCTACTCCCAGGAGAACGACTTCTTGACTTAGAGTATGCAGACGACATTGCCCTCATCTGTGACAGCTCATAAATGTGCCAAGCGGCACTGGACAGATTAGCACTGGCTGTCAGCCGCTTTGAGCTTTGCTCTGCACCATCGAAGTGCAAAGCGTTCCTCCAAGATTGGCAGGGATCGCCTCCTGCGCTGACTCTTGGTGGGGATCAGCTAGATGTCGTTCAGAAATTCAATTACCTGGGAAGTTGTATCAGCACCCTTGGGATCGAAGACGAGGTCACGAACCGTACAGCGAAAGCTCAGAGTGCTTTTGCTAACCTTCGCCACCTATGGCGGCGGCGCGATATCACTCTCGCCCTGAAGGGTAGAGTGTACAATGCAGCGGTACGTTCGACCTTACTGTACGGTTGCGAAACCTGGCCCCTAAGGTCGGCGGACTTGAGGAGGCTATCTACGTTCGACCATCGGTGCCTTCGCAGTTTGGTTCACATATGGTGGGAACCCCGCGTGAGTGACGAGCGTGTTCGACACATTGTTTACGGCCCAGGAAAAGGATCTGAACCGCTCAGCACTGTTATTTCCCACACCAGGCTCCGATGGCTCGGCCACGTGTTACGCATGCCAGCCCATCGACTCCCGCGACGTGCGTTGTCTGCTTACCGGGGATGTGGTTGGAAGAGGAGGAGAGGTGGCCAAGCGATGACTTGGTCCAGAGGAATGAAGTCCATTACTTCTGAGCTAGCCTCGGTTGGAGCTTCACGGCTCCCTGGCTGGGGTCCAAAAGACGGTGAACACGTTTGGCTGGATACACTTGCTGACATGGCAAGGAGCCGACCTCAGTGGCGTTCCTGCTGTGAGTTTCTTTGTCCCCCCCCATCCCTTTAAGTCTCCCCTTCCATCTACAATCTCATTTCCTAGGGTAAAACATAATAAAAAAATTTCCTTTTGCCTAGTTGCTGGCTGGAAGTTTACCGGAACGATGCCTACTCGTTGCTGGTAGCTCAGCTGGCACGCAACTGTTGTATCTATTTTTCCTCTGTGTATTGTATTATATGTATGTATGTACTTCTTTCATGTATTGCGGCACAATAGCGGAGGTGTTCTCCCACCTCTAGCTGATGTGTATAATGATGATGATGATGCACTTACCCGATCATGCCGGCACAGGCGTGTCTCGCGTCGTTAAGAATTAAAATTTATTTATCTTTTGATATCAGCTTAGGCATGGTACTGTGATCCAGCATCCGGGTTCGGGACAATGGTGCACATCGATTGTAATTGACCCCACTGTGCACACTGGATTGGTCTGTTACCCAACTTACTTAATTATCCCTGCACTGCAGGTTACCAATCAGAATGAAGCTCAGGCCTGTTGGAAAGCTACTGATCGAATTCTATGAGCATCAATGAAACTGTTATCAGAGTTCGGCCCATGGAAACAAAAGCGGACAAAAAATGTGTATCAATTTATTTCATCGAAATAAGATTACAAGCCAGATAGGTTAACCCAATCCGGAAAGACACCTGGCGATCTCTTCGACCTATTGGGGCTCGTCAGTGTTGCTGACTCCCTCGGTCCCCTTCAGGGAGCCGAACTCATGACCGTTAGTGGCTTGCAACACTAGTCAGCAGCTTATAACACTGGGTCATGAAGGACGACAGCTGACAATCATGGATTGGAAACTAACCGCGATATAACCCTGCCCATTTCTTCAAATTCCTCTACTCATGAGTAGTCACAAAGTCATCATCATCATACACGTTAGCTAGAGGTGGGGAACACCTCAGCTACTGTGCCGCAATACACAGAAAAAAAGGAGAAAAAAAGAACTCAACTGGGGCAAGCCGGCTGAGCTACCGGTACCGGATGGGCATCGTTCCGGTAAGCTACCAGCCGGCTACTATGCATCAAAAAAATTACTATGCAAAATTATATAAGGTTAAATAATGAGATCGTGGTTGGAGGGGGAGGCTAAGAGGGATGGAGTGGGACAAAGAAACTCACAGCACGAACGCCACTGAGGTCGGCTCCTAGCCATGTCAGCAAGTGTGTCCAACCAAACGTGTTCATCGTCTTTCGGACCCCAACCAGGGAGCCGAGACGCTCCAACCGAGGCCAGCTCAGAAGTGAGGGCCTTCATTCCTCTCGACCAAGTCATCGCTTGGCCACCCCTCCTCTTCTTCCATCCACACCCCCGGCGCGCAAACAACGCACGTCGCGGGAGTCGGTGGGCTGGCATGCGTAACACGTGGCCGAGCCGTCGGAGCCTGGTGCGTGAAATAACGGTGCTGAGCGGTTCATTTCCTTTTCCTGTGCCATAAACAAGGCGTCGAACACGCTCGTTGCTCACGCGGTGTTCCCACCAGATGTGAGCTAAATTACGAAGGCACCGGTGGTCGAACGTAACTAGCCTCTTCAGGTCCGCTGCTTTAAGCGGCCAGGTTTCACAACCGTACAGTAGGGTCGAACGTACTGCTGCATTGTACACTCTACCCTTCAGGGCAAGAGTGATGTCGCGCCGGCGCCATAAGTGGCGAAGGTTAGCAAAAGCGCCCCGAGCTTTTGCTATACGGTTCGTGATCTCATCTTCAATCCCACGGGCGCTGATACAACTTCCCAGGTAGTTGAATTTTTGAACGACTTCTAGCTGATCCCCACCAAGGGTCAGCGTAGGGGGCGGTCCAGACCAATCTTGGAGAAACGCTTTGCACTTCGAGGGTGCGAAGCAAAGCCCGAAGTGACGGACAGCTAGTGCTAATCTGTCCAGTGCCGCTTGGCACATTTGTGAGCTGTCACAGATTAGGGCAATATCATCAGCATACTCTAAGTCAAGAAGTCGTTCTCCTGGGAGTAGCTCCACACCTTCTAAGTCGTGTCCTGTAAACGCGATTTCCATGACTTCGTCAATAGCGAAGTTGAAGAGGAAAGGTGACAGCGGGCATCCTTGTCTCACACCGCTGGAGATATTAAAGGGCGACGACAACTTGCCGTAAGCCCTCACTCTGCCCGAGCTACGAGCATATAATGATCGGATAATATTCACATATTTCTCGGGCACACCTCTCCTGAGTAGACAGTCCCAAAGTGCATGTCTATCCACCGAATCGAATGCACCTTTGATATCGAGGAACACGACAATGGTGGGCCGCCAATATATGTGACGGTGCTCCAACAACTGACGCAAGGTGAAGATGTGGTCAATGCAGCCACGACCTCGACGAAATCCAGCTTGCTCTTCACGAATCTGGCTTTCACGAGTGCCAGTCAGTCTGTGAAGGATGACAGAGGCAAGCAATTTGGAGGCGATGGAGATCAGACTGATTCCTCTATGGCTGCCGCATTCCGATCGTGAGCCTCCTTTGAAAATTGGGACTATGACGGAGCGGCTCCAATCGGTTGGGACAGTTTCCTGCTCCCACAGTTTCACTAGTAACTCGTGTAATCATCCACAAGAGCAGGTCCCCCGAATTTGAAGAGGGCTGGAGGAAGATCATCAGGTCCCGCGGCTTTATTTAACTTCAACAGTTCGATCTCACGTTCGACTTCTGAGCGAGAGGGTGGATCCAAAGGGACAGCCCAGGGAGTGGGGCGATCAGTGGCCGGCGAGAAATCTAACAATTCCGACCGATTAAATTGCCTTTTAAAGTGCTCAGCCCAACGCTCTAAGCGTTTGGATAAGTTGTGGATAGGCTGTCCACTCTCGTCACGTATAGTTTCACTAACACCAGGTCTCCTGCTGCCCGTTTCCCGTATCAGACGGAATAACTTACGATGGTTACCAAGGGCAGCGGCCATTTCCATCTCTGTTGCACGACGAGACCACCAGGATTCGCGGTCTCTCTTCAGGCTAGCACGGAGTTTCGCCCGGAGCTCTTTGCGAGTTTCACTGTGTTCGCTTCCAGCCGGAATATGCCGGCGAGCATCTATAAGTTCCAGAGACTGTGAAGAGACCCAATGTCCATGTTGGCGATTAGACACACCACATGAGGATTTTCCTGCTGCTAGTAAGGTCTGGTGAATATGAGACCAGTGAGCTTCAATTGCATCCAGTGAGCGTTTATCCAACTCGCATGACAGCGTACTTTGATAGGCATTCAGAACAGCTGGCTTCGCCAGTTGGCTGGTGTCAATGCGCTCACAACGTCGTCGTGGGCGTCCGCCAAAGCGCATCCGCAGGTCAGCACATACAAGTGCATGGTCGGTGTCCACACCTGTGCTCCAAATCGAGCGACAGTTCTGGACGCAGCCTCTCCATCGGTAACTTATCGCAATGTGATCGATTTGCGTCCATAGCTGATTCGAGGCTGGTGGGCGCCAAGTCACCCTCCGGCGGGTGCTGTGTCTGAAATTAGTGCTCGCAAGAAATAAGCGAGCATCCTCACACAAATGAAGTAACCGCTCACCGTTATCATTACGGGAGCCTATACCATGTTGGCCGCCCAGATGCAGCTCATCAGTGGATAATTTTCCAACTTGAGCGTTCAGATCCCCAGCCAGCACTACAGTGTCCGAGCTTCTTCTGTGGCTAAGGAGCTCGTTCAGTTGACGATAGAAGTCGTCTTTTACCGAGTCATCGCTACAGTTTGTCGGTGCATAGGCAGCGATAAGGAATAGACACCTGTTAGTCCCACGTGACTTCGAAGCTTTGAACGAGCCAGCCAATCGGACCGCACACATCCGGCTACTGATTGGAATCCAATCAACCAGAGTAGCTTCAGCCCGGGGACTCAGGGCAATACCAACACCGGCTTGGCCGGTGCTCGAAGCTGCATCGTCACCGGATAGGCGCAATGAGAAAGTGCTGCTAGTGTCACCTGAAGGGGATCGCAGAGTGAGCACAGAGCTCGAGTCTTGCAGGCGGGTCTCCGATAAGCAGCAGATATCAATCGATAGGGTCTCTAATGTTCGAGCAAGTGCTGCCTGTTGACCGATCTGAAGCAATGTGCGAACATTGAGGCATGCCAATCTGAAGGAGGATCGAGGGCTCCAAATGGAAGCCGATGAACTGGAATGGGCCGCTTGGTTGGACATGGGCCTGTTGACAGGGCAGGAATGACGCTCCGCGTTCACATGTGAGTTGAAACTAAAAGACAAGGGACTATTGAAGCAAGGTGGGGGAGGGCCGAGAATTGGGGGTTGAAAACAGGGGGGATAAAAGTGAAGCTGGAACGGGACGATAAGGGTGAAAAAGCGCAAGAGGGGGAATAAGAAGACGGGAAGGCTTGAGCAGTAGCATCCAAACCCCTATCCACCCTGCTCGATGCAGCAGATAGGGCACCGTTGATTATCCTCTGCGGTGGCCAGAGCATCAGAAATTTGTTTGAAGTGTGATTCATTGTATTGCGTGGGCAGGATACTGTCAGGTTGCCCAGGCCTAGACAGGAGAACGATTAGGGTTCTCAACCAAAGCCTTTGGTTCAAAAGCTGACCGCAAGGCAGCGGGTTTGGCGGTGGGCTACAAGGAGTCCGTTTTAAGGAATAAGGAGCCACCCGCATTCCAACCCCCAACCTGGAGGACCAGGAGGCTGAGTTTGTCTGGCCTCTAACCATTGACCAATCTGGTATGAGTGGCTCTGAAGGTGCAAAAATGCACCACCCAGTATAGCTCAATGGATCACAGAGGCACACAAACCATCGCACCACGGTAAGGTCCAGCCTCATTGCGATGGAGTCCAGCCTCATTGCGATGTCACAAAGTACAGTCTTATAAATGCTATGTGGTTTCACGACTACTGGTAGGGAATCCCTGACATTTAAAGGCCTACCTCTCTCCTCTTTGCATGGCAATGGAAGATGGTCGGGCTAAATCGCAATTAGATTTCAATCCATGGTGGTTCCTCATAGCTCAGTGGCATAGGATACTGGCTAGTGGTTCAAGGGGACCAAGGGAATGTGCACCACTGACGTGCCCACTCTGGGATCGTCTGATGCTTTTCCGGATTGGTATTTGACCTATCTGGTGTGCACCCTAATTGCGATGGGCAAAATAAATCCTACTAAATCCCTCTACTCACAAGTAATCGAATGTATATTTGTTTTGTGACAGCCGCGTGACGGGAGATGCAGTGTCCTAGATGGCGTGGTGTTACCAGTTGCATGTATCTGATAGAGCACCAGCATGAAATCGACGTACATCCTCTGTACATGATGATGAGCAAGAACAGCTTTTCGTGTGGTTGCCGCCAAGCTACGTATAACAAACGTGCTAAAACTGAATACAGCCGAGATGATGATAAGGAAATCGATTGCTAGTGTCAATACGTTTAGGCATTCCGAGACGTCTCTCCGTGCCCCGATAAGCTGTCCACTTATGCAGATAACTGGTGTGTTGCTTGCTCGCAACACTGCGCTGTGTTGCACCGACTTGAACCGTGAGTTAAATCTCAGCTCTGGTAACAAAAGTGTTTCTAGCCACTATCACGGCACCATCAAAAATTCAAAGGGCGAATCCGAATGGAATCCACATTGAGCATATGCAACACCTGTTTGCCGATCTGATCTGGAGCGCAGAGGTTGAAAGCACTCGTAAGTTTAGTTTACAAAGCCAGGACATGTCTCCTGTCAGTTGGGATCTGAGGTTGATGTGGGGATGATTATACCCACTGCCTATTGTTTTCAAAAGTTGAGTTGCACTGCTGCCTCATGACTCAGCCCACAAGACAGGCACCACACGAATAAACGTTTGCCTTTTGCCAAAAATAGCTAGCTGCGTTTGAATGCCCTGTTGTCCTATGTAGTGTGTTCCAATCTAATATTGATTCCACAGTTAGGTATTCCAGCTACTTTTGTTCTATATTATGGTTCACAGAATCACCGTCGTTTGCGTGTGCCTTACCCATATTTTTCGGCTCGCGACCTCGTGTATGTAGGTGAAGGCCGGGCCAAGATGGGTTCTCGAAGATGGTATGAATCTGTCCGCTATTCGCGAGGTGAAAGCTTTGAAGGAGTTAGAGCACCCAAATATCCTTACAGTGTTGGATGTGTTCAGTCAGGATCGCTGTATCTGCATGGTCTTTGAATTCATGGCAGCGGATTTGGAGGCTCTGGTGCACGACTTCACAGTGGTCCTCGTCCCGTCCCACATCAAAGCACTGAGCTTGCAAGTGAGCATCACATATGGGAATCTGGTTTTCATGTATACTCTTCCACAAACAACTTTCTGTTACACATGCCTCTGCTTCGCATCAACAGTGGGATTCGCTTAGTTAACTAACTGCGCTTGCTGGCTTCTTTTCACTCCTAATGCTAAATATGGCTGCAGAGTTTATTAAATTATTCTTTACTTGGAGAGCTACTCATTCCCTGTCATTTTTCCTCATAGGCTCCAGCATCCCATCAAATGTTTATGCCATGTTCATGTAACAGTTTTGACTAAAAAGCTGGGAGATATCTTGGTATACTGTTAACCAAAATCTTTTTGGTCCTCTTTTGCGCTCATGGTAGCCATATCCCCATTGCACTACCATGCCCAGATCATAGCATAAAATTCAGACGGACACACTTGCGGGCGATGGGAGATTCTCAGCTCACGTGCGAAGCAGACAAATTATTTTTCAATTGACTAGCAAGTTTTTATTGAGTTTCAACTTCAACGCGCCACTACGTCAGGGCTGTTAGTATGTTTCAACAATGGCAACGAAGCGTTTATCGTAAAGTCGCAACAAATATTCGTAACAAGGATCCAAACGCAGCGAAACTTAATAATTTTATTGCTGTAGGCTGAACTGTATCTGGTAGGTATAAAAATCAGGGAGGAACAGAACGCACTATCCGAATCTTTATCTCATGCTTGTACTAAATGCACTATCACTACAAACCTTTCCCACTCTCACTTTCGTCGTGACACATCCAGTTCGTTTTATGTCTACGTGGATGCGTCGTTGTGCTTAAATGCGCTCGTCGTCTGATGTTATAAACTCATCTTGATGTCTTTTATCCACAGTTGTTGCGTGGTGTGGAATATTTACATGCCTGTTGGATTCTACATCGTGATTTGAAACCCAACAATTTGTTCCTCAGTTCTCAAGGAAAGGTAAAGATTGGTGACTTTGGTCTGGCACGCCAGTTCGTCTGCTCCCCCTTACGGCCGATGACACACCAGGTCGCCACACGTTGGTATCGAGCCCCGGAGCTGTTTTACGGTTGTACCCAGTACGGTGTAGCAGTCGATCTGTGGGCCGTTGGTTGTATCATTGCGGAATTCTTGTTGAGAGCTCCCTTATTCCCTGGAGATTGTGATTTGACTCAACTGAGTAAAATATATGAAGTAAGTAACATAAGATGTGCGCCCTTCTCGATTACCTGTTTCAGCATGTGTTGATGTGCACTTTCCCTCTTTCTCTTATGTGGTACCACATCGAGTGCTGTTGTTTTCGGAGCTGGTTTGAGTTCGTGTATGATGCGACTTGTGAGCTGAAATCACCTATTCTCATTTTATAGCTTTGCTGTGCCCACCCTGCTGTAGTCGCCCGAGCATATTTCGTCCGAATGACACTTATCCCTAAACTCTACTTCTTGTGATGCATAATACACCGTTCTCCTTAAACGTCCCGTCCACTTTTATCAGATCACAGGTACACCGGATGAAGACACATGGCCAGAAGTACGTCGCTTGACTAATTATGTTCAGTTTGAACACAGGCCCGGCGTACCATTCTCTACGATTTTCACCGCGGCTGGATACGATCTCATCGATCTCTTGACAACTCTGCTCAGTCTGAATCCGGATAAGCGTGGAACAGCAAGCTCAGCCCTCGCTTCGTCTTATTTTTCGAATAAACCATACCCAACACCGGACGATCGATTGCCTCAACCGAAGGTTAGTCGAACCGTGGCCAGTTCACTTCATCAGCATGAACACCAACGGGAACTTTTGAACCCACTTGATCCAGGTCTGGTGAGACCGTCTGCCTCGGTAAACTTGCAAGTTACTCCAATAGCATCAGCCAAAATCGCTAAATCCCGAAGATATGACGAACGATTAGAGACAAGTGATGTTCCCGCTGCCAAACGTTTGTGTTTTTGATAGGACCATCCTGCCCACCGATATACACCCATTTCTAGTCATTCCTTTCGAAGAGCAATAATGAAATACTTTTGCACGACCCAACTGTTTATGAAACAAACTTGCGACAGATGAGCGATAGAGAAATATAATACTTTTGTATCCAATTGATCCTTATTATATTCAGATTAATCCAGAATTCTGAACCGCCAGATTGCTGCTAAGTGGGTCCTTTATCTCAGTCAGCTTAACAAAAGAGAGGACAATCACAAGAAGGACGTGCAGACTACACCCCGCAGCTGTTTGCATTCATAGATGGTGAGCAATTATCAAGACTGATTGACGAGTGTGTACTTGTACTAAGGGGCTGCGGAAACATCCACTCGTTGGTCACTCGAGGCTATTTGAACGTACCAGTGTTTTCGAAGGCATGTTGCTTATGGCGTCGTCCTAGGTATGGTCGCAGACCTTACCAAGACAGTCCTGGGACTGGTAAACGTGTCGAAAGTGAGACCCAAGACAACAACTACCGAGTTGTCCGCGTGGTATCCAATGGGATTCGGACAGCTCTGCAACACCAAACTTAGGCGTACAGCAAAAGAAACAATATCGAACAAAAAGAGAAACCAAGTGGCTCTTCCCTCCAAAATTTGTGTATGTGCGGAAATAATGCCTGAGAAACGTATTCATCGCATTATTAAATATAGTTACGGAAAACAAGATAGTGCACAGGGTCAATCGAGATAACTTGCCACTCAATAAGTAAAATCACAAGTTTTGATCGTTTTCAAAATCTACGTCCTAGAACCTTCCCACTTCCTGGGTGCGGGTCGCGAGGTTATCTAGACTAATGAGTAGAAATGTTCACGTAGGCTGATTGAGTTCATCGCAGTACAACTGTGTCTTCTACTTCAAACTGCCGGTAAACTTTTCATTTTAACAGTTCAGGCCTTTATTTCGCCTTTGCCTGTTTAGCTTTGATTAATTTTCGCTTGAGACTTATCAATCAACCGCATTCTAATGCTTAAACGATATCTCACAAACTGAGGTGAAATCTAACTCACTTGTAATCTAATTGCAGTAAACCAAATAAACCTTGCAAAATCCGTCTATAAACGAGTAAACAAAAACTATCATCGCGACGAGACTTGTCCTTAACATGGTGCGATGGATTACGTGCCTCAGCGATCCTCTGAGCTATACTGGATGATGCTTTTGGCACCTTCATAGCCACTAATGAGAAGTGCTGGAGCTGATACGGGTTTTTCCCTTCTGCTCTCAATGAAATTATATGGTGGAAATGCAGGAGCGTGTAAAGTGCCATCCGCGTCTGGTCGATTCAAACACATGTAAGCAACGTCCCCACAGGCATGCCTTTTACTTTGCCCAAGTACAAGGTGGAAATATATTTGCATAACATTCTACACACCGTACCAAGACAAAAGGGGAATCTCCAGGTCGCTACATACTAGTGCAGGGCACGTGGACATTGGCCGGCTGACCGTGTAGTGCGCGCATGTTCATTTGACACTTAAATGAAAATATAATCGCCAGAACCAATCCTGGATCAAGGACGCTCTTGAAATTGAGACCGCCATGGGCTTTTCTTATTGTTCCTGTACCACTGAAACAGAAACGTAGGGTGTTGTGGCTCAGACGCTGGTCTTTCGAGATCATAACGAAGGAAACGCGTACTATATTTTTCCCTACTCTTTAGGCCATACAAATCACGACGAGACCAGATTTTGGTGCGGTGCGATAGTTTGCGTGCCTTAGCGATCCACTGAGCTATGCTGTGAGGTGCATCATACACCTTCAGAGCCGCTCGTACCGGATTGGTCAATGGCTAGAGGTCAGAGAAATTCAGATAAGGAGTTGAAATGAGGGTGGCTCATTACTCTATATAACGGATTTCGTAGCCCAGCGTCGAAACCCCGCTGCCCTGCAGTCAGGTTTCCGAACCCTAATCGTTCTCCTGTCTATGCCTGGGCAACCTGCCAGTATCCTGCCCGCTCAATGCGACGGATTTCCCTTCCCATAATCAACCGCGTCGTTTGCTGCATAAAGCAGGGTGGATAGGGGTGAGGATTCTACTACTAAGGCCCTCCAGTCCTCTTATTCCCCCCTTGCGCTTATTCATCTATCGTATCGTTTCGACTTTACTTTTATTCACCTGTTTTCAACCCACCCTCAATTCTTGGCTCTCCTTCATCTACTTTCTACTCACAATCGCAGGTCGTCGCACCGGTCCAATCGAAAAGTTCATATCCAGCCAAGCAGACAAAATAAACTCATCTGTTTCTATTTGGAGACCTCGATCCTCGCTAAGACTAGCATGCATTAACTTGTGCACTTTGTTACAGATCGGCCAACAGGTAGCACTTGCTGAGGTGTGTTTTTCACCCTCAACTAAAGTAATAATGACGACAAGCACTTGCCCGAACAATAGAGACCCTATCGATCGAAAGGAGGATAGGTTAAAGATGACTTGGTCACGGATTGTGAAGATCCTCTCTTCAAACTTGTCGCAGGTTGGTGCATCCCGACTGCTGGGCTGGGGTTCGAAGACAGGTGACCAAGTTAGGTTAGGTACACTTATTGAAATGGTGAAGAGTCGGTCTCAAAAGTGTTTGTGTTGTGACTTTTTCTGTTATTGCAAATCCCACTTATCACTCCCTCCAACCACCATCTCACAGCCGTTGGGTAATGTGTTACTTAGCATCACATTCACATGAATTCGTGAGAACGCTGCTATGTTCCCCGAGCTGGGCGTTTCAGTTGCAGACGTTCCGTCGCCAAGCTAGGCAACATCATCAGTGCGGCTATCAAGGTCTGAATCGCAGAGCATCGCGAGCCAGTTGCAGATCCCGGAGACTATTGATCGTGTCTTGCTTTGAATGTTAGCTATCCGTTGACCTACGTGGGTCGGCCAAGTGATCACTTCTTGGTCTGACGCCTAATGCAGACTTGCTTTGCAGAACCTCGTGTACCCCCTCTAGCTCCAGATGCTCGTTGATTGAGTTCCGGCCCGAATGCCAGGCCTCGATGAACTCACGCGCCCTTCGATTCCTTGCTCTCCCAAGATTAAATTTTTGGTCCTCGGCATCCATATGTATTGAAATTAACGATTTCTCATCATGACGCCGGATAGCTAGTCTATGCTCGTGAAGTCTTGTGCCGAGTTTTCTTCCAGTCTGGCTCACATAGTATTTGTCACATTTCTGGCAAAAATCTTTTAAATTACACTAGATGTTTCTTCCTTACTTAGTTAGTCTTTTGCCTTGAAGTTTGCGCCGAATTGTTTCTGTTGCTTCATGCGCAACGTTGATCCCGTGAGGCATTAGAAGTCTTGCTGCCATCTCAGAAATTCCATTGATGTAAGGTAGGATAATAGTTTACCGTTCTGTTACACTAGTGGATGCGGGTTGTGGTTGTTTCCTCGACATCCGGCAGCGTAGAATAAAACATCTGGGGTAGGAATTTCGCTGCCACCTGTTGAGGAGGTGGTCTTCCTCCGCCTTCCTTAGTGTGTTTGGGCCCGTTTGAAGAGAGTTCTTACACAACTGCGCTTGTAAACGGCCGGATGGTTACTACGATAGTTCAAAATCTGATCGGTATACGTTGCCTTTCGATAGACTGTTGTTTCCAGGGGGCCAGAACTATGTCTTATCACGAGCACGTCCAAGAATGGCAACTGGTTATTGTTCTCCTCTTTGGTGAATTGGATGCCAGAGAAAATGTTGTCGATTAACTGGTGTGTTTCTTGAAGTCTGGAGCGTTTGACGATAACAATAGTGTCGTCGAAGTAGCGTACCCAAAGCTTGGGCTCTACGATCGGCAGTGCTTTTTGTCCCGGTGCTTGCATCACTGCCTCGACTACCAATCCAGAGATTGGTGAACCCATTGGCATGCCCATTATCTGCTTGTAAGTTTGGCCGTTGAAAGTGAAATGTGTGATGGGACAGAAATCAAGCAACTCCATCATTCGCGTGACTCCAATTCTGTTATGTGCATTTACACCGCTCCGTGTTGTTCCAGCAGGGTCTTCATTATTTGCTTTGCCAGTTCGATGTCAATTGATGTGTACAAGGCTGTCACATCAAAGGACACCATTATCTCGTCTCTTTCTATTGTTATTCCCTCTGAGTTTCCCAAGGAATTGTTCCGCCGATTGGATTGAATTTTCTGACCCTGTGATTGGATGTTTCAGCCGTTTCCAGAGTTCTTTAGAAAACTTGTACTTGGCTGTCCCGAGTAATGACACTATTGGGGGAAGCGGTGCCCCATTTTTGTGTACTTTAGGTAGGCCGTAGAACCGTGGTAGGATTTAGTCCTCGGGTTTCATCTTGCTGTATTCTAACCTCGTGATCTGTCCCATTTGTCCTAGTCTTTGAAGAGTACGTTTGATCTTGCTTTCTAAACATTTCGTAGGGTTCTCACTTATCAGCTGGTAGGTGTTAACAACCTCAAGCTGTTCTTGTTCTTTCTTCATGTAGTCGGTTTTATCCATCATTACCGTAAGACGTCCCTTGTCGGTTGATAAGATGATGATTTTATCTTTTTGTGAGCTTGTCAGTGTATTTTGTTCGCTTGCGCCGAAAATGTTGGTTTCCACTTTGTGACAGCGCGGGTATGGTGCAGTGCCTAACTGCATGTTGGCCTTCAGTTGCAATGTTTGATGTGGTCAGCGAGGAAATCAATGGGATTGGAATCCGTGTATCTAATAGGGTTCGCTTGGATAGATTATTAATCCAATCATCATGTACATTTGTTGGTTTGTGTTGCTAGATTATCTAGCTTCCTTCCTAGCTTCTGCTTTGTTTGAAACATTGCTTATGGGTCCTAACTTCTATCGCTTTCTTAAGCATCAGATCTTGAACAATTGCAGTAACCATCCGGCCGTTTGCAAGCGCAGTTGTGTAAGAACTGTCTTCAAACGGGCTCAAACACACTGTAGCACGCCGCAACTAAGGAAGGCGGAGGAAGACCACCTCCTCAACAGGTGGCAGCGAATTTCCTACCCCAGATGTTTTATTCTACGCTGCCGGATGTCGAGGAAACAACCACAACCCGCATCCACTAGTGTAACAGAACGGTAAACTATTATCCTACCTTACATCAATGGAATTTCTGAGATAGCAGCAAGACTTCTAATGCCTCACGGGATCAACGTTGCGCATGAAGCAACAGAAACAATTCGGCGCAAACTTCAAGGTAAACGACTAACTAAGTAAGGAAAAAACATCTAGTGTAGTTTCAAAGATTTTTGCCAGAAGTGTGACAAATACTATGTGAGCTAGACTGGAAGAAAACTCGGCACAAGACTTCACGAGCATAGACTAGCTATCCGGCGTCATGATGAGAAATCGTTAATTTCAATACATATGGATGCCGAGGACCAAAAATTTAATCTTGAAAACGCCAAGATACTTGGAAGAGCAAGGAATCGAAGGGCGCGTGAGTTCATCGAGGCCTGGCATTCGGGCCGGAACTCAATCAACGAGCATCTGGAGCTAGAGGGGGTACACGAGGTTCTGCAAAGCAAGTCTGCATTAGGCGTCAGACCAAGAAGTGATCACTTGGCCGACCCACGTAGGTCAACGGATAGCTAACATTCAAAGCAAGACACGATCAATAGTCTCCGGGATCTGCAACTGGCTCGCGATGCTCTGCGATTCAGACCTTGATAGCCGCACTGATGATGTTGCCTAGCTTGGCGACGAAACGTCTGCAACTGAAACGCCCAGCTCGGAGAACAAAGCAACGTTGTCCCTCACACTGCGAGCTACATGTTTTCTTAATTATTTCCAATCAAATTCGTATACTTACCGAAAAGTAGTATACGGCCCGTAAGCGGGAGCGGTCATTTATCTTCTATATTTTACAGCGTATTCTGCGATATTTTTTATCGCGCCTTTTTCCACACATATTATCTTTTTGTATTGCGGCACAATAGCTGAAGTGTGTTTTTCACCTTCAGCTTATAACAATGACGAATTAAAAATTAAGCCTTAACAGTCCTCAAAATGCCGTGTGGATTCACGGTTACTGGCGAGGGAAGTCGTGACACCCGAAGGTCAACCACTGTCCTCTGCACGGGCAGTGAAGGATGATGGGTCGGGCTATTTCGCAGTTAGATTTCAACCCATGATTGACGGCCATTTTCCCGCATGACTGAGTGCAAGCCACTAGCGGTCATGGGTTCGGTTCTCTGAAGGGGACCGAGGGAATGGTCACCACTGATGACCCACAACAGGGCAAAACAATCTTCGGGTGCTTTTCGTGATTGATAGTTGATCTATGGGGCTTGTGATGAAATTGCGATGAGCCACATAAACTTACCAAATCCGTCTGCTCATAAGTAAACTGAGATGAGTTGGTTTCTTGTAAAAAAAATCATCCCATGAGCATGTAACTGAATTTGTCGATAGACCTCGTTGTTGCATCAGCGAATTTAAAGCAGTTTTCGCCGGGGAAATGAAACAGCCCATAACCGAGGACACTAAGTATGGATTTGTCGTCTGATACGCCGGTAAACAGTTATAAAAAACACGGTGAGGGCAAATTACGTCCAGACTTCGCGTTCCATTGAACAATGTAACCTGTGTAATGCGCTGTTACCATGGTACCTTCAAACAGCGCAGAGGCCTACTGACGTTAACAGAAATGTAGTATGCCCTATAATCGACTGCAGGGGCTGTCAATTAATCTATGGAGAGGACGTCGCGCTCACATTGAGTGGACAATTTGCGTCATGCATCGACTGGGCGGGGTTAAAACTCAGGTTCGCAGGATCGTGATTCTCATAAAAGATTTGAATATCCGGAAAAGTGTGCGCTCAAGCATGGTTCCGACAGCCGTCCTGCCTAGGTAACATAACAACTGAGGTGACTGTTTTTGAGGAAGAACAGCAACGAACGAAATGGAAGTGATGATGTCCAGGTGGCGAAACAAACAAATGGTGCGACAGTTACGAAATGACCCAGTAATCTTCGTTTTGATTGGCATAAATAATTGTATTGATTAAAAATTAGGATCCTGATCAATGAAGTGTGGAGTGCTGTGCCAAGTATCACACGATAGAGAAGCTGGACGTCAGTGCACAGCAGCAACGGACCGAGAGTAGCCGGATAAGAAATAATATGGAAACAAATATGATCCGTGTGACTTGTTGGACAATGATGTGCTGAAATCGGTTAGTGGGGCCAGATGTAGGAAAGAAACCGAGAACAGTGTCAGAAACGACGATGCAAGCTCTGGCGGAATTGTGCACACTGATAGCTGATGGTACAAGGTGTGGAGAAGTTTGCGACCAATTGTGGTTGATTCATGAATGCTTCTCTCAGCTCAATAAAACTGATACGCCAAAACGGGTCGTCAGTGAGTTTCACTTCGCTCGGTAATCGACCACGCTCCTTGACAACGGCGGCGGCGGTAGTGGTTTCGATGGACTGATCGTTTCCCTCGGATAATATAGCTCGCACTCGATTCGTTTCTGCGATCTGTTGCAGTTGACTGCTCAGATGAGCCACAGCATCAACCAGGTCAGACTCAGCAGCAGATGAGGGGACCAGAAGACGGTGGAAAGTCTACAAGACCGGGGATGAAAGCAGTTTAGAGAATTAGAACAAAGTTGGCTAGTGAAACGTGCACGATTGGTGCCGCCGTATGAGGGGCGAGATTGGACAACAACCGGCGTTCAACGATAAACTGGGTTTATGCAGTCAACGATCTACAGTGCGTGTGGAGCGGATTCGACAAATGAACGAAATTCATGCAAAGAAAACATCGCGTCGAAAGCACTGCGTACAACAATGCAATGATAAGAAGAATAGTTATATTCTTGTCCCGCCCATCCTGAGGTGCCTCGATACCCCATGTCAGAGCAAAAACGTTCGTGATACTGTGTATAGATGTTTGTGTGCCAGTATTGAAGCTCATAAGGTAGATGTGTATAACCACTGCAGTTGAATTGTACTTGAATAGTAGATGTGTGTTCGACTTTTCTCCCCGTGCAAAATAGGAGGCCTGGTTACGCATAGTACGCATTTTGACATCTCTGTGTGTCCGATATCATCACATCAATTAGTGGCTTCAGATGGCCTACTGTGTGTAATTCTGTTGTCTAGGATGGATGTAGTTATGCGTGGTTTTTGAGCTGCAACATAAGGTAAACAAGTTTACTAACTACACTACACTTTTTATATTGCTCTCCTTTGGTTGCAGGATGGAAATGCGTGACAGAAAAATCGAACCTGTCGTGGCTAGGCCGACAGAGTGGCAAACTATTAAGCATTCAGCAGGAAGGGCAGTATCTAGCCTTGTTTACTCCACCGAGGTGGAAGCCTAGATATACGCTATCAAGCTAAATATCTCCATTGAAGGCCCCCTTGCCGTGCAGTGGAGCCGCTTAGCAGCCGGTGCAGTGTTTGGTGCGACAACACGTCTTCCTATGTAAACGCTAAGGACATGAACCACGTTGTTCAAATCAGACTGTTTTCCATTGGGTTGCATTTGCCTTTTGTAATCAACTGGTAGGTTTTTCGGATTCCATTATGGT
The DNA here is from genome assembly GCA_944474145.2 of Dicrocoelium dendriticum. NCBI lineage: Eukaryota > Metazoa > Platyhelminthes > Trematoda > Plagiorchiida > Dicrocoeliidae > Dicrocoelium > Dicrocoelium dendriticum. The sequence continues at coordinate 59,674,253 of OX104064.1, read as the reverse complement.
TTTCATTGCTCAAAAGCATTCTCTTATATAAGGATAGATCTTCCTTTCGGGGACTCGAACGACTGCACGCCTCCAATACCGTAAGTCTCAACAGTACAGATCGTGCATTAACAGTAGGGGGATCCATTGCACCAATCCTACACGCATCGAAAACCTACTCCAGAAGCTCTGGAGGACCATGGGTCGTAGCTTTTATCGCCTTAAAATTCAACCAACTCCACAGAGCAGCAGAACTACGGTATCCGTATTTCCCAGTGGTTGAGAGCGGCTGACAAAACAGGATGCATTCTTGTCTGTTCCGGCAAAACGTACACGTACAGCCGTTACAACTTCGAACCAACCTATGAGCACGCCGTGCACATGGCTAGTAATGAACGACATTTCACACTGCATTACTTCACTCATCATCCCACTTCGGTCAATTCTAACTGTATGTAGCAATCCTGCTATGTATAATATCACAATCAAATTCCGAACCACATATATTTACTGTTGTCAAAGACGGTCGTCCTTCAGGGACAAACAGTTTATTGGTGAAAGCTGAGCAGCGGAAAGCTACACCATAGCATACTCTGACATCGCTCTCACATATAGTGTCCGGTCAGTACTAGTAACAACGACGCACTTTCACCAATAGTGTGCTCCCTGTAATCCAGTTAGACAACAACCGACAACCGTCATCCAATTTGCAGATTCTGGTGCGGCCATTCGGTGAGGCCGTTCGGTTGGCATCTGAGCAACTTTCTCGCAATCACGCTATAGCACCCATAACCTTTGGTGTTAGCTTCCTCGACTATGAACAAGAGTTTAACCTTCGACGACACCGTCACCTCACCATGTTCTAACGTAGCCACACAATGACACAGCAATGAACCTACCCAAAGGCTTCTGCAACTTCGAACAGAAATCAGCGTGGCAACATTCAAAGTGCGTGCTCTGATGTGGATCGAACTGCAAGTTGGAACTGCGCGCCTATCAGATAATCTTCAGCATTCTGACAGTCTGTCAACTATCGACATCACCCCCCTTATGCACGGTTCTGATGGTGTGGGTCTATCACATCTGGGTATTATATTACATTTCAGCAGTCTACGAATAAACATGGAGCAATCAAGAACCATAGAAATCAAAGTACAATTGTTGAAATAGAAAATGGAACACAACACAGAGATCTTTGTTCCTTCAAAAAACATGATTACTACTCGGTTGCTCAAATCGAAGTATGGAGTTGATTTAGGAGACATTATGTCGAGCCTTTGAATAAATAGCCTACCAGCAAATCAGCAGTTCGAATTCAGGGAATTGCGCCTAATCGGAGCCGAAGACAGTACTCAGTTCATAAGCCTTCCGTTTGACCGATTGCCAAACAAAGACCCAATTCTCCCCATGACGTCAGCACATATTTGTTCCAGGTTTCTGGAATACAATGCTCCACCGAGGTGAAGAAAGAGGTTGTGACTTTATATAGTGGAGATTCACATCCGCCACGTCTCAGTGCGATTAAGAAGACGTTTGTCTTTTATAGAGAGAACGATTACCTGGCGAATGCCAACCACGTCCTCGAGATCTGCCGTCGAACAATTTGCTGGAACGTGATAAACCTGACCTACTCAACTGCACCCGAAATTTCTCTCATTGATTAGATTTCAAGCAACATTCTCCTCTACGCTATTGGGCTCTTGTAAGGTTTGCGGGTGCCAAGGCGGCAAACATGTCCTTTTTGTCATCTGTTTACGATCCACCGGCTGCAACCAGGATACAAGGATCAATTCTGTCAAAATCTTCATGATCTGCTCCTAATGAGCCCCAGAGGTGGATGTCATCACTATGGTAGGATACTTACGTGTTGGGTGACTGCTATCAAGCAATAATTGTCTTGTGCGCCTACATAGAGGCGATGATAACTGCTAGGACAACGGAGTAAGATCGTTCAACAGCTGTGCCTCTCGTTGACTTCGTCTAGCACAAACATTCATCACTCTGGGTATCACCACGCTACCTGGCGTTTGAAATCACCAACACGGTGTTGGTCGCAGACTGACCGCATCGTGCTATAAGTAGCCGGTTGAGCGGCAGCGTTCGGGACTGCCGATCTTATTGGCCAACTTGCATGGGATCCGTTCATTCGACGGTTTGCATGCGTTTTGGCGGCTACTTAAGGCTAAACAGACCAAGTTGAGCATTGGAGAAATGGAAGACCTTACTATGCAAATGAGGTATTAGAATTTTTCAGAATCTTTGCTTTTCCATTCACTTTTGATGCCAAACAGCACTGATCCCGCTTCCAAACATTTTTCTGCTAGTTTATCCTCCCACAGTCTTGTTCGCTTTACAGCTGAAAATTGGCTCTCACTGACATCCTCGGAATTGATTACTCCTCGAGACTGTGACTGCCGGTGCAGAACAGAACTAACTCCTCTGGTTCATTTCCTAACACTTAGAGGCAAGGTTTTTCCCTGGCCGTGAATTCTGGTGGTCAAAATGAGCCACGTAAATTTTAGCGGTTGCACGTGCTTAGAAGAGTCACGGATTCTTTTACATCATCAATCTCAACGGATGCAAACTAGTCGCTAGCAGCCAGACTATTGTCTGACACAAAATTACCCGACTAAGCAAGCGCTTGGATAGCTGAGTAGAACACTTTGCTCTTCAATCTTGCTTCGTGATACTCCATTGTCATCACATGGTGCTTGAACTGCCCTCACAGATCCTCCTCCTGAAGTGAAGAGTACAGCGGAAATTCGGATTTTCAAACATCACAAGACTACTGGCTATGATAGTCCTCCTCCGGCTCCACTCAAACCATCGCGACGAAACTGGACCTTAACGTGGTGCGATGGTTTGTGTGCCTCAGCGATTCATTGAGCTATGCTGGGTGGTGTTTTTGCACCTCCAGAGCCACTCATATCAGCCTGATCAATGGTTAGAGGCCTGATAAACTTGGTTTCCTGGCTCTCCAGGTTGGGGTTGGAGTGAGGATGGCCCCTTACTCTATAACATGGACTCGTAGCCCAGCGCCGAAAACCAGCTGCCTCGCGATAAAGCATTTGAACCAAAGGCTTTGGTTGAGAACCCTAATCATTCTCTTGTCTAGGCCTGGGCAACCTGACAGTATCCTGCCCACGCAATGCAGTTCTATGATCCTCTCGCCAAATGATTTTTCGGTCTATTATATACACATACCGCCAGACAAAACCATGAAATTCAGCGGATGATAGGTCGAGTCGCCGCAGCACCGTGATTACAGCACATTAATTGAATATGAGCAACACACTTCGGCGATCGTGCCTTAATAAAGAAAACGGAACCCTTTATGTAATTTTTTCACACGCCGATTTTTGTTTTTGATTATTCGGCACTAGGTATCCGCTTACACAAGTATGTACACAGAGCTACTGCTTTAAGTTGTGACCCGTATCTTGAAATGTTTCGTGCGAACGGCACTCTTCGTCCTTAAGTCCCCAACTAGGCAGGCGTGTGGATCCGACGGCAGCAAGATGTGAAGTCAATGATTTCATATGCTGTCGCCAAGTGGATGGTCAACCGCCACGTGGTCTCCCAGTCGAGTCCTGCACGAATAAACAGAGCGCGATAGGGCGAACGCTCGGCTAATATACGCAGGACATGGCCGAGCCATCTTAACCTGCGCAGTAAAACTAGCTTGTTGTAAGGAATACTCGCATTCCATAAGACACTACGTCTAACTCTACTGTTGGAGATACGTTGCCGCTACACACGAGCAATTCCCTTCAAACACCCATTATCGAAGACCGAGAGCCGGCGCATGTCATCTACGCGAACTAGCCATGACTCGCTACCATACAGCAACACCGCCCGAACTGTTGTATTATAAACACGATCCTTTACCAACAGGGAGGCATCCCGACGATGCCACGAGTGTTTCAGGTTAACAAATGCAGACCGGACTTTGGTGATACAGAAGCTTCTTAGCTGATAGCGCCACTGGCAGACATGCAACTACCCAGGTATACATAGTTGTTAACATGTTCAAGCCGTGCGTTCAAGAGTGAGCACGGGGACGGGCGAGTGCCAATCCTGAAGCAGCAATTTACACCTCGAAGGGGCGAAGCATATTCCGTACTTAATTGCTTCAATCGCCAAACGGTTCAAAATGGTTTGCATACTTTGCGAGTCGCCACAAAGTGGGTCGATGTCATCGACATAAGCTAAGTCGCTTGCTCACTTTCCCGGAAGTAGCTGCAGAACAAGTTGTTGGTAACATTCTAGGGCTGTCGACAAGACATAGGGCAGTCCTTTCGCACACCGCTATTGACAGCAAAGGACAAAGAAAACTTGCCATAGACCCTCATTCTGCCGGCGATGTGGAGGTAGAGTGCACATAGGATGACCATATGTTTTTTCGGGACTTGACCCTTAGCAAGCAACGCCATAGCACATATCAAGCAATCGAGTCGAATGCGGAACGGATGTTTAAAAATGCCACAATGATAGGCCTCCAGTAGAGGTGGTCGTGGTCGTTATGATTAGACTCCGCTGGAATATTTCTGCGGCGATCAAATAGATCCTGGGAGCGCGTGGATATCCAGGTCTTCGTAGGATGCTAAGATCACAGACTGACGGTCCTGAAACAATCATGGTCTTCTGCATGAACGTCTAGTGTTCATCGATGTTTGGTGGAGCGCGGCTGAGTACATCGGTCATGGAAGCTTGATAGCTCTGCTGAACCGTGAGAGTAAATACTTCATTTATATCTACCCTATCCTGCCTCATTTTCGGGAACCCTCCGAAACTCATGCCGAAGTTCGCACAAACAAGAGCATGGTTTGAGTCGATAACTGTGTACCAGATGGATCTGCAATCCTTTACACTACCCCGCCATCTGTAACTCATTGCGAAGTAGTCAGTCAGAGACTATGATTGAGTCGTAGATGGTGGGAACCAAGTAGCGGAAGATCTCCTCGAATGCTACTATCTGAGCTGCTCTCATGGAGCGCATGGTGACCACCGAGGTGATGATAGGCGACGAAGTCGTGCGTTGAGGTTCCTAGCAAGGACAACAATATCGGATTTGTAAGCTCTACCCAAAAGCTGGTGAAGTTCACGATAGAAATCGCCCTTGACCGAGTCACAACTGCAATCAGCTGGGGTGTAAGCTGAGATCACAAACAAGTTGCGTCTCTTCTCACGATGTCTGTTGATACTGCACAATCCACGAAGCCGAACCGCACATAGTCGGCTGTTAATCGGGAACCAGTCCAGCAGTGCGGCCTCGGCTTTGCTACTTAGTGCTATACCAACGCCAGCCAGGCCTGCCGCGGCTTCTTCTGTGTCACCAGATAGACAGGTGAAATATGGTTCCGTGGTCTGCGGGTGCTCTCAACTCAATCACGGTACTGTGATCTTGCAATCGGGTCTCGGAAAGACAGCAAACACCAAAGGTGAGGGATTCCAAGGTAAACGCGATACCATCCTGTTGCCCGATCTGCATGAGTTTACGTACATGTAAACATGCCAGACGGAACGAAGACTGATGCCGTAGAAGGGCCAGTGGGCGAACTCTGTGGTCGTCGACAAAATCATCAGGATTAAAATCATGGAAACAGGAATCAGCTGGCAACAGACAAAAATGATTGGTAACGAATGGACGGTTGGCATGTGAAGGTGAGCAGTGGAAGCAAGTATAGTTAAGCGCGGTGAAGCAGAAGAAATGTCCATGATTTTGTCGGTGGGCATGGTACTACCCGGTCGCCCAAGTCGAAGTACGGAGTTGTCTTAGGGGCACCACCCCGAACCATTGGCTAAACAGCCTATCCACAATGCAGCGGGGCGAATTCAAGGGATCCCACCCATTGGGAGCCGGTGACCGATTAGTCGGTCCACACCCCTTTCGTTTGGTCAGAGACCCAATCTTCCCCAGAGTAACAACAGCTGGAATACAACGCTCCACCGGAGTAAAGCAAGGGGCAGTGACTTTATTCAATGGCAATTCACATCCGCCACATCGCAGCACTGATAAACAGATATATATGTAGCTTTTTATGGGGAGAATGCTTGCCACGCGAAAACCCACCACATCCTGGAACACTGCCGCCGAACTATTCGCTGGAACGGGTGGATCCCGAATCACCCAGCTGGGACCACGAGGAGGTAGTGGTGCTGACTGATGGTCTGGAAACTGGAAAACCGTCCACTGATGTGATGCGTCTGGGCGGCCAACACGGTGTAGGCTCCCTTAATGACAACGGTGAGCGGTTGCTACATTGTGAAGATGCTCGTCTATTGCTCGTGAGCACTAACTTCCGACACAATGCCCGTAGAGGTGTAACAAGGCGCCCACCCGCCTCAAACCAGCCACAGACGCACCATATCATGATCAGTTACTGTTGAGGAGTCTTTGTCCAAAACTGTCGCTCAAGGTGGAACACGAGCGTGGACTCACACAACACACTTGTGCTTGCCGATCTTTTCATTCGCTTCGATGGTGTATGCGGCGTCGCTGTGAGCGCATAGATACATGCTAGCTGGCGAAACCATATGTTCTGAGTGTGTATCAAAGTACACTAGCATCCGAGCTGTGTGAACACTCTTTGAACACAGTACAGGGCCAGTGATCGCATATTCACCAGACGTTATCAGCAGCAGCTATGTCTGTATGTGGAAAATAAAAATACCAACCTGGACGTTGGGCCTCTATGTAGTCTCTGGAACTTTTGGATGCTCGCCTACTCATATCGGATGGGAGCGAACACAGCCATACTCGCAAAGACCACAGGGCGAAACTGCGTGCTAGCCTGAAGAGGAACTGCAGAGCGTGATGGTCTCATTGTGCATCGGAGATGGAAGTGACCGATGCCCCTGGTAACCTTCGGATGTTATCCCGTCTGACACGCGAAAGAGGCAGAAGAAGACCTGGTGTTCGCGAGACCATATGTTACGAGGGAGGACGGCCGATCCACAGTTTGTAAAAATGCTTGCAGCGTTTGGCCGAACACTGAAAACTAGTTTAATCAACTAGTCGCCAGCTTCTTCATCGGCCATTGATCGCTATTCTCTCTGGATTGCCCTCCTGGATCTGGCGTCAGGCGCAGAAGTCGAACGTGAGATCAGTGTTGAAAGTGAAAAAAGCCGCAGGAGTGGATAGAATCCATCCAGCTCTCTTCAAATTCGGTGGCATGCTCATGTAGATGGTCTGCACAACTTGTGAGGCTGCGGGAGCAGAAAACTGTCCCAGCAGACTGGAGCCCCTCCGAAATAGTCCAGATTTTCAAGGGGGGGGGGCTCATGTTTGAAATAAGGAAACCGTAGAGGGATCAGTCTGATCTCGATTGCCTCTACGATACTCGCCTCTGTCCCTCTCCATAGACTTGCAGACAAACGTGAAGGCCAGATACTCAATGAGCAAGCCAGATTTCGTCGAAGTCGCGGATGTATTGATCACATCTTCACTCAGGGTCAAATGTTGGAGCACCGCCATATTTATCGGCGAGCCACCGTAGTCATGTTCCTCGAAATTAAATGTACCTTGGACGCGGAAAAGCTTAGCAAGGTTCCTTGGTACTTACGACATTCATTACGGTTTTGTAAATCGGGACAGCGATTGTTTCTACCCGTGAGCCCAGTAGTCCAGGCGTTCATGGATAACAAGGGGACTACCTTTACAATTGCATTCTTGTGTAGAGCCATGATCATCATCGTCATTAAACATAAGCCGAAGGTGAGAAACTCTTCAACTGTAGTGCTGTAATACATAAAGATAGGACATACCTCGGACAGGAGACGATCGAATCGGTCCAGTCTTAGGCGGTGACGACACGCAATGACTGCAGCTAACAACCCGTCACATTCACACGCTGTGCGACCACCACCAGCTCTGTAAGCCAAACTTCACATATAGCAGACGGCAGCTAGTATACGCACAAACGATAAGTCATCACTGTTTTACTGTACCTCTTATTTGTGCATCATTCCACCTGGTAACCGCATTGATGGCATTTGCTTCCCTATTCTTATAGCTGTCTCTATCTATTGTTGATGGCCACACTTCTAAGTATATTTATGGCTGCCATTTAGGTTCACATTTAAACGTTAACCAACCACCGACAGTCGTATTGGTTGCTTAGAATTGTATGTGCGATCTTCCAACACTGGAGGAATATGCTTATTCTTACATTCAATCCATACTACCGCACGTTCATAGTGTTATTGCTCAGGAGGGTTATTGTTTCTCCATCCCATTTGTGGTAGTGCATACACAAGTGTGAACAAATGCTCGCTCGCCACGCTGCAATACTGCAACTTGAATCAGGGACCTTTGATATGTCAAATGATATCTCATGTTGAATGACTAAGTGGAAGCCACTTAAAAACACTTATAAGCGCCACACTTCAGGTTGACAGACTCATCGCATTTTCACTCGCGTGACACCGTTATCTGCTGACTCGATGTCTAACTGGGGCTCGCCGAAATTACAAGTCGCACTAACATCTGTTTGTGTTTCGCTACGTTCACACTTGACAGATGGGTCTTATTACAGTTCTTCTCGTGTGACGCCATGACTTATTGCGGGTTGCAATATGAGGTCAATGTATCTCATCTCAAGTCCCTCTATACGCCGCCTTCAGGTAGGCGCACTGAGATTCAGACAAGTCATCAAGGTTGATTCCGGAACAGCGGCAACACGATGTGACATGCGAATCGAAATGCTTGGGCACAGGTAGCATTCTAGGCACTGATGAGTTGGTCGAGATATGCTAGTGGTCAGAACGAATGACCATGGGGAAATAAATGGTAACACACGACGGACTGCCTGGTGGTTCTACATCCCTGTTAATTCTCGCTCACTTCGGACGATAATAGTCGGCTCTGGTTTACCTTCCGACACGGAGGGCCTGCAGTTACTGTAAGTGACGGGATTCACAGCATACACCAACGATAAGTCGTCACTGTTCCATTGTGCTTCTACTTCTTCGTTAAGGTGAGCATGGCTATAATTCCCGTTATTTCACCGCAGACTTTAACTTAGCTGAGCTTATAAAAATCAGTGGACTTTATCGCACCATTTCCCTACTGCTTGAAAAAGTTGCTTACCCCATATTCGTCATCTTCTTTGTGCCATCCTTATTCTATCGCTCAGGAAAGTCGCGCTTGGGTGCAGTTTCACTATAGAATGATTAACTACTGACTTGGTGCAATGTAGTATATTTATTGCACCTGCTTAGTACGGATGAGTCACATCTAACCTACGTTTGTTGGGCTTACTTAACTCGGTTGTACCTCGCGATGACTTCACGTGCTGCCCATTACAATGTTGTACTCATCATGACCTATGGTATTCTTGCTATCTTCTCAACTAGTTTAGTACAGTGACATACCGAGACGGCGAGGTACGACGTCTTCCTCTTCGTATTATTATTTGGACGCGATTCACATTACTATGTAAGCTCCATGGTATAGCACATCAGACTATGCTAGCTACATTCAGCTCCTTGAAATCGACTTGTAGATTACATGACTTTAGCTTAACCAACCGCCCAATGCTAACCAGCAAGACGCTTAGAGAGCCGATGCATCGCCGGATAAAGGTTCAGTCCATCCATGAGCTCATCCGTATTTGATGTGCGTGCGGAATTTCCGAGCGAACTGTGTTGTTGATACGGATCAATGGTAGGGTATGGTAGAGTATGTTTCCAGAGTATGTTATCAAAGGTTACCAGCGCTTAGCCACTTACAGTACCCATAAAAAGTGCAAATTTGGAACATAATGCTCAACGAGTGTCCCTCATATGACCCCGTTGGACCTGCGTCCGAGGAGAGATCACCCTGGAAAATCCGTGGCAAGTGAACAATCCTGACAATTAACTGGCGAACGATGGTCATCAATGTAGTCAGTTCTGCTCCACATGTTAGTGCTGAGAGTGAGCATGGTTAGATTGCCCGTTGTTCATCAGCCACACTGAATTTACCTGCGCTTATGAAAAACGCGGGTACTAGACGGATCGAAGACGAACGTGCAGAGGAGCCTACTAGAAGTTGAAGTGGACATAGTCAATCTTCTGGGTAGACTAAGAAAAAGGTGATGCCAACGGTAGTGGTACGTCAGTGTCTTAGTATGTTACATCGGAAAGGAATCGGCGCATAGCGACAATTGTTTATTTTAGGAGCACCTAATGGCTGCACCCGAGACGTACGATGCAGATCGTTAACAAATAGCTTATGGTCACAGCAAGATACACAGCGGTATGTACAAACGGTTGGGTACTTGGATGACAGTCATGCTACGTCTTGAACATTTGCAAAACAGTGCGAACACTGTTTTTGAAAGCTGCATGTTTGGCAATGGTTAGTTGATGTAGTACTACGGTTGTTGTCGCGGCAAAGACGCCACAAGCGGCGAATATGTGATAATACCGCCTGTCAAGGCTTAAGTTGCGCAAAACACGTTCTTTGACAATCCGCACGAATCTCGGGCAAAAGATGATCGGACCGGTTCAGTCTAGAGCGGCGGTCAGTGACACAGAGAGCCTGAAGTGAACACCCCATTGCATTCGCATGCTGTGCGATCTCCATCAGCTCCGGAAGCCCGACTTTATATATAGGTGGCAACACCTCAATGCACACTATTTTACTGTAGCACTTGTTTATTTATCAATTTACCTGGTAACCGCACTGATGATGTTGGGAATCAAGGGCACAATTGATCGGTGCGAATTCCGTGGGCTGATCAAGAGGGCGGTAGCTCAGGTGCAGGAGAATGCACTACTGCATGTGGAGGAGAAGCGCGATGCGTCCGTTCCCATTCAATTTACTAATCCAGACCAATAAGGCGACTGATGTGGTACGTTGGCCTGCGCGTTGAGTGTTCTTGCATTTTAGAGGTTAGAGGCTGATTAAGCTCCACGGTGCGGCTGCGCCTGTTCAGAATGTTGACAAGGTGCCTACCTGTCTATTACCCACCAACTCGTCCACACTGGCTCCAGGAGACAGCAGGGTCATCATTAGAGGGGACGGAGTGCACCGTCCTCGTGACGGTGCTAGGTTCAAAGAGTGATTCCATCCTGTGTGGGACGGGCTACGGCCCAGCCACAAACTTGTGAGCATCTGGTACGCATGATTTCCTAATAGGCCGGAATGTTTCTGTTCTGCTTGTTGAAGGAGTGTGGGCCGGCTTCGTTGATAAACGTGGCTCCCATTCACATGCCTCTAGGCCGTCGCAACGAGACTGGACCTTAACGTGGTGCGACGGTTTGCGTACCTCATTGACCAATTGGGCTATACTGGGTGGTGCCTCCGAGCATCTTGAGAGCTACCCCTACCAGGTTGGACAATGGTGAGAGGTCAGACAAACTCAGTCTCCTGGTCCTCCAGGTTGGGGGTTTGAAATGGGATGGCGTCCATTTCTGTAAAACTAAATCACTGCCACCCCGCTGCCTTGCGGACAGGCTTTTAAGCCAAAGGCTTTGGATGAGGACCCTAATCGTCCTCCTGTCTATATCTGGGCGCACTGACAGTGTCTCAGCCCACATACTACCATGACTTTTGCTTCAAACATAAACTTCATCCTGCATCGGCCGTCGCGCAGATTATCAAGGGTCGCCTTATCTGCTGCATACAGCAGGGCGGATAAGCGAAAGCATGCTACTGCTGGCGCCTCCCTTCTTTCTTTTCCACCATTTTCTCTTACTCCCATCCCGGCCCCCATTACTAACCTTCCTTCTATAACTCCCACCTTAATTGACAGCAACCGAAGTGCCATTGGAGTAGAACCATCTGCAGCCACCATCCCACCGCAACCATCAGACGCCTATCGGTAAAAGTCCTTTACAAGGCCACGCTATCCCGTTTTCATGGCGACATTCAACGTCCGCACTCTAAGACAAACAGGTCAACAGGCTGCACTCACACGCACCTTGGACACACTGGGTGTTGATGCGTGCTGTGTGTCCGAAACTAGAATTAATGACCCTAACGGGGTTATTGAATTGACTGCACCCGGCTTATCCTCTCGTTATTGGTTGCACGCATCCGGAGACGCCGATGCAGCACTCACGGGTCAAGCTGGTGTAGGTATCATTCTCAGCTCCAAGGCTGAGTCATCGTTGGTTGATTGGATTCCGGTGAACACCCGTTTATGTGCAGCCCGTTTGACGACATCAGCTAAGGTGAATTAGCGAAGTAAAACAAAACGCTGTTTGTTTGTGATTTACGTTTATGCTCCCACCGACTGCAGTTCTAATGCAGTCAAGGACACTTTCTATTACGAAGTGAACGCCCTACTACGCGGTGCTACTAGTTCAGATATTATAGTACTTGCAGGGGATATGAACGCACAAGTAGGGCGTCTGAGCTCTTCAGAAGCTCAGCTGGGTAGTAATTATGGACTTAACTCCGAACGGGCTGACAACGGCGAGCGTCTGCTGTAACTGTGTGCGGAGCACCAGTTGTTTCTTAGTAGCACTGCTTTTAGACACAGTGGGCGCCGAAGTGCTACTTGGCGTCCACCTGTAGCTGGCCAGCGATGGACCCAAATTGACCACACAGCCATAAGTTACACATGGCGTAGTTCCACCCTGGATTGCCACTCGTACTGGAGTACCTGTGTCGACTCTGACCATGCCTTGGTGCGCTGTCGTTTCTCCATGAACTTTACCGGAAGGCGCACAAAGCGTCTTCTCCGATTAGCAACTGAGAAATTGTCCCAGCCCTCGGTCAGACAAGCCTATCAAGAAACACTGCATACGGAACTCTCGATGTGTCGTCCTAATGACACTGAACTTCAGTGGAATAGGATCTCGGCCGCCATGCACGACGCAGGAGCATCTGTTTGTGGCACTATCAGTCGTCACCGCACCAGTCACTGGATATCCGAGAGATCCGTGAACCTGTTGGAAGCTAGAAGACACCTCCCGGCTGGTTCTGAACACAATGTGACCAGACGGGCTATTAGGCGTGAAGTAAAGAAGAGCCTACGTGCCGACAAGGAAGCCTGGTGGACCAGTCGGGCTCAAGACATGGAGGAGGCAAGAGCAGTAGGCAATTACCGGAAGCTCTTCCAGCTAATACGCACCACTGGTCCCAGAAAACCAGGCGTCAGTGAGGCAACCAGAGACAGCGCGGGTGTGCTGATACACAATATGGAGCGCCGTATGGCTCGTTGGACGAAACACTTTCAAGATCAGTTCAGCTGGGCCCCTGCTCCCGGACCTCTTCCTACTCAGGTGATGCAGGACGAGCCATGAACGGTTAGTTTAGAGCCTCCGTCGGAGGACGAGGTCCGAAACCCGATCACAGCCCTCAATCGTTTTCCTGCCGCTGGCCCGGGTTCCCTCCCACCTGCATTATTTAAGGATGGAGGTGAGGTCCTCTGCAGGGCACTGACCTCCCTATTCGAACGTATCCGGAACGAAGCGGGTGTGCCAGCTAATTGGAGCGAATCCATTATAGTGGCAATTTACAAGAAGGGCAGTCGCACAGACTGTTCTAACCACAGGGGTATTAGTCTAACGCCAGTTGTGACAAAATTATTGACCTCGATTCTCGTCCGTCGCCTCACTGTGGAACGGGAATCTCGGATTTGGGAAGAGCAGGCCGGTTTTCGCCCAGGACGTGGCTGTATAGACCATATATTCACTTTGCGGCAGGTGCTAGAGCAGCGCGACTCATGTCGCCGAGCGACAATAGCTGTGTTCCTCGATTTCAAGAGTGCGTTCGATTCAGTCGATCGATCGATTCTGTTCGAAATACTTGCGCGGAAAGGTGTTCCCACGAAAGATGTAAACATCTTTCGTGCTCTATACTCGAACACTACAGGCCGCGTCAAGGTCTACGACCTTCTATCGTACAGCTTTTCGACTACAAGTGGCGTTCGTCAGGGTTGTCCAATTTCCCCATTTTTGTTCAATTTCGTCGTGGATTCTATCATGGAGTGTTCCCTTGCGGAATCTCACGATGTAGGTGTTGAAGTGCTGCCTGGTGAAAGGTTGGTTGACATAGATTATGCGGACGATATCGTCTTGCTTTTCGACAATGTTGAGGCGGCACAGTCAACCCTGAGTAGCTAGTCCAGTGGTCCCATTATTTGGTATGCACTTCGCACCTTCAAAGTGCAAAGTGTTGCTGCAGGACCACCAGCCACTCGATGACCCCTTGACGCTTGCTAACGAGGAACTCGAGGTTTTTGATCCTTTCACTTATCTTGGCAGCTGCATCAGCAATGATGGGCGCATAGAAACTGACGTCAGCTCGTGCATTGCAAACGCCAGAGATACCTTCTTGTATCTGCGGCATCTGCGATAGAAGAGAGTTTCCCTTCGTCTGAAAGACCTTGGTATACAAGGCCACAGTGAGGGCCGTTCTGCTCTATGGTAGTGAAACTTGGCCGCTTCGGTCTGAAGATCTGAGGCGCCTTCAAGTCTTTGATCATCGTTGTCTGCGAGGCATTGCTGGTGTCGGATGGCACCAGCGTGTCCGCAACGATGATGTGCGTAGGCGAGTACTAGGTGGTGATAATCATGCTAGCTCCCTAGCACAACAGATAGCACTGAATAAGTTGCGTTGGCTCGGGCACGTGCTACGCATGCCTGGTCACCGCTTACCTAGGAGGGCCATGTTTAGTCTGCCAGGTGTAGGGTGGCGCAAGGCTCGAGGTGGACAGAAGTTGACTTGGCAGCGGGAAATGAAGTCACTGACAACCAAACTGGGTGTCGTTGGTCCATCTCGCCTTCCGGGTTGGAGTCCACGTGACTCGCCTTGTGCTTGGCTCGAGACGGTGCAGGACATGGCTCGCAGTCGACACCAGTGGCGCGTCTGCTACCGTCTCCTAGTCGGACTGTCTGTTTAAAGTGTTTGGTGCTGAGTTATCTGCGGGGTAATGGCTGATTATGACGTGGGGCAGTGAAAGCCGCAAGGAAGCTGTCTCGCCGATGCCGCCTTATCTTTGCACGATAGCCAGCTGTTTGTGACGGTATGTTGTGCAAGCGCCTTGACCCTGAATGTTTGCTTAGGACATTAAGGTTTTCAGGTAAGTCAGCCTTTCTCTCCCTCTTCTTATTCTTTATTTCACAGGTCCTCATGGTTGTATGGCAGCGAAGCATCAGTTCAAATGGCTGATGTACTGTTGATGATGATGAGGAGGAGGAGGATGATGATGGTGATGATGATGATGATTGACGATGGTGATGATGATGACGATGATTGACGACGACGACGACGATGATGATGATGATGAGGAGGAGGAGGAGGATGATGATGATGATGATGATGATGATGATGATGATGATGATGATGAGAACTGGTGCGAAGCAGCGAGTAGAGATTGCTCTGTGTAGCTGCATCATTCGTCGTTTTCGGACATGATCTTTTTATCTATCGTTTCGCTCTCTGTACTTTGCCTCTGCAAATTGTTGGTCTAGTAGCATCTTAAATTTAGCCACTGTGTTCGCTTCTACTATATGCTGAGGCAGGTCGTTCCAGACATTCACCACTCTGCGTTCAAAACAGAGTTGATGGGCGACCCGCTTCAAATCCGGGACGATAAGTTTATACCGGTGTCCTCGCGTGCAGCTTGGTGTGCGCAGATGAAGTAGTTGTCTCAACATGGGGCAATCACCCAGATGTAATATTCGGTGCGTCATGATGAGGTCAACCCTCAGCCGACGATAAGCTAGGGTGTATAACCCTAGTTTCTTACATCGGTCTTCGTATGGCATTCCTCGTAAGTTGGGAATCAGCCTGGTGGCTACATGCTGCACCCGCTCAAGCTTTTCTACTTCGCCCCGGGTGATGGGACAGTATGCGGGAGAGCCGTACTCTAGCATTGGTCGTATTATCGAGACGAAGAGGCGAGAAGCAATCTCTTCGGACCAAGTGCTAAAGCTGCGCCTGAGAGCCCAAAGCATACGAAGGCTGTTTTGGTACAGCCTATTCGTGTTGTCAATGGACTTTAGGTCGCAGCGTGAGAGTACACCGAGGTCGCGCACGAAAGGAGCGGGATGCAACGGTTGTCCAGCCACTGTGTACGTTCGGCCGTGATCACACTTACCCAACCTCATGAATTGCGACTTGGCAGGGTTGATCGGAAGGTTAACCACTGCAGACCATGTTGAGAGGCGGTCGAGATCCTGCTGAAGTAAATCGCAATCATTGCGTGTGCGGATTACTCTCCACACTTTCAAGTCATCTGCGAACAAAGCACAATGTGATTGTAGTAGCTGAGGCACATCGTTTATATGGATTAGAAACAATATCGGTCCCAGTACAGTGCCTTGGGGCACGCCGCTGCTCGATGGATACCAGTCTGTTAGATGGTTGTCCACCTGGACTCTCCACTTCCGATCAATAAGGAAATTGCTGATCCATTTGTGCAGCGAACCACCAACACCGCACATCCTCAGTCTGTCAAGGAGCACTGCATGGTTAACCTTGTCAAAAGCCTTACTGAAGTCAATGTAAATGACGTCAACCGATTGGCCTTTGTTCAGCGCTTGTAACCATTCGTGCCTCGTCAACAGTAGGTTGGTGATGCACGAACGACCTTTCAGGAAACCATGATGTACTGAGGTTAACAGGTTTTTCGACTCGAGAAGTTGCAGAAGGCTCTTCTTCACGATCTTCTCGAGCGTCTTTGCCAAAACTGCCGTCAGGCAGATCGGCCGGTAGTTATCCACTTTGCTTGGGTTACCACCTTTCGGGATAGGCTTTACGACTGAGCATTTTCAGTCGTCCGGTAGTAGACCAGTGGATAGTGACCTGTTAAACAGTTCAGTTACAGAAGGTGCAATTATGGTCGATAATGACTTGAGGATTAGTGGGTGTATACCATCTGGCCCAGCAGGTTTCGTCCCGTCAAGATTTGCTAGAATCTTGCGTACATCCTCAATATTGCAGTCCAGGCTGTTAAGTTCGGCTGGAGCGGTGCTCGTCGAACTCATTACAGACACCTGGTCACTTGCGAATACGGAGGCGAAGTGCGTTGCCAATGCTGACGCACGATCTGTACTTGAGGTTAGAGGCTGTCCTTCTGAGCCTTCTAACACTGGGATACTAGCTATAGGTCTTAGGCGCCGCTTCACATATGCGAAGATCCTCTTGGGAGCAGTTTTTGCGGCAGTTGCAAGCTCCTCTTCGAAGCTTCTGCGTTTTCTTGTTTTCGCGTTGTTGCAGCGATTTCGTTGTACCTTGTAGGCATTGTAGTCCTCATCAGAGCCAGATAACACGAATTTGTTCCATAGTCTACGTCGCCGTCGGGCCATTTTGTTGTACTCTTTGTCAAACCAATGTGGTTTGACTGGCCCAACTTTCCGAAATTTGAGGGGCACAAATCGGGCGCACAACGATTTCACTCCCTCTTTAATGATAGCCCAACAGGTTTCAATAGATGAATCCTGTGGTAAAGACCAGTCTATCTGGCTCGCTGCTCGAATGAGGCCATTAAAGTCCGCCTTCCAATAGTTGAAGGTTGGCTCTAGTGGGAGAGGATACGGTAGCGGTAGTTCTAAACTGCCTATGATCACTAAGTGGTCACTCGCTCCCAGAGGCTCTAAGACTTTAATGTTATGTACACGCTGCTCACAGCTAGTCAACAGCAGGTCTAAGCATGATGGAGTTGCGCGCGCTGTAATGCGTGTCGGTTGGTTGATGTGCTGTGTGGCCGCGGTTTCAAATATCAACTCCGTAAACTTCCTCTCGACTTCACAGTGGCCGGGTAGAAGTTCAGCTTCAGGCCACTGTATTCGGGGCAAGTTGAAATCGCCCATGAGTAGGAACATGTGACGACTCATGTGGTTGCGGACATGCGGCAACCAGTCCAAACTGCGGCTCAGTGAGCTGCGATATACCACGCCCACGTGCAACTCGCAGCGTCTGAGGTGTATCGAACACCATAACTGCTCACATAGACCATCAGCGCTTTGATAGGCGCTCACTAGTCTTCCACACAAGGAAGACTTTATGTAAAGTAGAACGCCACCGCGATCATTTGACGGTCTATCACAGCGGAAGCATGAGTAGCCAGTGATTTCCACTTCTTGGGCGCTAACCTCGGAGTTTAACCATGTCCCAGCAAGGCCTAATACGTCCGGTCGCTGAGAGCTTACGAAGTCGTACAGCACATCGCGCTTGTTCATACTGCATACCATACTGCATACGTTAGTAAAGGCTACGCGCAGACCGCGGTAGGACCCGCTGGGCGCGCCTGAAGTATTAGCAACCTGTTGATGCGGATTTGTGGAGGAACCCGGGCAACTACTCGAAAATTTACAATACGGAGGTTTGTTTCTCCATCCTCCGTACGCCGCTTTAGTTCAATCATGGCAGACTTGAGTTTCTCTCTGTCTGCCGGTTCTAAGTCAGCGCGCACGTGGATCTTCATACCCTTCAGCCTATTAAGGCGAGACAATAGTAACTTGGTACTTGCTTCTTCGGCAAATGTCACCCTCATGGGCCGACTTTTGCCCTCCATTCTCTTTCCTAGACGGGCGATCTGCTGAACTTTGAGCCCGTCTTCATTTACATCGAGTAGTTTGTCAATCAATGATTGCAAATATTCGACGTCATGTGCATAACGCACCTGAGGATTAGAATCACCTGACTCAGGTGCGTAAAAGACCATGAGGCTACGGCGCCTCAGGTCATTAGATATTGGTCTTGGTTTCTTCGATGTTTGTACTCTCCAATCGTTATCCTCAGTTTGTTTATTGCAAATTGGAACTTTACTTTCAGCTGAACATATAGTAGGTCTTGAGGGAGAGTCTGATGGAACTTTAGTACCTTGTTTCCGCGATGGATGCGACGAGGTACTAGGCGTTGGCTGCTTCACTGACTGTGGTGAAGCACAAGGCGAGCTGGGCATTTTAGAGCACTTCGTTGTGCTGATCCGCTTGTTAGACGTGCGTTTTATTCTGCACAAGATTAGCTTGGCATTGCTTACAAACGGTCTTCAAAAATTCGCTCTTAATGCCCTGAATTATACGAAATTGGTCTACAGTCAGACCAACGCACGAAATATGAAGCCTTGCGCTGCAGAGACTGCATGAAATCGCATTAGCTCTATGTCCGACGATCTTGCAGCAAATTCCACAAGGAGACTGCTTCGTCATTTTAAAAATAACTACGATCGATACGAGCAAATGGGTGTAATTAAGAGACACAGAAGTTATGCTGAATTATTACAGATAGTTACGAAGTATAACGCTAAATGATGATGATGATGATGATGATGAGGCCTTATGGGAGTGTGTGGGTGGAAGTGTGAGTGATGCTGCGCAAGCCATCCATAGTCCCTCTGTAGGCGCAGGCGTCCTGTGGCTGGCCACAGTGAGAGCCAAATCCGAAAGCAGATGCCGTCAGCTTGCCAAAAGCCCTCACTCTGCCTGAGCTACGCGCGTATAATGCTCGGATAATATGTACATAGTTCTTAGGTACACCTTTCCTGAGTAGACAGTCCCAAAGTGCACGTCTATCCACCGAATCGAATGCACCTTTGATATCGAGGAAAACGACTACGTTGGGCCACCAATATATGTGACCGTGCTCCAACAACTGGCGCAAAGTGAAGATGTGGTCAATGCAGTCAAGACCTCGACGAAACCCGCCTTGCTTTTCACGAATATGGCTTTCACGAGTGACAGTCAGTCTGTGAAGGATGACAGAGCAAGCAATTTGGAGGCGATGGCGATCAGACTGATTCCTCTATGGCTGGCGCAATCCGATCGTGAGCCTCCCTTGAAAATTGGGACTATGACGGAGCGGCTCCAGTCGGTTGGCACAGTTTCCTGCTCCCACAGTTTCAATAGTAACTCGTGTAAATCATCCACAAGAGCAGGTCCGCTGAGTTTGAAGAGGACTGGAGGAAGATCATCTGGTCCCGCGGCTTTATTTAACTTCAACAGTGCGATCTCACGTTTGACTTCTGAGCGAGAGGGTGGATCCAAAGGGACAGCCCAGGGAACGGGGCGATCAGTTGCCGGCGAGAAATCTAATAATTCCGACCGATTAAGTGCTCAGCCCAACACTCCAAGCGTTTTGACAAGTTGTGGATAGGCTGTCCACTCTCGTCACGTATAGTTTTAGTTACACCAGGTCTCCTGCTGGGAGCTTCCCGTATCAACTTGAAGAACTTCCGATGGTTACCAAGGGCAGCGGCCATTTCCATCTCTGAAGCACGATGAGACCACCAGGATTCGCGGTCTCTCTTCAGGCTAGCACGGAATTTTGCCCGGGGCTTTTTGCTAGTTTCATTTTGTTTGCTTCCAGCCGGAATATGCGGGCGAGCATCAAGAAGTTCCAGAGACCGCGAAGACACCCAATGTTCATGTTGGCTATTAAACTTACCACATGAGGATTTTCTTGCTTCTAGTAAGGTTTGGTGAATATGAGACCAGTAAGCTTCAACTGCACGCAGTGAGCGCTTACTCAACCCCCATGACAGCGCACTTTGAGAGGCATTCAGAACAGATGGCTTCGCCAGTTGGCTGGTGTCAATGCGCTCACAACGTCGTCGTGGACGCCGGCCAAAACGCATCCGCAGGTCAGCACACACAAATGCATGGTCGGTGTCCACACATGTGCTCCAAATCGAGCAACAGTTTTGGACCCAGCCTCTCCATCAGTAACTTATCGCAATGTGATCGATTTGCCTCTATAGCTGGTTCGAGGCTGGTGGGCTCCAAGTCAAACTCCGGTGGGTGCTGTGTCAGAAATTAGTGCTCGCAAGAAATAAGCGAGCATCCTTACACAAATGGAGTAACCGCTCACCGTTATCATTACGGGAGCCTATACCATGTTGGCCGCCCAGATGCAGTTCATCAGTGGATAATATTCCAACTTGAGCCTTCAGATCCACAGCCAGTACAACAGTGTCCGTGCTTCTGCTGTAGCGTAGGTGCTCGTTCAATTGGCGATAGAAGCCATCTTTTATTAAATGAACGCTAGAGTTTGTGGGTGCATAGGCAGCGATGACAAATAGACACCTGCTAGTCCCGCGCGACTTCGAAGCTTTGAACGAGCCAACCAATCGGACCGCACACAACCGGCTACGGATTGGAGTCCAATCAACCAGAGCAGCTTCAGCCCGGGGACTCAGGGCACTACAAACACCGGCTTGGCCGGTGCTCGAAGCTGCATCGTCACCGGGTAGACGCAATGAGAAAGTGCTGCTGGTGTCACCTGAAGGGGATCGCAAAGTGAGCACAGAGCTAGAGTCTTACAGGCGGGTCTCTGATAACCAGCAGATATCGATCGAGAGGGTCTCTAATGTTCGGGCAAGTGCTGCCTGTTGACCGATTTGTAGCAGTGTGCGTACACTGAGGAATGCCAATCTGAAGGATGATCAAGGGCTCCAAATGGAAGTCAATGAACTGGGTTTGGCCGCCTGGTTGGACATGGGCTTGTTGACAGGACAGGAATGACGCTCCGCTTTCACATGTAAGTTGAAATTAGAAGGTAAAAGCCTAACAATGCACGGTAGGGGAGGGCCAAGAATTGGGCGGTTGAAAACAGGAGGGATAAAAGTGAAGCTGGAATGGGACGGTAAGAGAGATAAAGCGTAAGAGGGGGGAATAAGAAGGCGGAAAGGCTTGAGCAGTAGCATCCAAACCCCTATTAACCCTGCTCGATGCAGCAGATAGGGCACCGTTGATTATCCTCTGCGACGGTCAAAGCATCAAGATATTGTTAAAAGGAAAAATCATGGTGTGTTGTGTGGGCAGGATATTTTCAGGTTGCCCAGGCCTAGACAGGAGATCGATTAGGGTTCCCAACCATAGCCTTTAATTCAAAACCTGACCTCAAAGCAGCGGGTTTGGTGTTGGGCTACAAGGTGTCCGTTTTAAGGAATAAGGTGCCACCCTCACTCCAACCCCAATCCTGGAGCACTAAGAGGCTGAATTGGTCTGGCCTCTAACCGTTGGCAAATCTGGTATGAGTGGCTCTGAAGGTGCAAAAATGCACTACCCAGCATAGCTCAATGGATTTTTGCGGCACGCAAATCATCGCACCACGGTAAGGTCCAGCCGACATTACTCTTCGCTACATCAAGGAAATCGGTTAGCAACGAATCCGTGATAAGTGCAAAATATCCAGAAATTACTAAAAACTCGAAAAGGTTAAAGAAGATAACCACAATTAGCGTAAGTAACGTGTGCAAATTAACAGAAGATTATTCAGGTAGGCAGAAAAAACCAAATAAAGTGGAATGAAATTTATCCAGCTTAAAAAGACCTAGTTTAAGTGTAAGTGGGTTTAACCCAACTGCGGTGAAGAAGCATCATGAATGCAACATCAGTCACAGCGTATATGATGTTGGAATATGTGATGAATATGTGATGTTGGAATATGTTGGCGAAAGCAGTTCCCACCCAACTGATATTATATATATATATATATATATATATATATATATATATATATATATATATATATATGCTCTGTGCAGCGTGGTGGAGGATTCAACTGGCTCATTCCCCATGGCTGTTCCTGCTTCCAGCAGCGAACCTGGATGATCTGTCTAAACAGAGCACAGAAAAGCTTATGGGAAAATGGGCTTATCAGTTGGGTAGGAACTGCTTTCGCCAAAATATTCCAACACCACAAGGGTTGGTTTGGATTTAACTATTTGGAGTTCAAAGGTAAAGGATGGAGCGTCCATCTACTCCAGCGGATAGACATCTTCACCACTCCAAGATCTTAATCCACACAATTACAGGTTGCAGCAAATGAGACCTGATTGCCGTGACTTCACCAACGGCGGCGTACGTTAATTGTCCATGAATTTCCCCATGTTTCCTTATTTATCTAACGGGGGATGTGTAAGCAACCGATTTGAATAAGTGAATTAGCTACACCTGTTTGGCGTACGGACACGTTACTCCCCTACTATTTCGGAAACCGAGTGAGAAGCAGTCGTCCATTGGTAATGCGCGTAAGGAAAAATGCTTACTGTGAGGAGGGAGACAAAATTCTCCTGGGTGAGTGGGGGCACCGAATCATCAGAACTCAAGTAGAAACCTTGAGTCACTCCAACCATTGGAGAAGATGAGATGGGATGACACTTCGTTTTTTCAGTGTTATTTGTTGAAGCGGGACGCTCCGTTTGAGCAATAAGGTTGGGGATGAAATGCGATGATAACGGGGATGCGGGGGGTTCTTTGTCGCTATCAGAACTGTAAGCAACGAACATTTCCTCTGTGACCTCCATTCCCGGTTCCATTAAGTCCAAATCGGAATCGGAAGATAACGTGTCATCCGTGCTGCTGGCTACAGATAGAGTGGAAGCAGACGCGTAGACATCTCCGTTGACTGTTTTGGTTCGATGGCGGCTTTCCTGTGGCCTTGAAGTCGATTCCCGTGTTTGATCTGATGCAACGTGTTGATCGGCAAATTGCCAATTGGATACCAAGTGCAGATGATGCAGTAGTTTCAACTTCAGCTTCCAATCCGAGCCACAAACACATGCCATCAACCAAGAGAAGTCCTGAGATAATGGGTGGACATCAAATGGCGAAAATGATTAAGCAAGCCAAAGCAAAAAGATTTTCGCGGAACATTCGTGGAACCGATCAGGACATTATGAGTTCAGAGAGGTTTGGGGACAATCGGTTTGTGGGCATGTTGCGCAATGTTTCGTTTTGGACACAAAAGCTTCGTCAGGCCAGGTGAATTAGCGTAGCATAGTACACTGATTCCACCTGGCTTGACGAAGCTTTTGTGTCAAAAACGATATGTTGTCCAAAAAGCACGCTAACCGATTGTTCCAAACCCCAATGAAGTCAAAAAGTTTTTCCTTACCAAGGGAGAATGAAACTATCAAACAGTTATCATTGAAAGTTGTATTGTGTGGGTGTGCATACTTTCGCTATTTGCATGGCCAGATCTAGTTGACTAGAAATGATCACTACATATATTCGTTCTAAAGTAGCTGCTCAAAATGTTTGGGGAGATGATGTTTGGAGGAATGCCCTTACGAAAACTGAGAACACAGCATAGATGAAAAAGAGGAATGGCATCGGAGATATACCTTGAAATTAATCAGATTATCTCGGTCCAGGTCCAGAAGATGGAAGCAAGGCAGAGCTAACGTAACATCATTCTGAGCCCATGGGACAAGGCCTTTGAAAAGATCGGTGAACTGTTCAGAGTCTATGCGATGCATGTCGTACGCTGGCCTGTTGGGATTGTAAGCCAGGTGATGGGAAGTGGCTGGTTGCACTTGATGTTGACGGTAAAATCTGGAAGTTATGTAATATTCCTACAAGAGAACAAAGAAGGCATGGGACCGTAAGATCTGTCTCCTGACTACATCCGATAATTTCGTTAGCATTAGTAAATTGGCGTGCAGGTCATAGGGGGTTGGAACCCAGGCGGATAAACAAAGTGTGCATATGATGGAGTTCTAGCCACTACTATACAATTTCCCGGCCAAGTTGTCCTCTTAGGCAACGTCGGCCGGTGGCCGAGTGGTCGGCGCGTTTGCTTTCCAACCATAAGGTCACCGGTTCGAATCCGCGTAGGGGTGGGCGTCCTCGCGGTATACTCAGCCCGCGCGCAACTGGTGGTGGTCGCGCGGCAGCGAAGCGCCGTTACGGCGTATAAGCTGACACATTTTCATTTCATTTCTTGGGCAACAGGAATAATCTGAGGAGGCATTCAACATGAGTCTACTCAATTAGTTTGTTCCGTGCGTATGCCAGTCACTTGTGCAGGTGTGTAGGTGTGCGTGTATAGCCCGTCGCCTTCAGCCAATTGGACATCAGACGCACTAAGTCATAGGGGTGCAGGTGGGACGCTTCAGCTCCTACGCACGGAACAAATTAATTGAGTAGACTCATGTTGAATGTCCCCTCAGATTATTTCTGTTGCCCAAGAGGATAACTTGGCCGGGAAACGGTGTAGTACGGAAACAGGAGAAATATTAATGGCACACTTTGCGCCCCACTGGTGGAATGCCCTTATCTGATCAACCGCATTCGCTATTGATACCACAACTGCTAGAAAGCTGCTTCAAACGTTCGGCCACATAAGGAAATCTACCAAGCCCATCAGCTCAGGTGCTGCAGTCTAGTGTAATCGAAGTGGAGGTAACTGAACACTACAAACCGTCAGTTGGACCACATAAATAAAAATGGTACCCAGCACGCTTGGTGCAGAATCAAATATTGAGATCGTGGGGACACTATTACCTACGTTAAGCTCTGGATGGTGTAGCCAGGGTTTCGCATATATTTAGAGCAGTCTGCTCGGCGTGGTTTGATTTGGTTCTTAACTTTAGAAACGCATTTTGCCCGCCAGAAATTTCTGCTTTTATATTTCCTCTCCTAGTTCATCGTTTGTCGATGGTTCCTACATTGGTTCATCACTGTTGATTAAAGAACGGAAAAATGAATGTTGCGCCAATCTAATTGGCACATATTTTAGTCAGTTAAAAGAACACGGATTAGAAATTTGAAAATATTGCAAACAAACATTCAAAACTACTTACCTTAAATAAGCAAGAAATAGTAACGGCAGCCAGTTGCAATATAAATTACAGCAAGGGGTCTGTCAGTATGTTTCTTGGAGTCCAACAGAGAGAAAGCATTCATTCAGATGGCGCTCGATAGTACAACACAATAAAAGAATCGACTCACCCGAAAGATAACAAACAGTTCCAACAAGTCCTTCGGAGGCATGATCGCGTACTGTTCCAAACTACGAACCACATCACGGCAAGCAGCCCGACTGAGAGCGTGTATAACTGGAAGACGGCGGCGCATTCGCATGGAGTTTATCAGCTCATTTGTGATGGTGGGGAAATTCCGATATGCTTCCGCTATGAGTCGATGAACCGGTTCAATGAAGAGCGAATCCGATTGGCACTGATCACTGGGAAGTTCGAATTCGTCGACGAATTTCGGCTTGGCTCCGAGGTTCTGGTGCTCCCATCGAGAAGATGAAGCTGACGAGAATGCATTGCTAGTTGTATCTTCGAGTTCGTCATCGGAGGCCCTGACGCCCAATCTGGCAAAAAATGCGCCCAGACGTTGCAGTAATTCACTCTCTTCATTCCGCAACAAGCAAGACTCGATGAGTTGAGCGTGCCGTCTCAAAATTTCCAAAGCCACTTGGAAAATCACCTAATATTCAAATTGTTTGGTTAGAAGTGATTGCAGAGGTTTACCACTGCTACGAATGTGAACAAGATAATGGTCTGCTCCATAGGATAACAAAGCTTACAATCAGGTATGTGATACTGCTAAAGGAAAGTGAAGAGCAGAGTGCATCCAGATTACAATAGAGGGGATCCGGGATGTGAAAACCATGCATTGAGAGTCTCGTCAACTTGGTTCCTGGTAGGCTAGTTGGTTCTCATGAAATGAGACACGTTAGCTGAGCGACGAGGAGTGTCTGACATCGTGGCAGTTGAGTGTACGACAATGTGAAGAGGAACAAGCATTGATATGGTGTGTTTAAACTATGACATCTCACACGAACACACAGAATGTCAGCAGAAACCGCCAAAAATGCAGTGGACGGTGCACTCACTCGGTGGAGCGACTTCAACCAGTTGGTGTCACCGGTGCAACTAATCAGTCTGATTTTATTATCTGCAAATTCTAACAACCCACGTGACTTGGAGTAAGGTTCACAAAAGGAGCGGCCGAACGATAACACTGCAATTGATGCTCTACAGTCGCACGGTCATGAATTGTGCAATGCAAAGAGCTGCACAGAAAGAGTGATGCTAAGGAACTCGTAGAGTGAGTGATCGTTGATAAACAAGATGCTCACGCCCCCAAACCATGATCGGAGATGGCTGGTTAACATAACAAATAAAACTAGTATCCGTTCTATGGCTTTCAGTATTCGGCAGTATGCCTGCAGAGTAGATTGTCCGATAGACATACAATCAGCAAGTATTCTGGTTAGAAACCTGTGGTAAACGGGTGGAGAATGAGCTACTTTAGCTTCGGTCTGTAATAAGGTATGCTTTGGCAGGCAGTCGCCCCATCTAGCGACGTAACATGCACTTGACGTCACAAGATTCGGAACTCGCTGACTGTCCGCTGAAAACCAATCAGAAGTTCACTACCAGGTTGTGAATCTTGGATGACCAGGAAAACTACACATCTCACTTGGGTAGCTCTTCGGAAAAAGACGCCTAAATTGGAGCAACGGCTTAATACGGCAAAAAATTAAAGCTTAACTTTTGTTACTGCAAAATATAGAAAATCTATCAGCAATAATAAGTTCACGCTGGTGGACACACTGAGGGATGTTAAAAACTGTAAATCCACTGTAATTCCATAAGAAATGACGATCATTGCGACCATTGTGAAAACGGTATCACCCTTGGTGCAAAAGGTGGCACGTATTTTGGGTGCTGACCGGTAGTGATTTCTCTAAAAGATAATTGTGTCTGGCAATGAGTCATGTGAAATGGTACAGCGAAATGAGTGCATGGCCAACTCCGACCTTTAACTCCACCACCGTGGGAGCACAGATGACAGATCCCAGGAGGGCACTCCACGCTTGGCAAATACGTCCAGAAAAGAAATTCCGACGGTATTCTAAACAAATGTACTGCTCCGCCAGCTTGAGGCAGTGGGCTCTCAGATTACTGTTGAGACTGACCCTCGAAAGGAGACTGGACCTTATTGTTGTGCGACGGTAAGCGTACCTCTGACCCACTGAGCTATACTGGATGGGGCCCACAGGCCATTGAGAGTCACTCATATCAGGCTGCCCAAAGATTGGAGGTCAAACAAACTCAGTCTCCTGGTTCTCCAGGTGGGGGTTTGAAATGGGATGGCATCCACTTCTATAAAACTGATTCGTTTCCACCTCCGCCGCCTTGCAGACAAGCTTTTGAGCTAACGACTTTCATTGAGAACCCACATCATCCACCCATGACAATTTCCTCAAACTTTAACTACATCCTGCATCGGTCGTCGCACAGCTTATCAAGGGTCGCCTTATCCGCTGCATACAGCAGGACGGATAAGAGAAAATATGCTACTGCTGGCGCCTCCCCTCTTTTTTCCACCTGATTCTCTTACCCCCATTCCAGCTCCCAGAACTAATCTTTCCTCCATACTTCCTACCTTAATTGATAGCAGCTGCAGTTCCACTGCAGTCACAGAATCTGCAGCCGCATTCCCACAACATCCAATTGACCACTATCGGCAACAGTCTCTTATAATGCCACGCTGCACCGTTTCCTTAGCGGCGTTCAACTTTCGCACTCTACTAGGTCAACAGGCTACACTGGCACAAACGCTGGGTATTAACATGTTGCGTATCCGAAAGTAGGATCAATGATCCTCGCGGGTTTGTTGAATTAAAATTGCCCGGCTTGTTCTCTCGACATTGGTTACAGGCATCTGGAGACGCTGATGCGGCAACCAATGGTCAAAGTGGGGTGGGCATCATTTTCAGCTCTAAGACTGGGTTATCGTTGGTGTTAGGAAGGAAATTTCCAAGCAAACAACTGAGGCACCAATACGGAGCCAAAGCCTGGCCGGTGAGCGTCACTCTCCTGCATGGATTGGGCGGACATGTAGCCAATTAAGTAAACTGGCCAATTAGCGCGAGAACGGCAATGTCTGATTGGATGTAAGCTGACTCTTCCATACCTTTTCTCAGTTAATTGCATTCATAACGCTTTTAAACTCAGTCCTAAGGAAATAGGGCTCATCCATACAGCTTTCTGAAAGACCCTTAAGGCAATCAAATATCATCTTCCCGCCGCGAACGCCTCAAAGTGCGCCACTCATTGAGGGACCAATCCCAAATCAACCAATGGCATATCAGACGACTTCATGACATGGGTTGGATGTGGCGCAGATAGCGTGCGAGTTGGCGGGTGCGTAGTTACACTCGTGTTCAGGCACGGTTGGCTACAATGAAGCTACACGCATGCTATGGGGCATACCTGGGATTGGCAGTCACGCGTGATCATGGTGGTTGGCACGTAACCTTTCAGGCATTTGCATTTATACGTGAAATTTGATTCCGCGGTGTCCGCCTATTTCATCGCTGAGCTGTCCGTATACTGCTAAGCACCCACATGACTGAGTCCGAATGAATTGGCCGTTAGGAATAATGACAGGAAGTCGCTCACACATAGCGTTGTCGAGAATCAGCTGGCATGGAATTTGGGCTAGTGATAAGGAAAGGGTGGTGAGAGCGTGTGGGCCGCAGTGTGTCTCGGGGTGCGGCATACTCACTGCTTATAATGCCATAAGTCAATTGGCGGTTCAAGTTTGGTAAGCTCGTCGCTTGGTGAGGGGGCTACCCTGTCCTCCGCATGGCAGTAACGTGCAAGTCAGTGGATAGTGAGCGGCGCTATATCACATCTAGTAACTTATTCACGATGGTTGTTGCCATCCCCCGTAGCTCAGTGGTCTCAACTACGGACTGGCAACAGTCGAGTTGCGGGTTCGAGCCATACCTTGGTCCGATGGAATGCGCATTGCTGATGATTCCCGAAAGGATGAAACGCGCGTACAGTGCTTTTCCGGGCGTGTGACGGCTGTCTGAGTGAGTCTAGATGTGACGAATTTCTACCTATACCATTCAACTCCCCCTACTACTCTTCCGATATGAATTAGCTTGAAAAGAATTCATAGTAAGCATAACTCTGCTAAAAAAGAATCGCGCTGATGTGAGGACTGTCCTTCAGAGGGGCGCGGAAAGCAACGATCACGCCGATTACAGGAAAGCCATAAAAACGAGAGAGAACGTTGACAAACACGGTCACTATGGACAAGATTGGACGGCGCAACGTAAGGTCCACAGAACGAGCTGAAAGCGGATCGCGAGCGACAAGCGGTAGCGGGTCTGAGACAGAGGACACATAAAAGGTATTGGTCGAAAAGCCAATAACTTAAACAGAAACGCCTTGTCGATTCTACGGGAGTAACCACAAGCACAATAACGGAACCGTGATCAAGCAAATGAAGAGCATTAGAACGAATCCAGGCTGGTCAGAATAAGACTTAGGGAAGCGAAGATACTGGGTCTAAATTCAGATGAACTGACGTCTGGATGTAGCGGACAGTCACTTGCCATATGTGATGAGTTGTGGAACGGAAGCATGACTTATACACATGCTCGTGCGTGTGAGTTTGGTTAGCCGTTGTCACGTGCAACAAAGATTGCGCTCTTCGGCGCTTCGTTCATGCCACAGTAACGCCCTCACTAGTTAACAAGGTAAGGAAGCTTGGGCAGATGAGGGCGACCGCTCCCTTATCATCCGAAACCTAATGTTACTCAACGGACTGGTTAACAAACAATGGTGAAGAAGCCAGTCACGAATAAAAGTTTTCAATATTAAAAAACTTTGAGGGAAAGGGTTCAAAAACAATAATCCAATAAACAACAATAACATATATTCGCACACAAACTAACGATGAGACCTGCACAATGAAAGCTTACTCTGGCACCATCGTAGAAAAAGCAGTCCAGTATGTACACTGCACATCGGAATGGCATTGTGCTGAGGAAGTGAAAAGAGCGGGACAGAGAAACCCCTGTCAATACGTAACACATCCGGGTGTAGGTTGTGAGAACCAATCAGGAAAAGAGAAAGCCTCGGTACAAAACCACGTCTGACATAAATACCACAGTGTTTGTTTTAAAAATTATAGCGAGGGGTGCATCAATATAGAGCATCCCATCATCATCATCAGTTGGTAACTAGACAAAAGGCATTAGTTTCGAAACAAGTGATCCGCATATGTGGATGCGTGTGCATCGCTTCGAGTCGACAACTGCTGAGAGGTTACGAGGTGAAGCGATCATCTCACGACGGTGTCACGTTTAGCCAAAATGGAAGGGGATATTGTTAGTTTATTCGATTTGTTAAGGTATGATCAGATATACTGGGCCCGTAGTTAACTATGAGAACAAACGGAAAATAGGTTGAAAAAAGATTACGGGGACCGGAAGTTGAAGGTAACGGGATGCAACCTACATTACTATCGATCATATTAGGTGGAACTCCTAATTACTTGCGGCAAGCTGGCTGACGTAATTCAAAAACGCAACACGCACCAGCGCAACTAAAGCCCTCAGTCAATTGCTGCGCAAGTTGCATAGAATATATCACAGATAGACGAGCAGAGAAGTGAGGGACAGTTATTTCAGAACATTGTGACTAGCCAGTAGTGAGGATGCAAACGCGCCACCGTGTGATCTCGTCTAAAAGGTTGTTGTGTGTTTGTCATTGAAAGACTGGCTTTCGCCAGCCGCCAAAGCTTTTCCAAAATTGTAAACCGCATCGTTTGGTACGGTTTCAGAGTCATGGATACCCCAAAGGCAAGGGCATCAGCAGTACGCCGGTACGCAGTACCGACGCTTCGCTACCACGCAACCACCACCAGTCGCACATGGGCTAAGGATACTGTGAGGAGTCGCCCGGTCCCTTAAGCAGGCTCGAACCCGCGCCCTCAGCTTACAAGGCAGGCTTGTGATCCTTAAGGCTAAGGGCCAGCGACACCCAAAAGCAGATGGTTAAAGAGACTGATATTTCTCATCTACGACTGAGCAGACATTTCACTATTCCAAATCTCATTTTGAGTATGAAAGTCAATTTGGATGCCTTTACTTAGGGTGTAAAAGAGTTGATTTTGCCCAGTACGAAATTCATTCATCTGACTTAGTAACGAGAGTTGTGGTTTTGACTCAAACGGGTATTTAGGCTCCGGAATGTAGAGATCAAGTGATTTGCCGGTGACAGTGAGGTCGGCCGATTCGGTGCGGATACGAAAACAGGCACCATAAGGGCACGCAGTGGGGAATGACCTAAAGCTGAGCGAGCAGACAAAAACTTATGGTAGCACAGCACACTTGGTGCCAGGATAGATTTTAGCTCGATCAATGCAAGGTAGCGAGAAGCTAATGTTTGGCCATCAGATATTACACGACATAACAATGGGTAATGGACCGTAAGTAGTCAAAGGAACAGGTAATTATTTTGGTGAGACGTGTCAGTGCCAAAACGGCTTCCTAGTGATACTGTTTCTAATAAGTGATTTAACTGCATGCCCTCTTTACCTGAGGCTACTCAGAGAAGGATTAGAGATTTCTACCTATACCATTCAACTCCCCCTACTATTCTTCTGTGATTAGAGATTTGTCAACAAAACTTGTCTTTGGTGATCTCGGGACGATTGTCAGCACATGTGTGCAGAGAAACAGTGGAAAAAGCTCCCGTGCGTTCAGTTAAGCCCTCCTAGCTTTACGCGTTGAAAAGGATCCGAGTACACGTGGTTGGTCTTCGGCATTCGCCCACCCTGATTGTCTTAAACAAAGAACAGTACTGCAATCCCGGTAAAACCTCAAACAATCAATTCGGTACTCGTAGCTGAGCGAAGAATGTGGACTTGCGGTTGGGATTCGGCGCTACGGACATACAAGTATTTCGGGGATAAATTGAATTCAATTTCCCCTGAGTGTGAAGCGGGAGAGAGCGACGTTTAATGGTCTATCTGAAGAGTGATGTGAACATTGAAAGATATCATAATGGATTTATGGTAGATATTGCTAAAAATGGGATGTAAGAGGTCACGTTCCGTATGAAACTTCAACGCTTCAATTGTATGTTAAGGTTCACTTGGGGTGTGTTAAACCGCTGTGAGAATAGGGAAAGCAAACATATCTCAAAAATGACTGGCAACTACAAAAGTCAATCGATCAGTTAATATGACGTTGTAGCTACTTCAATGAAGACGCTGTGCCAATCGGTGAAGTTTGTGTGACATCGTAACAGCATCAAACATTTATGAAGAGCGCAAGATTTCAACCCGAATGGTTCTCAGCTTCTTCGCACAGACCAGAGACATAGTTACTGCAAGTTAACGACAGTAAGAGAAGGCCAGCATCGGCAAAGTACCGCAACACGATGATGAAGAAATGATTGAATGCAGAGAAGACTGCTGCAAACAAGTGTAACAGTGCAAAGTCAGGCCCTTATACTCAGCGTTTAGATACGGCCGAGAAACTCGTATGCATTTCGGATAATGGCAACATGCAGTTTGGTCAAGCAACAATTGATACAGGCACAAAAATGCAGCATACCCGTCTGCGATGACCAGTTCGACTATGAGATGAGGAAAACACTAGGGGAAGAACGCAGATATGCCGAGAGAAAAAATAAAACAAAAATGTCAGAAAGTATACAAAGCAAATGAAAGCTTATATTGTGACATATCAAATAAGGCGCCCAGCCAACGATGTCGCCGACCCTGAAGCTCAAAGGTGAAATCCCAGTTAATCCCTTCGTATCTTTTGCCATGCCATCGGCTGATCACCCAGCGGCAATGCCCATCCAGACAACGTGACCGAAATCAACGCACGCAGCCGAAACGCACACAAGGGACATGACGAAGACAATATGGGCGCATGAATGCGAGAGGGGATGAGGAAACCTGTCGCCAAGCGGGAAATGGCGCACGCCCTCACTGCTCGGCATATTGCATCAGATTCGAAGACGCCGGAGATCACGAACAATCACACTATGGATGAAATCAAAGTACAGTTGCATTCTCTCATCCCCACGATAACAAGGATGTAAACGGGCAACGGATGTTGGTCGTTAGCCGCCCTGCAAAGTCTCGGGTCAATTACGGGGTTGCTCGCGTGCACTCTAAGTGACAACGGACAACATTGCCCAATGTGTTGGACAGAGACTCCAGCTCCCACCTCGCAGTTAGTGGTTGTCCCATTCAGAACTCACATCAACAGGTTAAAACCTTATTAGAATTAATTGTGGGTGTTTGTGAGTACTATAAAGTTCGTAGAAAGTAGAAGTCACGATTAAAATTCACACACAATAATATGCCTCGACGGGGAATCAAACCCCGGTCCATGAATTCCCGGTCCGCTGCTCTACCACTGAGCTACCGAGAATTGGTACACCACTAGTTCGAATGAAAAAGGCACCAATGATAGTAGGAGAAAACACTACCGCCATCAAGATTAGCTGTCAAATGGCATGCTGGGTAATGCAATAAAAACGGAAATAACAAAAAAACGGTCTTCTTTAAGTGAGATGTGAAGGACGTACTTTATGAACAAAGTTAGAAACCATGATATTGACAACATGTTGATTAGCTCTGATCCAACGTCAGATGGGCGAGTGTCCCCTTTTTGACGGAATGGAGGTCGCACATGATCAGTTGGGATTGGCACTAACGACTCAATGAGATCTCCACCGCCAAATCCACCGTCACCTGGAGAACGACGACCTTCCGAAAAATGATCGGAAAATTCTGGAAAATTCCCACTGCTTGAATGTGAATGGGACAATGACTGAGGTGCAAGAGAAGGCATATCGGGAATATTTTTCGCCAGTAAGTCTCGCAAAACATATTGATCGATGCGCACTCCAACGACGCGACTGTCGTAGTAATCAGGCAACATGCGCTCACAGATGGCGGTCAGTAACCAGAAGGCTTCCTCTTCGGAGCAGTACAGAAGTAGTATGCTTGCAACGATATTCATAGACTGACAGTAGCCTGAGTACGGGAAGATCAGGATGAGCGAGAATAATTGATGAGCAACCCAGAGAACAGTTGTAGGACAAGACATCCAAAAGAGGGCAGTTCAAGTTATTTCAAGACACAATTTGTTGAATAACGGCTTAGACGAGACCAGTTGGAAACGATAAAAAGATACGCATGGTAAAAAAGAAAATTGTCTTAAAAATGGAGAAATTTTCCTTCACCGCTACAGTATTCTAAGATTAAAGCGAGAGAGAGTTATGCTAAACAGAACTCCCCTGTGACACCTATAAACCTGGGACCTTGTTTTAGGGTCAGGTGAACGACCGATTTGTGATAACAGTTTTGAAGGAAACCTGTACAAACTGACTGGACCAGGTCCATTGGACCGTGTCACCCTTCTGATAAATAGACGTATCATTACTATTATTATTTTAGGTGGAACAGAAAACATATAGCTAGGGCGTGTGACACGACGGTACCTTACCAAGCGATAAATCGCACGGAGTTAATTTTACAAAATGTCAATACACCCTGCACGCGGACGAGGAGAAAACATAGTTGGATCGGATCGATTAATCAAGGTTCGTTGACGTGGAAACAGTGTCCAGTATTCGGGTAATCGTTCGTTCGTGTGGGACGTTGAAAAATAAAGTGTGAAAGATCAAGAGTGTAAAAAGGACACCAGACCATATGCAGCGATTTATCAAAAGCAGTCGCGAGCAAACAGAGTAACACTCATTTCGAATATGTGTGTGGAAATCGAACAAAGGGGTTATCACACAAGCGACTATCGATGTGCATCGGTACGCAGATACATAAGGCGATATGTTTCCTAATCAATAAAACTACGGTACATGAAACACTAATAATGTCGCGGTGGCCTGATTCAGACAGACGTACCCACACTGGGATTTCGGTATGCATATGTAGTGAGAACGCGGCGCAAAGCGGCGATACCTTCCGCTGTGTGGTAGGCTGGATGCTCGGGCAATGATCGATGTAGATCTCGCTCGATCTCTTCCACAACAAAATTCACTCTGCCCTCAGTTTGGCGTACAAGCTCTGCATAGTAGCCCGGGTGAACACATAACTTGTAAGGGCAGGTGAGAAAAAGGCAAAGGATAAATAACATGACAAATCAAGATTGAAAACGAGAAGCGTCAGTCAGAACACAATGCAGGGCTGTAATAGATAGTAATCCACAATCATAATACGAGCAAGAATCCCAAACTGTAGGGGAGCAAAAGAAACTAAGTGTTGGTTAGTCGTGGGTAAAATTTTGCGATGGTCGCTGATCAATAAGGCGAGAATCCAGTTGGGGCTTAATTGGAAAGTGAAACGCGCGAATTCGGTCCTGATTGATGGTGTGTGACCAGTCAAACGAAACAGACGCCTCACAAGTAACAGGTTACATGTGAAAATAGCGAAATAAAATCTGGCATGTAAGTAAACCTATCACATTGGGCACATGTAGGTTCTTTCGCCCAAGAGACACGAAAGTATAGAAAGACAAAGCAAAACGGGACAACAGGAGACGAGGGCTGATTGGCATAACTGATGTCCGTGGTAGTAACCGATTAAAGTGGTGTACGAGACCCTGGATACAGAGGTCGATTTTAACAATGAGGTAACCGATAAACCCCAGTACTTGCGATACGAGTGCAGCTAGCTGATCGTGATGACGTGCAACCTGAAATAGTTCAACTGGATAGCATCAGACGGGGGAAGCAATCCGCTAGAGTGAACGATGTGATCGAGTGAATCAACAAATGAAGACCATAAACCTAATACAATTACATACAGCAAGGGAGTTTTTACAGTGAAGCGTAAGGAAAAAAAAGTGCGGCGGTACATTTGAGATGTAGCACTTCATGCGATTCACAATGGTGACGAGAATTAAAAAGAGCATAGACCGCCTAGGTTCATTTCAAAGTTAGGTGCGTAAGGACTGATCTCCGGCTGACCAAATTAAACCCATTGTTCCGATGTATAGATTTGGAACAAAGTGGAATAAACAAGCCCAGATGCAGGATAAAAAACAGCCATGTGCTAAGTGCTTAGACAGGATCGATGTAAGGATTTTTGATAATAGGAGCGCATGCTTCGGATTTGTAAAATGTTCACAGAGAGAACAGCCAACAACCACCAAATATGTTGTGTATTCTGAGGAAAAGCGCAAAGATTGCTATGCGAATTCACGTGATGTACTTGAGTACAGTCACACATAAGCATTTACGTGTGAAGCTTAGTCGTTGCCGACAGGGTTGGTGCGCGGTGTCTCCTCTTCGACTTGAAGACGTCTCCAGAGAACGATGGATATGAGCCAACGCCGCTCGTTGCTTTTGATAACTTCTCTTCTAGCTAACCATAAAATCACTGCATAGGATCCCTGCACCTCTGTTTGTCCCCTGAGTCTGGCAGTATTCCTTCTCTTATCTCTGTACCTCTGGCTTTCTTTTCCTCGTATGCACCACTTACCTATGCTGCTCAACTGATCTATGTTGGACAGTGTACCTCCGCACATATGGCTGGAGGGCTTAATGAATAAGGCAATGTTGCCCACTCGTTTCAACGCCTCGTTGAATTTTTGTGTGTACTGTTAGTACCGTTTTCTAAATGTTATCAAGCAAATGCTAACCAAATGCAACAGGTTCGGGAAACCACCAGTCTCTTTAACTTTCCTCTGTGGGCTGACATCCCTTCGTCACCCTAGTTGGCAAATGTTTTCTTGTACTATCCTAGCTAAATTCTTGCTTTAACTGATTTAGTTGCCATAGCCTGGATCTAATTTCGGATTGGTATCAAACGGGGTTCACCAATCTCGTCAGCCTACCTCTGTATGCTTGTGCAATTCTTCGCCTCTCATCAGCAACTAGTTTCTAATCCCAAACCTCTCATTGTCTACTCGTGTCTATCCGTTCCCTTATCCGATATAATTCGAATGCGTAGTCTCAACTACCTGCGACGAATTCTCGCCTAGTTGCTCATCAATGTTATCAGACCCTCCATCCTTTTCTCTATTCCTTAAGCGCTTTTTCATTACTCACGCGGTCGTGATCCGACAGCGTATTTCGCCGTCTTAAATCCATTATATATACATATACGCATGTATACATATGTAGATACTTATACATATACGGATTGGCGGCATCCGTATCAGGATTTGCCCGTCACTGGTCTCTATGGGGACAGTCACAGGACGCCTACGCCTACATAAAGGGACCATGGGTGGCTTGTGCTGCACAACCCACAGCTCCAACCACACACCCCATATCCAGTGTAAACCCGAAGGAATAAGGCCGGGAGGCATGTGGATGGGAACCACGTTTCATCAACGGAGTCGGCCCACACTCCTTCACAGGCAAACACAAGCACGCTCTATTTGGGAATCAATCGCACAAAAGGCGGTGGCTGGACCGTAGTCCACTCCACACTGAGTGCATGGAACCACTCTTCGAGCCTAACACGATCACAGCAACCACCAACCATCTCCTAAAACCAGTATGGACGAGGAAGTGGGTAATAGACCGGTAGGCACCTTGTCAACATACACATCAAACGCAGCCACACCTGGGATGTCAAACAACAGCCAATCACTTGAAATGACGAGATCAAATAAAACCAATCGGATAATGCATACAGATACGGTGACATAACTCATCACTAAATGAGCGTATGAAATAAATTGGTTGCAAAAATTCCGCGAAAGGTTCAACACGCCAGAAAATATATTTTAAAAAAATGCCACAACCGCAAAAGTGTTATCGAGATTAAGTACAATTAGCTTAAGCGGTGTGCAAGTTTATAGAAGATAGTTCAGGTAGACATTGATATAAAACAGCATTAGGACAATATAACAAACCCATCATCTGAAATAGAGACTCAGCATGCAAGCACGCGGTTAGTAAATCGAATGCAACGTACCTACAAACACTGCGCCGGTTCTGCCTACGTTCTCTGCAGGACCCCTCATCGCTTCGGTGGTTGATCCGAGTAGCCTCGCTCGTGGCTCACTAGGTCTGCCTGACTCAGGCACTCGCGACCGCATGTGCTACAGCACCATGCGCTCGATGTCGATGAAGTACAACCAATCGGTGCTTGCCGCTTCTTCTCTGTATGCACGAGGGGTTTCTCTTGCACACATATACATATATAATTAATAGTTTCACACAATACGTAAGGAAGCATCGGCATCATTGGATCGGTCTCTGTTTCCACATATGCGGTCGAATTTTGTCTGGCTGCCCTTGTTCGCTGCCTCTTTTCTGAGGGGCATGATTATTGCGGCTTGAACTCTCCCCGACGATCGTGGCTCTTATCTTTATGAGACACTTGGTCCCTTATCCTGGATATTGTTGGACTACAAATATATGCTGTGTCGGAAAAATGACGTTCCCCTGTGACTCCCGCTGATACTACGACTTACCTCATTGCAGCAACACCGGGGCCGGAACCTCAATCTCCTGTTTCCTGCAAGAACATTTTTACACACCACTCTCTTGGACCTTATCGGAAGGTGTTCCATGAATTTTTCGCTTGACTGAGGATGATGGTTTCTTCAAGGATGCCTTACATCACTTATATTCAATAAACGGCCCGAACAACCGGCATTACATCACATCCCAGAAATATCAATCCATGAATCACCTGCAAAATGGGCTAATCTTTATTTATTCATCTTGACTCCAACAATTCTTATCACAAGCCCATAGACCTGCAATCTTCCGATCCGACTTCGGTTTGTTAAAGGAGAACAACATTATTTGGTTCAACAAAGTTCCATGACCCCGACGACGAGATTAGTCTATCACAGAAATTTGTTTTGACTCCCGCACCAAAAGTATTGTACAACTCTAACAAACTTGATCTGTCAATAATTTTCCACCTGCAATTCACCTACATTGCAAGCATTTGCATTTTGTCGCCGAAACTTACTGGATATCTCGAAAACATGGTATTTTCCGATCAAACTGTGATCGATGTATTGCTACACCTGATCATACCTTTTTGGGTGTCACGCTCTATCGAGAAGAGAGATCTAACTAATGATTTATTTCATTTATGAATGTTATTCACATTCATTCGTGGTGAGATCTCGAATGCCCGTAGCGAGAGGTGGCAATCAGTTAACACTAGGTTGCATGTAGCGCGTGGCCCATCGAATGTCAACAAAACAAACTGCGAGATGGACATGGGCGTTGATGCTAAGATGAAACGGGTTAGCCAGTGGAAGCCCAACTATTCTTACGGAAGACTTATTTCGATGGAATCAAATACGGCCAAATGAAGTTCCAAAGTTCTTGAAAAGAGCGCACAAGTTTTTGTCTACATACCGAGGATGCGATGTGCAAGAGGTATGCCATACACGAGGAGATTTCTCGAGAGTAGTAAATGAACCAGTGTTTCAATGAACAGATGGAAGATGAAAAGAATTCTGGGAGGTCACCTTACAGGAATCACCGTCGACAGGCGGTCGCCAGCGATAATTAAAGTTGATTGTGAAAAGAAATGGCAGAATGCGATAAGTTGGTTTTTCCGAGAGTTCTAAGCAATTTATCGAAAATTACCTCGTTTTCTGCGCCACTTAAGATCATCCACAGTCGACCCCTCAGCTTTACCGGAAGGCCCTTCAGTACAAGCGAACGAAGACATGTGGTCCGATACATAGTCATACCAGAGCCGTACACGGCGAAGTAGTCTGCCCAGCCCCTCATTCGAGCAGCCTCGGCTCTATCTATCACCGAACTCGACGAGCCTGTCAAGCAGGCTGCAACACCTGATTCGCCTGTCAAAGTAGTGCATCTGAGGGCAAAACGAGCACCATCTGTGAACGGAAAATAGAAAAGAAAAACTGACGGAATGAGAGAGGAAACGGATGGCACGCAAGAAAATAGAAATGTTTCTAGAAACCCTACTAAGTTGTGATAGAGTCACGGGTAAACGGTTTATGAGTAGTGTACCTTGACAATGTGAGATAAACTCCTCCATATAGAAAAATGCTAAATAAAAACAAGGGAGCATAGTGCGTGAAAAACATCATCAGTTCAATGATATGGAATTGTCCCATGACTATGAGGCTCAGTTCAGCTGAAATACTACGCTCCGAGTGCGAAACGTGGTTACTTTGTTGAGGGATTATTTTGCCGCCGACTTGGAGGAAAAAGCTAACTCGCCCTTAATCACAAGCACCGGTGTTCTTGGGTGAATTATTCTGTCACCATTGGAGGACCTTTTTGAAGTACACGTTGCGTGATTGGAATGCGACGCGCAACCTCAATGCAGACCGCGATTCACAATGAAGTGAACCTGTCACTATTTCTATTTTTGAATTATGTCAGCACATTAGCAGTGTCTGCGGAGGCGACTCTGTACAAGAAGGTAGATGATATTGTCCTAGACGTTAATCAATCGACCGTTACCACTTCAGTCAGATTAAAAAGTACTCTGAATGTTCTCACGTCTTAGTCGAAAGCCCGCCAGTTGTCGCTTAATGTGTCGAAATGCAATGTAATATCGTTATGCTGCTGTATAGAAGAGACCGCTGTATCAACAGCTTCACAAGTAGTGCCCGGTAATCCACATCGATGGCGAGGCGTTGCACTCCTCCATATCAGTGAAGTACCTGGATGTCATGCTTAACTACGATTTATTTTAGTCCCATTATATGAACGAAACATTCACAAAAGTCAGGAAATTATCATTCTACGCTTTCACCGTCCCTCATGACTTGATACTTCGTTTTGGCGCTACCTGTGTTCTTCCACACTGGACGTACTGCTCTCCAGTGATTTTACCTGGTCTACTCAGTGAACAATTCAGAATAATTGTCAGGTCGTCAAGACATTTGTATTGAGGTAGCGGTGTGTCAAAGCTGATTCTTGTTGCTATACTCGTGCCCACTCATGTGAGTTCCTGCAAGAAGTTAGCGCCAACATTACTTGCCGACACAAGTCACTATGCTTCATTGTGTATTATCGGAATGTGTGGACCTCGTCAACTAGACAGAACTACAGGCCCAAATATGCCCGAACACGAGGTTATGATTCGTTAGTCACTCATTATGTAGGGCGATTTTGCTCAACCCTATCAAAGTCGTCCGAGAATTAACCAACCAATTTAAGCTATGACGGTATTGTGTTTTCCATTTATTAATCCACCTTTTGAATCGTATCGCTGAAAACCCGTGTGTTACGGTCGAATATTCACTCTCCCTGAGTGCATAAAGCACTTTCACGACTTCACTTGACTTGATCAACATGACCCGCGTCGCCATAGTAACAAGGAAACAGTAAGAAGGGAGGTCAAGAAATAAACATCAATTTAGAGGAGAAAATGGCATAAAAACTGGGTGGAAGGATAGTGAATCAAACGTAATAGACCGAACGCACTACAAACCGAACCTCACTGGTTACCAGACAAAAGCTTTAAGGAAAGAAGGCAATCAGAGAAAATTCAACAGAAAGGGGCAATGAAGATGGCAGAATCACAAGTGGAGTAGTTTAAAGCCAGAAGAAAAATAAAGGGCGCATGAGAATCCACGACTTCACAAAGGTGCCATATCACAAAATGTCTATGGCTACCGATATGCCTGAGATCTCGAGGCCCCATCCAGGTTGGTCGTACAGACTGAGCCAACTAACTAATTCAAATGACTGTGTCAAGTCTCTTCATCATATCATCGATTGGCCACTGTACGGCTTCAATTATCTCAAATTACAATACAGACGAAGAAGAAGTAACGGCAGGTGTGCAAAAAGCGTGAGGTAGTTCCAAACAGCACTGCCTTTTCGGTAATTGGATCGGATATGCGTGATGGCCCGAAGACTAGAGTGGTCAGGCAACCTCTTCCGTGTGCTGTGACAGCCCGGTTGATACTTACAGTGGCGTTGAACATACCAACCTTGGCAAATGAACTAGATCCTGCCGTCCCCCTAGGTCACGTTGTCCTTACTTAGGTGAACAGTAAACCCCGAGAGGATTTGGAAAAGGAGGCGATGTGGCCACTCGTTAAGTGAACAAATGGGCTAGTTAATATGGTTGTTCGGCAAATTTAATAACTCATCGGTCAAGAGGTGCATGTGTGAAACGCGTTGCGTGCGTCACTTTAGTTAGATTCCGGATCAAGTTTTAACGGCCACACATCGTCCGTATGCACCGATAGAGG
Organism: Dicrocoelium dendriticum; assembly: GCA_944474145.2. NCBI lineage: Eukaryota > Metazoa > Platyhelminthes > Trematoda > Plagiorchiida > Dicrocoeliidae > Dicrocoelium > Dicrocoelium dendriticum. The sequence continues at coordinate 59,631,631 of OX104064.1, read as the reverse complement.
TAGAAGCTTCAGCCAACCTCCCACAGGTCACGGATGTGAGTGCAGTCCTGCCATCTCCCTACCCAAAGAGTGCAATGGCGTACGAAACTGCTCGCGAACTGCGGACAGGCAAGGCTTACTATTTATCTGCTTCAGATACGGTTTTAGTGATCGAACTGATCAATGCCCACTTCAAAGTCAACTGCGGCCCACATTGAGACTGCGTGTCTATCCACACAACGTGTGCCCCAAAATGAGGCATACAGTGAACACCGTGGCCGCGTTCAGACGCCATTCGTTCGCGTAAGATATCGGACTCAAATAAAGATGCATGAGGACAGATGTGGATGAAGAACAACTGACGCCCAAAATCCAACCAACACGAATTATTTGACAATCAGATGGCATAAAGCGTCAGAAAGATAATGGCGCCCATCAAGCCTACATCAGGTCCATAGTCACCGCGCGAATTGTGCCAGGAGAGGAGTCAGGAAATGGAGAGAAGCTTAAGGAGCACCATATAATTTACACAGTAACAGTAGGCAAGCAGCAGAATACTTTAGAAATAGAGAGGGACGTGATTAGTGTTAGGAAATGGATAGTAGCAGTAAGCGTACACTTTTGATCGAGCGGTTCATTAGGATTTGAAAGAGGTGTAGGGACTGTAACAAACAGCGGTGACGGTAGCTGGGCAGCATCCCCGGAATTTCCTCCTGAAGTCAATGATTTTCTTGAGGCGGGAGCAGCTGAGGATGTAGGAGACAGCAATGTCACCGAATCCGCACAAGGTGATCTAGGGGTGGCAAAAAATAATTTCAAATGGACAATGGGCGAGTATCAATGCAGTGGTACGAGGATGCGACTTCAATCGGTGTATACACTCTGCCATCAGTACAAAAAGTGTCCATAGTGGAAAGAATCAGACATGACAAAAGCAGACGAAAATCTGGCTAAAAATTTCTAGAATGCCTGAATAAAGGGATCATCAGGTGGCATCACGATGACTGAGGTGTATAACGATGGGATGATGACGACCCGAGAGTAAACAAGCAAAAAGGACTGCAGATTTCATGATAAGTGTATCACTCAAAATGCTCAGAGAGATGCGATAAGATACGAAAACGTACGCACCAAGACGTGCGGCGGTTAATAACTAAGGGGCAATCTGTAGAGTTCAAGTTATGAAAATGTTGCATGACGAGAAACGGACACCAGACAGCGAAGATTTCACAAAGGAAGTGAAATCGGAGCCAGAATTCAGTTTCGGTTCCACAGAAATTACAAAATCAACAGTGACCATTCGGCGGAACCAGAAGTTGCATTGTGTGTGGGAAGTGTCAGAGGACTAGCTGAATGCGCCCGATTCCACAGGGTGACGATGAAGACGGCGACAAGTACAGCTATGTGGCACTTGGTAGATTTGGATCATCAAGTTAATGTACATGAAGCTTTTCGGCATGTACACCAGATATCTAGGCGCCCCAAACGAGCGACTGGTTGCTAACTACTGGGAACGGTAGATACAAGTGTTACTCGATTCTAAAACCTGTATCCATGTGCACAAAGGAATGGTGTCTAGGCCATTCCTGCACTCTGATTACAAGTTAACCAACATATCACTTCCTCGAGCTTGAGCTTAGTTGGATCAACAATATGGTTTTTTTGAGTAGACAATTCAACTGATTGACTCATTTATATTTGCTCCAGTCGAATCTATCGAGTTGGAGTATATTGGCCAGGAACCACTGAGAAAGTTGAGTCGCTAATCGACTTACCGAATCAATTCAACGAAGGGTAAAGACTGTGAATGATGCGGCCAAACAACGCGAGACTTGGCTTAGGAGTAATACTGGCTATCACAGCCATACAGGAGCAGGCTGTCCTGCAGAGCATGAATAGAATCGTGTTTAGGCAAAATGACAATCCAATCAAGCATAAGGCTTGAGTCGTGCCGAGGCATAAATGACGGATTTACACACAAAGTTGGAACGGTTCCCCCGTTCAAATGATATTGTATGAGAAAGGCTACTGAGCGCAGTAATTCATCAGCCACGACAAACACACGAGGATAGATTTGTCGAGCCGAGTCCATCAAATCAGAGGGGTTCATGACGCTTTTGTAGACTGGAATGCAGTCGTTGTATCAGACAGTCAAAGCACAGGACGGTTAAGTAGATATCTCGCCTGACAACACTAATAAATCTTGCTGAACATTTGAAAAGAAAACAGGGTCGAAGGGATCAAAGCTCACTAGCAACTACATGCGCGGCGATAATGAAGTACCTGGTGATGGAAGACTTGCATGGAAAGTTCATGAAACGATTAACAATTTCCAGTATTTGTTCCCGTTTCTGAACGTTTGCCAAAACGAAGACAGTCTGCAAAGAAATTCGATGAGTTGGGAGATCACAGGGGTAGTCGCAATGTTCAGCAAAACACAGTAGTACCATCCATGAGAAGGGGGAACTAAGCGAGCAACCAGTGTGAAACGGTCAACATGATGTTACATATTGGATGGAAAACACGAGACGGGGTAGTAGATTGACGCACTTCTTTCGTTGTTATCACAACTCCGTTGTGTACAGTGGCGTTCTCATCGGTCGTTAACTCCACCAGCAGTACCTCGCGCAACGGAATGATCACCTTGGTGTGTTGTTCATCCTGAAACAACAGCGGGCAGTGTGTCATTGTTCAAAATGGCAAACATTAGGGCTCACGTCCGTCAAGTCAGCAGAAACCTTATGAACCCGAGGGGGTGCATTTTCAGCACCCTACAGCCCCTAAAGAGTATTAGTGTACAACTTACAAAATGGTATTAGGAGCACAAGTATCACTAGTTATAAACGACCCCGAATCTGCATCCTGTTGAGGTCACCGCGTCGAAGCCCAGTTGGTCGATCCGGACGAAGATTCCTCAAGTTGTAAAACACCTACTAATAAGTTCGCGCAGTACGCGCAGTATCTCAAAGTCCATTTTCGATAAATCGATGGGGGACAGTATTAGTGGTTTTGCAACTAGTTTGACCGAATAAAATGTCAGAAATGCTTGGTGAGCACTGACAAAACCGCTGCAGGTAAGGTAAAAGGTGATTGGTGTCCTAAAGGCCCGGCCCTACTACGGACTGCCCAGATGCCACTGGCGTGTGAAGTAGAAAACAAAGGGTGATGTGTCTGAAAAGGTAAGACGAAAAGTAAAGGTGGAAACTGCACAAAACATCCAGATGAAGCGACAGGGTTCAATGAGGTAATATCCATCAAAAGGATATCAGTTCAGAAAAAATTCAATGAGAAGAAGTGAACTGTGAGATAACTTCCTCACTCCACTAAGACGTGGCTTAATAACCATACAGCTTACATAAATATCACCAAGTAGGCCAGCAGGTTACTGCGGTAACAAAAAATAGCGTTGTAATTAACCAGAGAACAGACAGCCTAATGTATTGATTGAGACTGTTGAGTGGATAGCAGGAAAGCAGTCGTCTTCATATCCACCCCGTATCATCACATGACGACGCATACTCCTATCCGGATTGGATAAACCGCTCAAATTGTCTAACTGCTCTCGGCTGCGCCAACATTCAGGAATATAATGGCGAGTGCTGGTAATATGATGTGTACCAACCAACTGGCCCACTGATTACAAAATTGTACATATCAAGCAAGATGAAGTCTACATAGGTAGCAAGTGCTCCATCTCAGACCAAGCAAACTGGGCTCTGCTGTCGTAGTACTTCACGCGATTTTCCCTCATCTAATGGAAACCATAAAGATCCGAGACCAACTGTGTGGGGGAATCAGATTAGCAGAATAGGTGACCCCGGAGCCACCTGACTCGGAGACGATGTTTGGGATCTTAAAATCCGCATAATCCTTTAAAAAAAGTAGTTAACCTTATACATCCGCTCCGGAAATCGTCGAGAGGAAACGCGAGAAACTAAGCATGAGCAGTAAGGGGGAAATACGCAGCGACACAAAAGCTGTTCACTCACCGAGGATAGGAAACAAATAAAGTGGGTTGAGAGGAACAGTTTGCCGGGCACCGAGTTTTTGTCGAAGGAAGTGTATAGCTCACAAGAAACGACAATCTCCAGATCTTCGTCTACAGGTAGATGGAAGACATTTCGATAAGCATCACTCCTTATCTGAGCGTCTAAATCCACTTTGAGCCGAGACAAAGTGCGTGGCAGTAGTCTGAGTTGGTAAGGAAAGAATAGAGGTAGTAATAATGGAAACTGAAGCGGCAGGTATGGTGAGACGCAAGAAAGTATCAGGAATGCCGAACAGCACAAACTAATGTAGACACATTGGAAAGTACTCGGAGGAAGCAGCTGCTCTACAGTTCAGTGTTTCGTGGTTCGCCATATGGGCTTATGAGAAGTGACTCGTCAATAGGTGCCTACAACCAGAAGAGTATGCAAAAAGTCTGAGCAACAAGTGACGTTTTTGTATGAAGTGTTGTTGAGCAAGCATGTAAAAGATACCGTGACAAATGGAGGTAAACACCGCGAAAGAACGGGTGGCTGCGGAAGAAGCTACCACCCATTCCGGACAGATTATCTGGCGTTATTAATGCTGTGCTCCCATGAGAAAGTGAAACGACTAAAGACCACACATGTAAATGAGGTGCTGCTAAGTTACGGAGTTCGCAAAATAACTGAAAATGGTTCCCCGATCCGTATCATTTAATTTCTCTTTGTCGACCTAACTACTTTCCTTTCACGATGATGCGGTCCACAGAGTGCATGCGCTACAAGGAATGATGTCTAGGTGGGCTGAAACGCCTCTCGAACCTAGGATGAAGAACTGAGCAACAGCGCATCCAAGTCTTAGAATATATCTAACAGACCGATAGTGTGTAATACGCGCGGTTTGCAAGGTAAAAAAAATTAAGCCAAATAAAGGCTGTATTCTTGTTCGCAAATGATCAGCTGGAAACAAGGCTAAAAGAAGATTAAAGTGCACGCAGGAAGTCGTTGAACAAAAAGGTCGATCAGAGGCATTTGACAAGAGATTCGAAATTCGGGCAATGTGCCTTATTCGTGAATAAGCAATCAGTACTTGCCGCGTACACCCATGCGTGCACTTTGTGAAACATTTCAGTTGGCGCGCAGATGGAGATCCGAACTCAATCCGTTCAAGGTAATAGGGTTGAAAAAGTCAACACCTAGATATGCCGGTACTAATGACCAGAGACAAAGAATTACGGAACACAGAAAAGATCCGAGGAATAGGTCATATTTCAAATGCAGAGTTTACAAATAAATTAGACAAGACATGGCAAGAAGAGAGGTGTCTTACTTCTTAGCGACTATCGGAAAAAGCACCCGATTGCTATAACAGTCATCAGTGAGGAGCCTGAAAGAAATGGACCGAATTGACCATGTTGGTGAGGTGAAACCCGTTACTCACTAAAGCATATAGTGAAATGGTATATAAAAACCGACTTCGGCTAACAACTCCAAAATCGGGGATTGGTAAAACATCACTCAGATTACCACAAAATAAAACGAATTAATTGGTACAAGCTTTGTTCCCTTGATTATTCGGTAGAGCATCGATCAGATCAACACAACTGACAAGCTTTGCATTTGTCTCAAAGGCAATGGAAAACCAAAGAAGAGAACAGGTGCACAGCTGCAACCTCTCATTGACACGGCCGAAGCGGTTGTGAGGACGATACAAGTGAACGCAGGCCTAAGGTTGCGGATTCCAGCCAAAATCGGGCGAACGGCCTGTAAAAAATTAGACCGGTGACCGAAAGAATAACACGCCTACTTTGTAATCCGGAGATCCCCGGTTTAAACTTGCTTGTGGGACCAGGCGATCCTCGAAGTATGCCTAGCCCACGCGCATCGGTGGTGGTCACGTGGCAGCGAAGCATCAGTACGGTGTACTGCTACAGATGACTGAGTTGGTGCCAAGGGCTATGGCGCCAATCGTAGCGAGAAAGACTGCTTAAGCTCGGAATGTATGCGCTGCATAACCAACAACATCGCGGCGACTCGGTTCGAACCTATCGCGTCTTTATACGAAAGATACATGTTGACTTATCGTGGCTTTCCCAGGCTCCTGAAAAAAGGAAAATCTCCAAAAAAGACTCCGGGACCTTTATCCAGGAAGACGATACGCATCAGCCTGACCAAGTCTCTCTGTCAGTTTCTTCATGCCTCTAGGCCACGTCATGGACTGGCTACCGCATAGTTTCGCCAAAGTTGGTAACGCCACGGCGTATATCGCAGGCCGGGGAAACCGCTCAACCGGCATACGGAAAACCGACCAACCAGCATAAGCGACTATGATTCAGTAAACACTAGAGTGAGACACCAGAAGGTATCCTGCTAAAAAGCAACTAGCGCACCTCAGCGTTGCTCACCCGCTGTTCCCATCAGAGGTGAGCAATACTCGGCAAGCACCAACGGTCACATACGACCAAGCGTTTAATGTCTTCATTGCAAACTAGCCAGGTCTTTGATCTATACAGCAACACTGGTTTTATCGCAGCGTTATACACCTTACCTTTCACTAACAGGCTGATATTCCGCCGTCTCCATATAGAGCTGATCCTCTGGAAAGACAGACGGGCCTTGCTGATACGCGAAGTAACCACTATATTGATGTGACCAACAGAGGTGATACAACTACCAAGGTAAGTGAGCCGATCCACCACTTCTGGTGGCTGTTCGGAAATAGCTAAAACCTAAGCTGTGTTGGCCCAGTACTGAAGCAATAGTTTACATTTTAAGGTGCAAAGCACATGCCGAATAGCGCAGCACCATGCACCAGTCTATGCAGTATGGTTCGCATAGCCACTGCGTCAGGCCCTAGGAGAGCTATATCGGTTAGTCGGTCATCTGGTAGAAATTTCATTCCGGTAGAATCGGAAAGAACCGAGTCATTCATGGTTAGTTTGATCACAAAGTTGAAGGGGAAATGAAGTATAGGACAACCCTGGTGAAACCTACCTGTCGTGCGGAATTCAGGAAACAGCTTTCCATAGACCCTTACACGGCCTCGGGAGTCACGATAGAGAGATTGCATAATGGAAAGGAATACGGCCGGCACGCTCTTCATGGATAGGCAGTGCCGCAAGCTAACGCGGTCAACAGAGTTGGAAGCGAAATTTAAGCCACGGAAAACCACCGTACCCTGCCTGCCGTTTGTATGCGCGCCTCTGTTCTAAAAGTTAGTGAACAGGGCGGGAGACAGTCAGATTTTCAGTGATTCGGCTCTCAAGAGGATCAGTAAGTCGTCGAAGAATGATGTCCGTGAGAAGTTTGGAAGCAACGGAAAAATGATAATGCTTCGATGATTTTCGCACAAAGTACGCTGTCCTTTCTTGAAGATGGACAGGACAACTGACAGTTACCAATCTGAGAACACCTATTCAGTGTCCAAAATCGAATTAAACAGAGAAGCATGTCGAACATTCTATTTGTATACAACCGCATTTTTGCACTGTTGTTATTTATTGTTATCCTAGCGAAGAGACGCGTGGCAACTGGATCCACCGTATTGTGGTGCCCGAATCATAGCTGCTTAACTGAAATGAACTAAGCATTTTGTGAAATAAGCTAAACCAGCTAACGCATGTGATAATTGCGTTAAACAAGCCATACATTGTTTGCACGGTGACCCGAATCGTGATCGACAAGGAAACGCTTCTTACAGTACACCGTTGGAATTCAAGAACGCGGCTGTCCATCCACTTGCGCAATGAAGTAAACATTTGATTCCGGGTCGTAGTTTGGTAATAATCAGTCAGCAGTGTAACTCACTTTCTGAATGGTATATGCCAACATAGGCAACTTCACGCGAGCGCGAACACAACACTTAACGAGTTAATTGGGTTAATAAATGTATGGATGCATAACATCTGAACTGACCTATACACACAAAGGAGCTACCACAGATTTTGAAGTGAGGAATTAACTAACAACCTTAGCGCAGTGATAGAGGCGAAGAGCAAGACAGGAAAAAAGCAAACGTAGAATCCAGCAGTGCAGAAGAAGCGGCCAGTTCGTAACACATTCGTGTTCGCATGAGATGCACGCTTTGACAAATGTCGTGAAAAGCTATGACTAGTAAGATTACAAGACTTCTCGATAAACGTAGACCAAAGAAACAAGCGACACCCAACACAAATGAAAAAATGAAATGTGTCAGCTTATACGCCGTAACGGCGCTTCGCTGCCGCGCGACCACCACCAGTCGCGCGCGGGCTGAGTATACCGCGAGGACGCCCACCCCTACGCTGATAGATTGGTTTGATGAAATACTGAAACCGCCGCAGATAAAACATCAAGTAAAAGATGTGAAATCAAATAACGGCGTTGAGCCGCAAATGATATACAGCCCTCCACGACATCAGGCGCAATGCATTAGCAATAGTACGACAGTACCCAGTACAGACGCTTCGCTGCCTCGCAACCATCACTAGTCGCACGTGGGCTAAGGAGAATGCGAGGGTCGCCCGATCCCCTACGTAGCCTCGAACTTGCGACCTCAGATAATAAGGTAGGCTTGTGATCACTAAGGCTACGGGCCGGCCGTAATAATAGTGTGAAATACTGTGATATAGAAGTAAATGTTGGTAACTCATGTTGTTCAGTTGGTGGTCTGAGTGTTCGCCGAGCTCGGCAGTTTGAATGCAAACGTACCAAATGAGTAGGAACAAAAGCAGCTAGCCTTGTGGTGTTCGCTGCTTGCACGCTTGATGTTACGCAGTGCGAGTACATAGACGGCCTCAGCGACTGTTTGAGACAGACCAAGCGCGAAGAAGCTACATGTTTGGAGAGAATTCGTCACAGCTAGTCTCAGGCAGACAGATACCACACATCCAGGAAAGCGCTAGATGGACGTTTCGTCCTATTGGGACTTTCATAACACGTACGACAGTGGTGAATGAGCCACGATAGATCGCAGTTAGACGTCAATCATGTCGGTCTGTTTGCCGCCACCCATGGCTCGGCAGCATAAGTCTCTAGCTAGTAGGAGTAAAGTTGTGGGTTTGAATCCGCCAGGATCTGGTTGGTGCGCTACTGACGAGTCCCATTAGAACGACACGACCGTCTAGTGCTTTCATGGAGGTGTCGTGGCTGTCTGCCTGAATGTAACTGCGATGAATCCTACTACTCACTAAGCCTCATGTTTAAAGCACATATCCCCGGAATCAGAAGTCAGACGGAATGTGGACGCTTCAAGCAAGATGAATTGGATGTGATCAGTATACCGATGAAGGAGCGACTGAAAATGTGGAAGCCTAATACCAACAACACAAGCAAAAAAAACATGCCGCGAATAAATGCACAGGCTTTGTTTCAAAGTAGAAGCAGCTGGTGTAGCGAGGCGATGCATCGTCACGGAGGAGTGGCTAAAAACTAGTAGGCAACATCCGACCAAGAAATGCGATTGACCACAAGGTAAACTCACTGCCGGACGCCGAAATTGGCCAACTGCAGGATGATTTCAAATGTCTCATCAGGACGAAGGAATAGGCCGAAATGGTACTGAAAAAATCAAAGTTATGTATGACACAAATAATTTAGTATAGAACGGTTGTGGCCTATAAGCACTGGTGGTTTGTGGACTAGCGAGTCTCAAGGTTACAATAAATGGCGCCTCTTCTGTTCGACAGAATCGCATGTGCTAGCCTGATCGACTAGAATGGATCAAGCGAACCCAATCTTCTGGTGAACTCCCCAACACGGTGAGAAATGTATGGAGTGAGTCAATACAAACTAAATCCACTGTGAAACATCACATTTATAATAGAAATGAGTGTTTCTAGTTGTACCAAATGACCTGACTACGAATACGCAAACAAAGTGTTTCTATCACGTCGGGTTCCCGTTTAATTACGATTTTGTTCTTCAGCTAAGCAGTGCATTCCATGCATCGAATGCCCGCTTGTAGTTGGTCCATTGGATCCCTGTAATCGTTGAAAAGTAGTCTTCTTGACCATGGTATCCAGCTGATATGAAAAGTGGATTGACAGCTGTGTTTCTTTAATTTAGCTCTTGATCATGGCTGAAAGACGCTGCTGTGTCAATGACCGAAATCGTTTTTGTTACGTCTGTGGACAGTTTACTACAAAGGCACAGTGCAGACTAATTTATTCACTACTGAAATCTGTCTACTACGCATATTTGGGAATGAAACTGGGAGATAAGGATACGAAGTGGGTGCCGCATATTGTTCGTGTCACCTTTAACTGACTCAGTGGCTCAAGAGCAAAGATAAGATGCCCTTTGCGATCCTCATGGTGTGAAAAGAGCCGAAGTATCACACGACAGACTGCTACTTCTGTCTAACCAGTGTCATTGGAATCTTCAACCGAAACGAGGACAAAGTTCATTACCTCGAGCTTCCTCATGATTGCACCTTACCCATTCCAGTGCGTTCAGTAAACATATCAATGATGAGCAGTGATTCCGCATCGTCAAGTTCCCCTGATTCTGACAATTGTGAAAAGTTTGAATTTGATGGTGTCAAATCACATCCTAGTGAACAATCAGAGCTGAATGACTTGGTAGATGAAATGGGCTTGCTTAAAGACAAGGCCGAGTTGCTGACATCTCGGCTGCAGCAATGGCACTTACTTGCTGCAACCACAAAAGTTACTGTATACCGAAAGCGAAGTGTTAAACTGTCCGGTTTCTATGACACGAGAGAAACCTTTTGTTACTGTTCCGACCTGGAAGAACTGATGAAGGAGATTGGCGTGAGGTATATCAGTGATGAATGGCGTTTGTTCATTGACTCTTCCGAGGGTATTCTTAAGGCCATACCGCTCCACAATGGAAATGTGTATCCAACTGTACCTCTGTTGTATGCCACCAATATGAAGGAGAGTTACGAAAGTTTGCAAGAGATACGATAAGTACTGCTGGAACATCTGTGCTGACTTCAAAGCCATTGGAATCCTAATGGATATGCGAGAAGGCTTCACGAAATATTGCTGTTGCTTGTGCTTATGGCGTGGTAGGGCAACTCAACAGCACTACACAACCGATAAGTGGCCAGAGAGGACGGAGTATGCTGCAGGGGAAATAAGTGTAAAGCATACACCTCTTGTGCAACCTGGTCATATTTATCTACCACCCTGCACATCAAGCATGGTTTGATTAAAAAGTTCGTCAAAGCGAGCAAGCAAGACGGTTTTGCGTTGCAGTATCTGAAACAAGTGTTTCCGAAGATCAGTGATGCGAAGCTCAGTAGACATGCTTATTGGGCCTGATATTCGCCGGATAATGGTAGATAGTGCTTTCGAATGTCAGTTGACATCATTTGAGTTAGAAGCGTGGCGATCATTCAAGGCAGTGTGCACATGATTTTTGAGCAGAGCAAAGGGAGAGAACTACAAAGACATCACAAAAAGGCTCATTGCGGACTATCGGGCTGTTGGTGCTCGAATGTCACTCAAGATGCACTTTTTGCATAATCACCTTGACTTTTTCCCAGAAAACTTGGGATCTTTTCGCGATGAGCATGGTAAGCGCTTTCAACAAAACATTTCCGTCATGAAGCAGCGCTACAGTGCCAAGTACACGCCTTCTATGACGGGTGACTTGCGGGTTTCTGCAGCGTAAGGGCGCTGGAGCAGACAAGCGACGATCTCGGGAAAGTCATGATTTCAAAGTGCTAAGATGCAATCAGTAGTTAGCGGTGAGTATTGCAGTGATGTTTTAAGCGTATTTGTCACATGGATACGTACTGTTTATGTGGTGATCCAGTGCATTTATATATAATTCGTAGAGGTAGTCTTGACATTACTGAAAATAATCATAGCTTATAACCATGTAACCTGACGTGCTTAGTAACATCGGACTACGATGCCGCCTTATCTTTGCACGATAGCCAGCTGTTTGTGACGGTATGTTGTTAACACAAGGTGTAGGCGCCTTGACCCTGAATGTTTGCTTAGGGCATTAAGGTTTTCAGGTAAGTCCCCCTTCTCTCCCTCTTCTTATTCTTTATTTCATAGGTCCTCATGGTTGTATGGCAGCGAAGCATCAGTTCAAATGGCTGGTGTACTGCTGTTGATGATGATGATGATGACTACGATCAGTGGAGTGTATTCTATGAGGCATGGGCATTGGCATTTCTGTTATAGAAACAGAGAAAATTTGTTATTGCAGAGATAAGGGTCCATATAGAATTGACGTCTCTATAGAAGGTTAGGGACAGGCATACAACGCAATGCAATGAGTCCAAGAGGCGGGTAAATCAACACGCGTTGAGATCCAGTTCCAGAATGCCATAAATAATGGGAGGTGAGTGAAAAGCACATTTGTAAAAGGAGCAGTAATCTACCACAAACAAGAAATTACGTCAATCCACCGCATCCTGAATGACCTTGTAATTCTTGTCTCCAGGAGATCTTTCTGTTCAATCATAACGACCCAATGATTGTCATCACTTGCCCCGATAACACCGTTGGGTGTTGTTTACACTGAGCAGAGTCAGTCTACGTCGCCATCTGTAGTTCTACAAGTTGCGACCGTACAAACTGACACCGCCTGATTTATTGTTCGTCTGTTAGATGAACGTTTGTTGAGTTCACACAGCTTGCCAATGAAAAATGCTGTCAACTATGAGTAATCAACGTGGGTCTCTCACATAAGATCTCAAATCCAAAACCACAAAGCAAGTATCAAATCTAGGGAAATACAGCTTGAAGAATAGAAACAAACAGCGCGATGGAATAGCGGGCGAGAATGACGACACAACCGATTTGGGGGAAAACACCTAGTTAACTGCGACTCAAAATGGGGTGTATTTCGAATCGCCCCCTACTTGGCCACTTCAAATTGTCCGTAAAACTAAAGGCTTGAAACATCTACTTCAAGGATATCAGTTATGGGCTTTATGTGATTGTTTGAACGCCTTTCATGAACGCTGAGCTACACCAGGTATCATTATTCAGCACCGAGAAATACTCCTACCGGCTTGGTCTATGCTTACAGCCTCCTGATACTCCTAGCCGAGGGCCGAAAAAAGAGTGGCCAGTATTTCCGTTAAACTAACTCTGTCGTGGTTTACTATCGCATTCCAGCTTACCTGCCGCCATACTTTTCCGCCAAAGACTTTAGTCGAGGACAGTAGTTGTTCTCTAGCCTGGGTTTCAGTGCCCTTGCAGTGTTTCAACTCTCGTTCAACCATAACATTCTTCTCAAACGTCCGCTACATTTTCAATCAGTCATGATGCAATTCATAAAGAGTCGCTTTAGCTGTCGCGTTCAGCAGGGAGGACAAACAAAAAAGGTCATCGCTGACGAAACCTTACTTTCGACTCCGCTTGTTTCTCTTACGTGCCTTCCGGTCCCCATTGTTTGCTCTTCTTAGATACGTTCCAATGCTAATGATAACGACTGCAATACTACTGAAATATTGTCATCCGAAAGCATGGTTTAACATTGTCTAATAGCTTCTCGTTATGAAAAATACTTCTCGAAATCAACCTGTCCCACTTCCTTGGCGCTGAGAAAAGTTCCTGTCCTCAGAGAGACGGGCTCGTAAACTTCACTTTCATGCACAATGAGCACCCTCGGTGTTAACATATGATGCTTTGCTGAAATCAGAATCTACGAATCATATGGTAATGGAGCTGATTGAGCCAAATGTATCAGCTGGTTAATGCATGCACACTCCTGGAGATACAGATGCGGCAACCCCAGTCCAAGTTGTAATGGGCACGGCCTTGGGTGATATAGTAAAATCCGTGCCCGTGTATTGGGCCCCACTTGAACAGTCACGCGTGTACCACATGTTAGGTAACATCCACTAAGAGCAATGAGTGAAGCAATGCTAGGTGTTGACTGTTTGTGTTTGTTGCCTACGCTCCAACAGACTGTACTCCTGTTATTGCCGACGGGAAATGCTACCGCAAACCTGACATGCAATTAGGCACCGCTATCAGATGGTTTTGGTTGCATGGAATACGAAAGTAGAAAGTCTCAGCTCCTCAGAAGCTTAACTATATTGCGTGCTTGAGTTTAATTCTGAGAACAAGGACAATAGCGAACGTTCGTTGCAGCTGTGGTTGTTTTGCAGCGGCACTTTGTTTAAACAGTGGACACCGCTTTGCCATTTGGCTTCCTTTAGTGGATCGACATGGATAAGCTATAAGCTATAAGTAGTCAACTACCCACTCGTTTTGGAACACCAGAGTCGGATTTCAACACGTCGATTGTCCATCAACTTCAGCGGAAAGCGCAATAAACGGCCTTCTCGATTGTTGACTGAGCTGCCCCAGAACAAAATTAAACAAGTCTACCAGGATGCCCAGTGCAATGTGCCATCACAGAATCTGCACGAAGAAATTGCTGGCTCGGGGTCTTAAGGATCACAAACATCTGAGGTCGCGAGTTCGAGGCTACCTAGGAGACCGCGCGACCCTCCCAGTATCCTTAGCCCACGCGCGACTGGTGATGACTGCGCTGCAGCGAAGCGTCTGTACTGCGTACTTGCGTACTGCTGATGCTATACTGCTGAGGCCACGAAATTGTATTTTAATGGATGAGGCTTTCGGATATCTTGTAGAGCCAGGGAGTTTCTGCTGGAAACAACACCAGTCGTCACGGTTGGATATGCGAAAGGTCGAAAAACCGGCCGTAATACAGAAGGAGGAAGTCTAGTGGACCTGGAGCGCAAACTCATGCAACAACAATGACTCTAATACACCATATTTATCGTCATTAAACTGGTCGGGGAGGGATACTTTTATGAACAGTTTTGTCGGCTACCTTTCACTTGTCATAAATAAGGCCGACCGGTGGCCGAGTGATTTGGTCGTCTGTCTTGTTATTCAAAAGCCGCTAGCCCGAGTTTACGTATACACGAGTGACGGTGTCTATAGCTCGCACGCGGCTGTTGTTGGTCAGCTGGCAGAGAAGCGTCGGTGCGAAATACCGGCGTAATGCTGGCGCGTATTCAGCTGTATTGTATTCATGTGGCACAGGTTTTTGTGACATCTGTTTTATTTTGTTAAGAGGAATCGGTTTAAAGTCTACAATTGTGGGATCTGTGTTAGGACTGACCAAGCGGATGACACACTGAAAAAAGAAAGCGGGAGGAACGCTCGTTTTTAAGGTCACATCAAATGGTACCGTTCCAACATCCACTGATAACATGATAGGGAGAATCTCTGAGCGGCCAATGGTTAAATACACCAGAAGTGGCTAAGTAGCAGTAGACCGAGTGGGGGAGATCACAGATAACATCCACAATTCCAGTACAAGACTTACCTGTTTTTCCGCAGTCGCTACGTAGATGAACCCACCGGGAAGTCGACTAGGGATTCGTTCGACAGCCTATAGAAATGTTGATAGACATCAGGGCGATACACTAACTCACGGTAACATGTATCCATGGGACACACAATTTTGTCTCGATCCCCAGCAAAAAGGAATAGAAGCAAAGGTGGTTTAACGTGAGATATAACCATCCCTGCTGTGGAATCCTGCCTCTAAAGTATGAGCAAGAGTAATCTGAAGAAATTAAAAAAGGGAAAACCAGAACGCGTACAGTAAACGAGTTTCTCCTTCGGGGGAAAGCCAAAAGTTCGAAGCAACTTAACAGTTGCACGTTTCAAAGGCAAGGTGTTGTCTTGAAAAAAGTGTGACATTGAAACATTTGACGCTCACTGTCGTACAGTGCTACGTAGCGCGCTGCACGGCACTCGAATTTTTGGTAAAGAAATGGAAAAATATCCTCTTCGGATAGTTCGGACAACTGTGGGCATAATTTTGTTTGAATATAGTTCCAACATTTGGTAATCTCTCTTTCGCTATTTGAACTTGCAACCACTAAAAATATGAATAATGTTTCCATAGTTTGCTGCAACTGGCTCACTAAAGTACGACCCCTCAGGATCCTTCAACGCGATCCTGTAAATTGGAACCTAAAATTGACGGGTAAATTTTACAAATAAGGTAGACTCACCGAAACATCCAAGATGGACTCCACGGTACCGGTTAGTAGGCCGAATAGGCCACTGGATGTCTTCTCTTTCCGTTTTTGTAGGACGAAATGTGTCGTTTCCCTAAATGTTCGCCTAGAGATTTCACTACAGGAGAATTTCTGGGGCTTACCACAACGTCGTGGGTGGTAGAAGCTCTACCTTGGTCCACATCGGAATTGGCTAACTTTCGTAATGGTTACACCGGAAGGCGACCCAGCGAAATGTCAATAGGACAGCTAGGTTGCTTAAAATGATAGAAAGGTAGGGGTAGTAGATAACAGAGCCTGAAATAAAACAAAATACATACTAGCACAAGTATACGTAGAAAAGGGTAGACAAAATAACAGACCATACCATAGAGAAAGTAAAAAATCAGCAATACAACAGTACGTCGCATCGGGGCTTCGCTGCAGAGCGGCGTATACGCCATTGATCATATACGACTCACAGTGCCTAGCGGTCAACTTCAAGCAGGAGTCACCAGGAATTTGTGAGGTGGTCTTTGACCGGTATTAAGCAGTAGCTTTGCGAGATAGCAACTTCTGCTCGAATTTACAGATGCAGACAAGCCCAATATTAAACGGGTAGACAGTAAAATTACCATGCAAGTCGCAAGTTGAATGTTGGGATACTGCTATGAACTCCCACAACTGACACCAGAGCTATCTGCTAAACTGCAGCCTACCACTTACTTGTCAACTTCCGCTGTGTTCTCCTATTCGATGCTACCCATGGTTTTACTGCAACACTCGCTGTCACATTTGCTCGCTTCCTGTTGTGCAATTTGACCTAAGGATGACACTACATGCCCGCGATCGATTCGATGTCGCACCAGGGAGTCACCCCACATGCCAGTGGTTGCCTTCTCTACCTCCCATACACTTGTCCCGTGACCCATTACTCCCTCCTTGTAGCGACTCTATAAATCGTATTTCGCTATGCGCTGTACAGTGAAGTAATAGTGTGGGATTCCACTCCTGGACTCCGGTTTCTGTGATCCGGCTGTACAGTGACTTGTGTACCTTGTAAGAACCCGATTGTTTCAACACTGAATGAGTAATGTTGAGGTATGTCCGTATTGCATTTTAATACCTATTTGAACAATAGCGCAGTTAACTTACAAGTTTGTTTTGGTTTGGCCCTGAAGTTTCACGAGTTACGCAACCCCAAAACGAATTTGTCGTTTACAACACTGTTAGGTATGACCCGTAGCCCGATGGACAAAGTAGAACGCGACGCATAGTGTAGAACTATTTTAATGAAAGCTTTCTACGTTACAGTGGCTAGGAATGCCGAAGTGAAGAACTAATGAAATAAGAAAGGTAAAGCAAGATCACTGTCAACCAATCGGGTGAGCAGCTGTGTTCGCGATCAATATTCAAGTGCATGTCTCTCTTCCCTGGTAAAAACTGCAGATTCCGGGTTGATGCCGATTAACTGGCTTAGGCGTGCGTTTCGAACGTCTTAACTTAGGTTGTTTCGCATCCAATTTTTGCGTCAATAGCAGTCGATAGTTGACCCAGCTCATGCGGTTCGATGAGTGTGGCCGGATGTGGTCAATGTGGTGGCGCACCACGTGGCTGTCCTTCAGCTGTAGCTCCGCTTGGTTACTCGTGCAGGATATAAGTGCAGCGGTTTGCCAGTTTGCTTCATGAGGTAGTCTTGTGTACAATGGATGAATATTTCCTCTGGCATCTTGTCATCCCATGTATCTTTTCCTGCCTTGCCTTCATGTAGCTTCGATGGTTCGGAAAAAGGAAGCAGTCTTGTTCGTAGTAGCAGGCCAAACAGCAACTCTGCGGGTGACTGCTGTCGACTTAGTCGATGTCATGCGGTAAGAGAACAGGAGACGACACAACTTAGTTTGCAGTCCCGTGAGTCTGCTTGAGAAGACTTTGCTTAACAGTCTGGACTGCACGTTCTGCCATTCCAATCGACGCGGGGTGATAGGGCACAGGCTTGATATGCTGTATTCCCTTGTTACTTAGGAGCTGTTGAAACTCCTCACTTGTGAATGATGTCCCGTTGTCAGTGCACGGCGTTTTTGGAATACCAAATACGGCAAATATGGAGCGCATTTGCCGTGGAAATCGCATGTGGAACTTGGTGTTCTATTCATTTATAGTGAGCATTAATCATTTTATTGATCGGGCCAAAATAGTCTATGTGTGCCCGTTGCCAGAGCCTCTCCAGTCGCTGTAATGTGTGTATCGGTCCGAGAGATTTTCGGCTTTGCAACTGTTGCAACGGAAGTCGCATGTGAAACTGTTTGTAATTCTATCCATTTAGAATGGGTATCAGTCAAAAGTAGACACATCAGCCCATTGATTGGGCCAAAGTAGTCCACGTGCACCCACTGCCAAGGCCACTCCGGTCAACGTCTTGGACGTATCGGTCCGGGAGAATGTCCGGTATTTCTGAGATTGTTCGCAATTTTTCAGCAGCCGCTCTATATGCTGGTCAAGGTTCGGCCACCAACAGCGATCACATGAAAGCGCCTTCATGCTGTTCACGCCAAGGTGTGCATCATGCAGCTCTCTCAGCAACTAAGGCCGTAGTTCGTCGGGTGAAAATATGCGCGTGCCTCGAAATGTATAACCGTTATGGGCTTAACACAATATTACGACAGGCGAATGGTTTCAGTTCGTTTAACGTGCTTGTATGCCATCCGGTTATCAAGAGCCGCCTCACCATCGACAATACAGGGGCCCGGTCCGCACCACCTCACTCCGGATGGGCGTCATTTCAAGGTGTTGCATTAAACTGACAAACTCTATGGGTTCACTGTTTGTTTTTGTGCCATGCGGCTACGGCATGGGACTCAGTGCATCGGCAATAGTATTACCAAGTCCGTTTGCATACTGAAGTTTGTAGTTACAGGCGCTCAAAAGTAGTGCCCATCTTTGCATTCAAGGTAAAGACATATGCTGGATTCCCTTCTCACTCAGAATCGAAAGAAGTGGTTTATGATCAGTGTGGATATCGAACTGTCTTCCCCAGACGTACTGGTGGAAATGCCTGATTCCGAAATTAATCGCTAAAGCCTCTATCTAGTTAGGAGTAATTCTTTTCAACGAGTTGCATGGTGCGAGAAGCAAAAGCGATTGAACGAAGGGAACCATCATCTGTCGGGTGGCAAAGGACTGCGCCTACTTCGCGCCGGCGCACATCACACTGCAGCACTAGGCGCCAGCTCGGATCTAGATACTCGAAATATGAGGAGACGCTGAGCGCTCATTTTGAATCTGTGAAGGCGATTCTTTGATCCAGACCCCACATCCAGGATTTTCTCTTGTTCAGCAGTTAGTACAAATGTGCGAATACTGTTGAGGTGTTAGGTAAAATACGACGATAGTGAGAAAACTATCCCAAAATGATCGCAGTTCAGCCTCATCCTTGGGTTCAGGTGCGACAAGGATGGGCTTGACTGTCATCTAACAAGTGTAATCCACATTTATGGGGAGAACAGAATCCAAGAAAAATGTACTCTTGTAGTTCTTCAGTTTGAGCCCACTCAGTTGTGAACGTTCGAACACAGTAGATACCGTCCGTAAATGTTCAGCATCTGTGCGTCTTGTAATCAGGATGCCGTCAAGATAGGCGCAAATGAAAGGAATATCTAGTCATATTGTTAAAGACCATTTGGAATATCGCCAGGGCGGAACTGACCTCGAAGGACAGACGTTTGTACGAGAATAGACCGATGCTGGTACTTATCGTAGTGCATGAGCGAGAGGTCTCGTCTAACACAATTTGTAAATACGCGTGACGGAGGTTGATCTGCAGGAACTTTTGTCCACTTGCTAGCGTACTATACAGATCCTGGGGATAAGGTAAGGGGTACTTATACAGAATTATACAACGAGTAACAGTTAGTCTGTAGTCACCACAAATACGTACAGAACTATCCGACTTCAGGACTGGGACTATTAGAGTTCACTACTCACTGTATTGGACTGGCTCGATTGTTCCTGCTGAGTGCATTCTCTTTATCTCATCTTCCAACTTTGATCTCAGGGAAAGTACGTGTTCTGAAGAAGAGGGGCTGAGTTCCGGGAGGAAATTTGATACTGGCCTAATATCCGTTCAATTTTCAGTTTATCATCAAAGATGTAGAAATATTTGTTCAGGACATCCTCCAAGTTCTGAATAATGGACATGAACTTAACTATCTCTAGCGTAGTTGGGAGGCATTTAATCTGGCCACGCCCGAACAACTTTGGACAATCATTCGCCACAACGTATGGCTGTAAGATCCGTTTAACCCCATGATAAGTAACGTGAACAGCGCACTTTCCCAAGAGTGGTATCGGTTGCTTGGTGTACGTCCGCAAAATTGACTCACAGGGGATAGCTTGGGTAATTTTTTAGCAGATGCAGCAACGGTATTAATTTGCATTTTAACCAACGGACCTTTTATTTCCAGTTTCACAACATAAGGTGGATGAATGGTACAGATACTCGACGTTGCGTTCCAAATCGTGTTTAGCTGGTCATCTTCGTCTGAAGGCTGGGTGATCTTCACGGGTTTCCTTGGAAATCGTGATGTCGTAGCTGTACCAGCTTTAGATCGGCAAACTCGGTGCGAGTGGCCTAATTTTCCACACTGACTGCAAATACTCTGCTAATGACGACATTCCTTGATCGACAAATGACGATTTCCACATCAGTAGCACGTAAAAGACAATTCGGACCGTCTCGAGGTAACACTTTTCTGGTCGATTGATAGCATTGTGTTTGTAGGTGGTTGCTGGAAAACGTTACCAACTGTTTATGGACATTCTCAGCTGCCGAACAATATTACAAGCATTCTCCAAGCTCATTGTCGTCTCGTCTTCCGACAACAGCCTTTCACGAGCCTGATTGTTACGGGCACCGGTAATCAGACACTGGGATATCACTATACCGGCACTCTGGTATGGCATGTTGAATTCGCACAGTGAAAGCAATGAGACTCTTCAGGGTTCAGACGCAAGATTGAGAAAGAATACCGCGCAGTGTGTTCAGTCGTGAATCCCATAACCCGCTGAGGCATTCTAACGGGCTATTAAGTGTTGTCTTCACACCGACACGGAGAGTATCAAAATGTCCTTGGCCTTAATCCCTTAGAAATTGACGAATAAAGTTATTTGTGTGGCTCTCTGAAAGTACCATATTTTGCTGCAAAAGTGGCAGTATTCCAAAAAAGTGCGCTTCCAGCAGTCCCAGGTAGTTGGTGTTGGTTTCTCAGAAGGAATACTTCACAGTAGTGTAGGTAGGTGCAACATAGTGGCAATTTAACCTGGTCGCCATAATGCTAAGTAGCTCGACGGACGAAGCAGAACGCGCAGTCGTAGTGCAGAACCATTTTAATGAAAGCTATCCACTTCAATTCGTAAACACTTAGAAACGACAAATTACCTGTGAACTCTCGAAATTTGCGTCCTTTAACTAGATCCCACATTGAAGCTTCTACTCAACGTATTGCAGAATTAAATGCCAGTGTAAGATGCGTCGACCAGGTCCTGAGCAGTTTCAATCTTGTCGTGCAAACTTCTTTAATTTCATTCGACATTTAATGTCAAAAACACGATCGGCAACCAAACATCTTTTGGGCTCCATGTCACCGGGATGTTTTAATGAACAAATACTTTTGGATCCTGAAAAGTACGTGCTTAACTTATCCACTGTCTCAATAAGTCACTCTCAACTTGAAGCCCTATCATTAGGGTTTAATTTTTCAGTGCCACCAAAGAAATGCGACAAAATAGGACTTAAGGCACAGTACGAAAACTTTTATGACCAACTGTGCAGCTTGGCTCCAGCCACCGACGACGCGTGCAGTTGGTTTAAAGCTAAGGCGGTGGATTTAGCTAACCAATTCTGTGGCACTGAAACCGAAAAATGCAGAATTCTAACAAAAGATCACTGGGAATCACTGATGAAGCTGCGCCGTAATGGAAACATAGTAATACTGAAACCTGACAAAGGTTCAGAAGTTGTTATAATGGATAAACAAGACTATATATAAAAATGTAGTCGATACTTGCAGACACTAGCCGTTTCACTCGTAAGTCGACAGGTTGTGACAAAACCGAGCAAATTGAAAAGGCTGTATTTAGCGAACTGAAAGAGCTATTGAAAGTTGGATTGATTGAAGTTAAAACCATGACACAACTCCGCCCACGCGGATCTCAAATTCCACATATGTACGGTTTACCAAAGACTCATAAAGAAAAAATTCTCCTGCGGCCGATCGTCTCAATGATAAACGCGCCGTATCAGAAACTGGCACGATGACTAGTTCAGCTTATCGAGTCTATCCGAGGTGAGGTTACTGGATACACTATCAAACATACATTCGAATTCGTCGACAAAATACGAGGCTTAAACATAGAAAGAAAATACATGGTTTCTTATGACGTTCCAACGTTCCACTGGAAGAGACTTTAGATAACGTCGGAGTTCAGGCTGATAAAGTTGGATTTCCAGTGCAGCATCTTAAGTCCCTATAGAGGTTGTGCACAAAAGACATTCAGTTCCTATTTGATAGAACAATCTATCGCCAGAGGGATGGTGTGGCCATGGGGAGCCCACTTGGTCCTGTCCTGGCCGATATTTTCATGGGTCACTTGGAGAACACCGCGCTAGGTGATAGCATACAAAATGTTCACTTATACTGTAGATACATTGATGATACATTGGTTGTGGTTGACGCTGCTGGACAGACAACGCACTTGCCCGAAGCTCTAAACACGTGCCAGCCTGCAGTCAAATTCACGATGGAAAGTGAAATCGATATCACGTTCCAGTTTTGGATGTAAAGCTAGAGAGAGATCCAGGCGGTACGCTCAGTCGATCCGTGTATCGCAAGCCCACTTGGACAGGACAGCACCTAAACTGTAACAGCTTTTGTTCTATAAACTATAAACGAGCACTGGTTCGCACCACTTTTGCGAGAGCTCGTAAGATTTGCTCTGAAGATATTATCAGCAGTGAGTTGGAGAAGGTATCCTTGACCTTACAGGAAAACGGATACCCTAAGAGATTTGCAGCACGATACACAAACACAAAAAGCAAAGAAAAACGACTGACTGATGTCCCCAAGAAAAAAGTGTTTATTAAGCTGCCATTTAAAGGGGACCAGAATGATAGAAAATTCCGGCACCGTCTCCGTCAGATGATAAAGAAGTGTTATTATGCGGCCGAACTTGTGCTATTGCACCAAGTAAGGATGCTGTTATTTAAACCTAAAGTTGACAAACCAGACCCTCTAGTTACCACCTCATGTGTTTATTCTTTCATTGTACTTGTGGTATCAAGTACGTAGGCCGAACAGAGGGAAAGTTGTCAAGCAGGATTTCAGAGCACATTCCACGTAATATGGTCGTGAACGGTCCCAAGTTGCCAGCAAGCTCCATTGTCCAACACATCCAAGACTGCTCCGTATGTCAAAATCCCCGCGAGCCTTAAATCGTTTCAAGTGTCGAATCATAAGATAAACTTCCGCTTCGCTGGGTGGATCAAGTGTGACGACCCAGGGAGTCAGCTGGGTTCGCAGGGGATATAAGTGGATGGTGGGGGCCAATTGAACTGGGAATGAAAATGTTCAGCCCATCGGTATAAGTGTTTAAGTTGGCAATCGGCGAACTATCTGCTTCACATATATTCTTACTGACACCAGACTTTCCGTGACCAGTGGATCGAATGAGCTGGAAAAGTTTGGGAATGTTTCAAGAAAGGGCAGCGGCCTGCATTTTCGAAGCATGTAGGGACCACTAGGCTTCACAGTCACTGCGTAGGCTTTGTTTGAGCTACCGAGTGACAGAACGGTGCCGTTCATCATGATTAGACAATCCACGCAGAAGATTTGAGTTGGAAAGATGATATGCGAGCTGTACTTAGAGAACCAGAAAACTGAGTATATCTGGCCTCTAACTATTGACCAACCTGGTAGGAATAGCTCACAAGAAGCCTGGGGGCACCACGAAGTATGGCTCAATGGGTCAAAGAGGTACTCAAATCATCGCGTCCCAATAAGATCCAGTCTAGTTGCGATTGTACACTCTGATCAATGTCGACAGATTTCCACATTGGCCCGAAGCGATTCCGATAGCCGATGGCAAAAGTGAGACAGTTACACGCGCTTTTATAAAACATCGGGTAGCGCAATTTGGTTGTCCTGCCGTTGCCAGTACCGATCGAGGATCCCACTTCGACGGATCCTTCAGCAAACTGAGTGCAAAACTGAAACACTGCATCCCACCCCATTGCTAATGTGATGGCAGAAAGGTTTTATCGAAAATTCAAAGCATCAATATGCGTCCAATATAGCACATCACGGCACGAAACACTTCCGCTAGTTTTCTTGGGAAAAAGGAACACGATTAAAGTGGACCTGAATGTTACCACATCTTAACGGGTGAACTTGCTTCGTCAAAATCTCCAACTCTTGGCTATGGTGATTATGCTGCTCGCGCATCACACCAAATGCGACATCTTCAGCCTGTGCAATCCAGAGCACAGAGGTTGCGTACCAACGTGGACGAACGCCTAGACACTTGCACGCACATGTTCCTTCAAACTGACAACGTACGTAGATCATATCAACCTCTTTAGCTTGCTCTCATTGTGTCATACGCACAAGTGAAAATACGTTTAACAATGCTTAAAATGGTAAAACGGGGATCAAGGTTGCCCTAATTAAACCCGCATCCCTGAATAACTGACTCACCAGCGTAATATGCATCTTTCCGTCCTGCGCAATTAGATCCAGCTTTGAAATCTCAGACCAGTCAGGTTACTTCAACAGAACCCACAGTAATCATCGATCTCACCCCTTCACAAATCACTAACAACCGACGTTGCAAGGAAGTCAAAGTTCCCGTTCAGTTATCAAGTAGTCAGCGTTTGTCATTTGCGCTAGAGCATATCTCCCACATATCATGTTCCGTTTATGCGTGCGAGCTTTTTCAAGTGTTTTCAAAATCCAAAAAATAAAGGTTTGGAAACTACCAAAAAAGAAGGAATTCATTTGAGAACCCACAAAGTCACTTACGCTTTTCTCAGTACATTCTTTTGCGTATGTAGTGGCGTATTTTGCTATACACGTTAGCTGATAGACAGAACCACACCTCGACTACTGTGTCGCAATACAAAAAAGATAAAATAATAGACATTACAGACTAAAGAATTAAAAAAGTAATATAATGCTACATAGCATATTATGCATGGGGTATGAGATCATTGCTGGAGAGGAAAATCGAAGGGGAGAGGAGGGACAAAGTAGCTCACAATACAAACGCCACTGAGGTCAGCACCA
>OX104064.1:59553673-59605894 GCA_944474145.2 Dicrocoelium dendriticum | reverse complement strand
TCCCAAGCAGCTACATTTGGTGCAGTTCCCCATGACTATAAGGCTCATTGGGTCGGTGTGGCGGTCTGGTCTAGCAGGAGGAGAGCTGGCGACGGATAGTCCTCACATAGACTGAAAAACTTTTACAAAGTCCCTTCCGGGAGAGGGCCATCGAATGAGGCTGGATCTTACCGTGGTGTGATGGTTTGCGTGCCTCAGAGATCCAATGAACTGCGCTGAGTAGTATTTTTTGCCCCTTCAGAGCCACTCATACAAGATTGATCAATGGTCAGACAAACTCAGTTTCCTGGTCCTACAGGTTGGGGGTTGGAGTGAGAGTGGCTCCTTATTCCTCAAAACGGACTATTTGTAGCCACTGCCAAACCCAAAGGCTTTGGTGGAGTACCCTATTCGTACTCCTGTCTAGGCCTGGGCAACCTGACAGTAACCTGCCCACACAATACTATGCACCTTTTCTTAAACAATTTCCTGATGCTCTGGCCGTCGTAGAGGATAATAAAAGACGCCTTATCTGCTGCATCAAGCAGGGTGGATAGGGGTTTGGATGCCACTGCTTAAGCCTTCGCGTCTTCTTATTCCCCCTCTTACGCTTTTGCACCCTTATAGTCCCGTTCCAACTACACTTTTGTCATCTCCATTTTAAACCCCCCAATACTTGACCCTACCCCACATTCCTCTGATAGGCGTTCAGCTTCTAGTATCAACTCAAATGCAAAGGCGGAGCCGCACATCTGCCCTGTCGACAAGCCTATGTCCAACCAGGCGGTCCATTCCAGTTCATCGGCTTCCATTTGGAGCCCTCGATCATTCTTCAGATTAACATGCCTCAATATACGCACATGGTTACAGATCGGTCAACAGGCAGCACTTGCCCGAACAACAGAGACCCTCCCAATCGATATCTGCTGCTTATCGGAAACCCGCCTGCAAGACTCGAGCAATGTGCTCGCTTTGCAATCCCATTCAGGAGACATCAACAGTGCTTTCTCGTTGCGCCTATCCGGAGACCACGCAGCTTCGAGTAAAGGACAAGCCGGTGTTGGTATTGCCCTGAGTCCCCGGGCTGAAACTGTTCTGGTTGATTGGATCCCAATCAGTAGCCCAACGTGTGCGTTCCAATTGGCTGGACTGCTCAAAGCTTCGAAGTCGTGCAAGGCTAATAGGTGTCTGTTTGTCATCTTTGCCTACGCACCCACAAACTGTAACGATGATTCGGAAAAAGACGACTTCTATCACCAACTGAACGAGCTAATTCGCCACAGAAGAAGCACGGACATTGTAGTGCTGGCTGGGGATCTCAACGCTCAAGTTGAAAAAAATGCCCACTGATGAAGTGCATCTGGGCGGTCAACATGGTGTAGGCTCCCGTAATGACAACAGCGAGCGATGCTTCATTTGTGTGAAGATGCTCGCATATTTTTTGCGGGCACCAACTTCCGAGCATCCATGAACGCAGATCAATCACACTGCGATCAGTTACCGCTGGAGAGGCTGCGTCCAAAACCGTCACTCGATCTAGAGCACATATGTGGACACTAGTCATACACTTGTATGTGCTGATCTGGGGGTGCGCTTTGGCGGACGCCCGCGACGACCTTGTGAGCGCGTTAACACCGGCCAAATGGCAAAGCCAACTGTTCTGAATGCGCATTGAAGTACGCTGACATGTGGGCTAAGTAAGCGCCCAGTGAATAGAATTGAAGGTCATTGGTCACATGTTCACCAGACCTTACTAGCAGTAAGCAAATCCTCATGTGGTAAGTCTAATAACCAACGTGGACACTGGGTCTCTTTGCAGTCTCTGGAACTTATTGATGCTCACCGGCACATTTCGGATGGAAGCGAACATAATGAGACTCGCAAGGATCTCGGGGCAAAATTACGTGCTAGGCTGAAGAGAGACCACGAATCTTGGGATGGAAGTTGCCGCTGCGCTTGGTAACCATCGAAAGTCATCCCGTCTGTTACGGAAACGGGCAGCAGAAGAATTAGTGTTAGTGAAACTGTTGTGACTAGAGTGGACAATGGAAGACACCGACACTTTCTGCTTCGGGCTAAGGAGGACCCGCTGATTTCCTTTTTCGCCGTCGCTTTGGTTTGGTAGGTGCCAACGGCACAAGTTCTTCACTCACAGAAATACCAAGTATACTCTCCGAGTGGTCACGTGACCACTACTACACCAGGCATGCAGACAGTAGTATATGCATGCCTATTGTAGTATGCATCCGGTCGACGGTCCTGATGGCTTCTGATTCCGAGGCGTAGGTGGGCGATAATGGACCGTCGGGACTGAAAGACAAAAGAAGACTTCGTACTAGGCTGGACGGCCACCCAGTAAGAATAAGATCTGGATGGAGGGTGCGCCTCTGTTACACCTTGTGGCGATCTGGACGGTATTGTCACAGCCGCTGATGGAGGACCGGGCGTGAGGTGACTGGATGGCGTGACAACGCACGAGAGATGGCAGCTCTAACAATATTCAAATTCAAATGGGGTAGGGACAAAAGGAGATCCCCATGGTCGTTCCATCCCGAATGTGTCGTTGATCCACGTTGTAATTCAGTGTACGACTGGCCAGTTGTATGGGCCAAATCAGCATCTGCAGAACACGTGGTCAACCAATCAAGACCAACGCACTCTGTGCTAGCAGACCCCGGCCACGTGCAATAAGAAAAGGAGGACTAAAATTGTAGTCTATACATAAAGTGAGAGAGATACAAAATTGGAAGAGGACTAGTACGAGTAACTTAGAAGGAAAGGAACTAAAGAGCAATCGAAAGAAAAAGTAAGGATAGAAAGGGAAGAAATGGGAAAGCAAAGTGGAGATGACAATCACAATCTAGGTTACATGTCAGCTGGCTACGAATACACTGTGATACGTTACATTATTCCCCATTTTATGAGACGCTGTTCTCAGCGCCTACAGAAGCCCTGAATCGTGTCAACTTGCCGACGACTGATGAGCGCTGTGGCAGGCTCAGACGATACCGCGTGACGATACTAGTGATCGCTGTAATATGCGTCCGATCGTGGGTTCTGAGGGCTTCTGTGTCCGGAGCGTACGTGGGTCGTATTAGACCGAGGGGGGCTGAAAGGTAAAGATACTTCGTAGGCGGCTGGAAAACCATCTAGTAAGTGTAGGAGCTGGATGGATGGTGCGTTTGTGTTACATCTCGTGGCTAGGTGGGCGGTACTGCCACAGCTGCCGAAAGAGGAACGAGCGCGAGGCGACTAGTTGAAGGTGTAGTGACCTGGAGATTCCCCCGTATGACTGCGTGAAGGATTCTAAAATATATATAAATTATAGCTCTCTTATGTATTAGAGAGTTAGGCGGTTTGTCTGTTAGAACGTTGTTCCTGTTTAGTTGATCGCTGCGGAGGGCTTGTCACAGGGTGCCTGTCTTGTTTCACCGTTTGAGATTTGCTTTACTGAAATTCTTGTTTGAGAACAGTTACTGGAAAATACTGCACAGAAAATTTGGCTTTTGTCAGTTTTCTTGTGATCCAAAGGACTTGGAAGTACCAACATACTCGGAATCTTTTGTGTCTTCCTTTGTCACTGCGTGGTTGTCGTGTTTTACCGCCTGAGCTTCCTCTCTCTGAAGCCTTTTGTAGAAACAGTGTTGAATAACTCTGAAAAAAAAGTTTGACTTTGTCAGTTTCTTGTGATTCAAACAGGCTTGGAGGTGTCCATATACCAGCGTTTGAAGATCCTGAATATTGTTGCCTATTGTTCGTGGTTTTTCCATCGAAATATAGCTTGGCATCTGTTTGAAGACTCCACCGCAAACGATTCCGAGTTTTGTCGATATCCCATGGATCGAGTACAAATCGGGTTGATATTCGACCGCGCGAATCTGATCAAACCTTCGTTTCTGCAGTCTCACACAGCTCTAACGGAGACCAGCTTTAAGGGGTTATTCCACAGAAAAGCCTGTTATTGTCTTCGTTGCCACTTTTATGTATCTGATGAGTCCAAATCCGTGCAAACGAACCGCTCCGGGTCTTATCTGATTGCTGCTCACGTTGACTGCATTGTAGCCTGCCGCACACCGGTTCCCGTTCCTAGTGTCTGCTAAAACGTTTCCTTTTTCGTGATGGTAAAGATATCCGGCTTCAAGTCGCCCTCGGACCCATTAACCGATTCGTCAGATGTTTGTGGTAAAGCGAGTTGCTCAGAGCCAGTTACTGGTTCTTCGGGTGGCATGCAACGTGACCTCTGCAGTTGTTGGTTCCATGAGGCTTGCACTGGGTTGGATAGACAGCAGTATATTCGCCCAGAAAACAGCGATGACTTACCTTATAATTGCCCTGATTGTGTTAAGCACAAAGCACATCGTCTAGTCCCAAATGACGAATTTGAAACATTGGTGCATAGAGTGGGTACCCTTCTATCTTTGTTTAGTTCTTTAGAGGGGAAGGTTGATCAAATCTTCGTAAGCCTTGAACGTGCAGAAGTTCTCGGAACAAGCGTGCGTTCAGACGACTGCATGAATAGTACGGCTTCAAAGGATTCACTAACTCGTGAGGCGGCGCCTGAAGATAGTAAACATCCTGACGTCATATTGAACTCAGCTGTGAGTGGGGAAGTTTAACAGTCTAGTGTAACTGCGAAGGTTAAGCGATGTAAGATAAAGAAATCGATCCAGTACAACCAAACCCAAGCTAAAAGAGGTAGAGATGGGCTCTGTCGATACTCTGTCTCCGGTAAAGGAGGCAGAAAACTTTCACCTCATTGTCCGGGTAGGACAAGGATGGGTCTCCAGCGAGTTCTCGGTTTTCGGAACCACTCGAAAATCCACAATGTGAAGGTCCGTCTCACCGTTTGCCCGGCGGGTTCGAAGTTCACCAACTGCACTCTTCATTTTTATCCGATCTTCAGGGGACAGATCTCTCAGAACCTAAAACGATTCTCCTTTGAGACGTGAAGTGCGTCGGAGGATGCGCCTGCATTCATCCTCGTTTTGGCACACGATCTATTCGGTAAGTGCTTTTCCCGTCCGTTGCTGTCACTTCTGCTGCCTGCCTGACCTCCCCCGTTTCTTTCTTTCTTTACATGTTGTGAACCGGAGAACACTCACTCGTGGTCAAATACAAGTGATCGTATGCAACGAACGTTCTCTCCTTTTTTCTTCTATCGGCACCTTAAGGGAGGACATGGGTGGGATCACGCTAGGGTTCGATCGCCTGGTTCTCCCCCAGCAGCTGCACCAGGTTCCACCGCCTGGTCTCGCAGAAGGCTGGCCGGCGACGGACAGTCTTCAAGTAGTTCGAAGGGTCACTAACTGTTCCCTTCTAGGAGGGGCTATGTAGTGACCTGGAGATTGTCCTGTTTGTGTGTAAAATGGTATTAAAATATAATATTCTGTATATAGACAACTTAGGAAGCTTGCCTGTTAACACGATGATTACGTGTGTTTGAGTCATCCAGCTGAATAGCATTCACGCGCTTCTGGCGTTTCCACCTCGAAGGGCGTTTGCTGCATCTCAGAATCAGAATCATTTTATTAGGAGAATAAGATAGGAATCTATGTGATTTCCATCATAAGTAAAGCAAAAATGACCCATGCCGAATATGGGTCTGTGTGAATGCACATCAATAGTCATTTAGTAATAAGCAAACAAAATACCGATATATAAGCACAAAGAAAGCACTATGTGTCTTGGTCTTTTAGGGTTGCTAGTGTAGCCGTGACATAGTCTGGCGAATTAACCTTTCCCCTAGTTAGAACCTTTTGCGGTGCCTTAAGCTAGCGGGATTGTCCGTTTCGACAATAAACGTCTATCTCGACTATATACCCGTCTTTTCCTTGAGGTGTACCTGATATTTAGCGACCGAGCGATTTCGCTATAGGTTTATAGTTAAGATGCACCGACTTAGAACCCCCTCTCGTGGATGGCAACAATGGTCACCTCCTTCCAATCATGTGGCAGCTTGCCTCCTTTAAGAGAATGGTTGAATAACTCCGCGACAGGATACTGACGATATCGGGAGTGGCTAATTTTTGACATAAAAAATTGGCCTGGAGGGACTATGCGTTCCGGTACACCAGGCTAAATGGTGATGCTTCCATAACTGGATTTGAAAGAGATGTGTATAGGTCGCTTTGTGCTTAAGTATGTACAAAAATGGTAGTTGGTAAGATTTGTTAGTTGTAAATTTCGCTTTCATTTTTCGCGATTTCAAAAAATAAAAAATACAATATTCAAATAAGAGATATGTATACCCCATGTCCAAGCAATAAGTTACTGCAAGCATAACCATTACATACATGAAACAATTGTATTAACACTTATTTGCTCCATAAAACAGCCGTTCACACTTCTTTTGTATTTACCAGTTGCCTGACTCCGATTATGCATTGAATTTCAACTACACCTGTAGTCATCACTTTAATTTATTATAACCGTTTTCACGAAGCAAATCCAAGTTCAAGTTCAAGTTAAAGTGGGACTGGAACGATAGGATGAATCCCGTAAGTGTTCCTTCTTGAGCGGGTCGTCGATCCAGGAGTTGATAGGGGTGCTCCGACTTCTTGATGGGTCTCAAATGAAAACACCCGAAAATACGTCCACCAACTTAATGCCCACGTTTCTTACATTAGCTGTCCCACCTATGTCAGTTACTTGAAGTAAGTAAGAGAAAAAGAAAAAGCGAAAGTAAGGGAGGAGGGGAAATCAGTTAAAAGAAGAGAATAATACCAAAGGCGAGGAAAAGTAAACAAAATAGAATCGAAGTATGAAGATGGGAATTAGTTAGGAAAAAGTAAAGGTTTCTTGTTGCCACCCAAGAGCGTCTAGTTGACACTCAAATTTCTGAACCGTAGCTTCCTTGACAACATTTTCTGGAAGCAGTTTCCAGTGCTCGATGACTCGACGCGATAGCCGTGTCTCCGCTCTAATTCGATCGGGCCGCGGTTTGTCCAGCTTCATACAATGCCCTCGAAGACCAGATAATCTAACAGGACTAAATAGCATGGAAAAATTAATGCCAAGCTTCCCAGTCAAAATACGGTAGGTTAGGATTCGGTCCCCTCGAATCCTTCAATAGTGCACTGATTGCATACTCAAACTAAGTGGGCGTTCGGGGTACGTTTGTCCTCGTAACCCCTCGACCAACCTAGTACCGACACGCAACACCCTCCCTAGTGCCATTTTGTCCCGGACAAGGCATGGTGAACATTCCTGGACGCAATACTCTAGGTTAGGTCGCACAAACGCAGAGAACAGCTTCTGAAACACATCAGCGGTTAGGGTCCCAAAAGAACGATGTATACAACACAACATCCGGAATCCT
Organism: Dicrocoelium dendriticum; assembly: GCA_944474145.2. Taxonomy (NCBI): domain Eukaryota; kingdom Metazoa; phylum Platyhelminthes; class Trematoda; order Plagiorchiida; family Dicrocoeliidae; genus Dicrocoelium; species Dicrocoelium dendriticum. Next base: position 59,598,597 of record OX104064.1, on the reverse strand, counting down.
TTACTAGCCGCCTTCTTCCAGTTGTCGCCAGAGTGTAGTGTGGAACGGTGGACGACACCTAGATCAACCTGATGAGTCACGTGAGGAAGTTCACTCCCATCGAGCACAACTTGTGGAGGAAGCAGACGCTCCGAAACGCAGCACTGAACACTTTGCCCAGTTTATGGGCAGCAACCACAAGACATACCATTCCCAGAGTCTATCCAGAGCCCGTGGAAGAGCCACAGGACCTCCAGGAAAATCAACAACATTCCAGAGCTTTAGGTCATCAGCAAATATGAGCGATGGTACCTCAAGCTCCCTCGGCAAGTCATTCACGTAGACAGAAAAAACAGCGGACCTAGGACAAAGCCTTGCTGAACGCCGCTAAGTACAGCTTGTCTTAACGAAAGACTGCTCCCCACGCGAATACACTGCTCCCGTCCATCCAGAAAAGCTGACACTCACGAGAGCGCGACCAGCTATTCCATACGACCTCAACTTCAGTGAGAGTCGCGAATGGAGGACAGTGTCATTGGCCTTGGCGAAGTCAATGAACACCACATCCACCGCATGTTCACTTCAGCCCAGCTCTCACGAGCTACCAGCAAGTTCGCCTGACACGAAAATCCTTTGCGAAAAGCATGTTGCTCGACGCAAAATAGGTTCAACCTATTTAAATGGTTCTCCACTATATCTCGTACTAAGTTTTCAAGTAACTTAACCACCATGCTAGTCAAGCTGACAGGCCTATAATTAGCCGGTATGTCTTTGTCACCGCACTTGAAGATCGGACAGACAACAGCCTCCTTCCATTCGGTATGTAAGATACAGCTGTTGGGTGACTTCTGAAACACACAATTCAGAGATACACTGAGTTCCCCAACCAATTCGTGCAACAATTTTGGATGAACGGAATCTGGCCCAGAAGCCTTAGTTGGGTTTACCTCTCTTAGCAACCGGAGAACTTGGGACTCAGTTACAGGAATTTCATCCAGACAACAGTCCTCAGAGACTCATGAAGCTAACTCTTTGCATGGCGTATTTGTTTCGCGGACAAAGACGCTTGAGTACTGCTCACCAAGCACGCATGCCTTGTCAAAGTCGCTATAAGCATGGGGCCCATCTCCTCGAAGCAATGGTGGTATGGGCGAGTTTGCACCACAGCGTCGTTTAACCTAAGCGAATAATTTCTTGGGATTTTTCGACGCAGTATTTGCTAAGCCCTTTTCATACTTTTTGGCGTGTTCCGCATGTGTTTGTCTGTTTTCTCGTCTCCACGTGCCACAACTGTCCCTTTCAAGCGACTGGCCCTCACGAGCAACATTTTCACGGTTTTCCGCAGTTAACGAGGATTCGCACGTGAACCCAGGTCGTTTCTTTGTGGGACGAGTTTCGTTTCTTACTGGGACAACGGCCAAAATAATCCATATGGCATTATCTTCTATTTCCCACACCATTATACCACCAAAATTAAGAATATACTCTGCAGCCACTCAAACTATCCTGGATGTTACCGAGGACAATGGAAACGAAACCTTTTCCCGCAAATACAGAAATTAGAGTGGCTAATTTTTAACAGGAAAAATTGGCCTGGAGGGACTATGCGTTCCGGTACTCCAGGCTAAATGGTGATGCTTTCATAACTGGATTTGAAAGAGATGTGTATAGGTCGCTTTGTGCTTAAGTATGTACAAAAATGGTAGTTGGTAAGATTTGTTAGTTGTAAATTTCGCTTTCATTCTTCGCGATTTCAAAAAATACAAAAAATGCAATATTCAGACAAGAGCTATGTATACCCCTTATCCAAGCAAGTAAGTTACTGCAAGTATAACCTTTGCATATATGAAACAATTGCATTAACGCATATTTGCTCCATAAAACAGCCTTTCACACTTCACTTGTATTTACCAGTTGCCTGCTCTCGATTATGCCGTGAACTTTAACTACACCTGTAGTCATTACTTTAATTTATCATAACCGTTTTCCTGAAGCAAATCCATATCGCATTATCTCCTATTTCCCACACCTCAATACCACCACAATTAGGTATATACTCTGCAACCACGCAAACTAGCTTGGATGTTACCGAGGACAATGGAAACGAAACCCTTTCCCGCCATGACAAAATTGGCCCTTCCCCGAAGGTATCAGTCTGAGGTTTAACTATGATGGGATGTACACAGTCAGGACTAACTGATTCATAAGTGTTCAAACTCGGAGCGACGGATCCGCCACTTGGCTGGCCACTAGTGACACAGCAAACCGTGTGAATTCAAGATGGCGAAGCTATCCGATTGGCTGCATGGACGTGATTGGAATTGCGTGAAGGTGTGTACTTTTTAGTCCGCTTAACCTGAAAATCGGTGTTTGAATGCACCAATACAATGGTTACTATTGCAACCGTTGGCACCAAAATGAGCGACGTTAATAAATGAGAAGGACGATGAGTTACAATCTGGTGGGTGAAAACCACGCGATTGCATTTTTCTTTTATTGGAAAAGGATGCAATAAGCTGGTATTTCTCTGGCGACTGGGAGTAGCTTATTAACAGTTAAAATGATTATCTGTTCATTAAAGCATACCTGGTGACGTGTTTCCCGAATGCATTCTCGATGTATTGCTTTATGTCGCACGTAGGGGTGTTGTATCGAACTAAGTCAGCAGATTGATTGCATTCCTCCTCCGTAAGTCTCCGAGTTAGAGGGTGCCTTCGAAAAGAACGCGGTTGTATGGATGGTTGTGAGAGAGCTGGAACCTTAGCACCTTTAGCTTACGGCCATCCGGAGCAACATTGATACGAGCGCTGCAATCGGTGTCTCGAGAATTGAACTAAACAGTCAACAACATTATAAACCACATACTAGACTCGCCGTATTCATTTGCTCCTTGATTTGCGGCGCTTACAGCGCACGCATTTATAAACGTTGCGATCATACCTCACGCTATGATACTTGCCTCTTTTGCCACTACAGCAAACAAAATTGACGTTGTTGCGATGCATAAATGAAGTAAACAGTAAATAGAATTCATCAAAGCTGTGAAACATATGTCCAAGAAAGATGCTCCTGAAGTCAGCCCCATGGTTGCAATTCGAACTAACAGCCAAAGACGACTTATTTCATTAGACCTAATCAGGCCCAAAAGGTGGGTCTCGCTTTGTCGAGAATAAAATATTTATTTATTAATTTATTTATTTAAAGTAGCAACGAACCTCATTTGCAGATATATCAGCCGGTTTTTGGAAAATACTTGCCATAGTCGTATTTTATGTTGTAAAATTGATGCAGCTTATTCTTTATTGCCCAAATTGGTTGCAGTCCAACGGTTGCCACTATGTGGCACCCGCCATTGCTATCAATGTTCTTTGGACAATGTGATTTCGGTACTCAGGGTTGTAGGTGGTTTTATGTAAATTTGGGGCCATCAGACGCATGTGAATGTTCAGTATTAATTTGGCGTGTTTGTTGAAATGTTAACAGTTGGCTTTGGAATCAATATACTAAGCGGTTTAAATGCGTTAAGGCGTTTACTCATTTCCCGCTTCAAGCATAGCAGCCATGGTGGATGCCTCGTTTGTATTCCGACGTAAACTCAAGGGTCCTTAGCTGGACTTCAACTCGATAAATGATGATCTGAAATTGTTTCAAATGGAAACAACGACATTGTTTATTGGCCTGAACGTTATAACTGCCAAGGCGTACAAGAGGGAGACTGGACAGGTGCTAAAAATAGATGCCGGTACCGGTATATTCTGTGTGTATGTGTGCATAGCAAGCGCAGCAATGTTCCTGGAAAGCGTTAAGCGCATTGCATCAGCCTGATGAAAAGATTATTACAGGTACCGCTGTTACAATTGCCCTGCTCGGTTTTCAGGGACGTTTAAGGGCGAATGTTACGAGATTGGAAACGGGTGCCTGTGGCATGCGTACAGTTTTCAGGTGAGGAAACCTTGGCTGTATGCGAAAATCCGGAGCCTATCGGCGGATCAGGAACGCATGGTGCTTAACTTAATGGAAACGTTTCGTCGGACGCAGCAGATGCTTGCATTTGTGCACCAGCAATATAACATTCGTTTAACAAGGCGCGATTTGTATGACATACGGCGGCGTCATCGGAACGCTGGTGTCACGGAAGTGTAAGATGTTACGCAGCTATTGCGAAGAAACGGTCAGCTTAAAATTCTGCAGGTGTGAAATGAGATTCGGTACCTGTTTTTCGTGCCAACGCGTATGCTGGAGTTGGTGGGACATTACCGTGAGGTTATTTTGACGGACACCACATATCAGATCAATTACGGGGGTTACATTTTACGGCATTGCATGTTTGTGGACGTTAGCGGGCTTGTTATGAGCTTCTGTTATGCGTTTCTGTCAAACTAGACGAAGGCTACTTACGAAGAGGCAGTGAGAGGTATGTTGGAGTTGAGCCCAGGGTTGCCGGTGCTCGAACGTTGGTGATGGACAAATGTGCTGCGCGAGTGAATGCGTTTCGCAATGCGTATCCCACGGCCAGCGTCATATTCTGCGGGGTACACCTCATGCGGGACATACAGCGGCGTTGTTCACACCTTCCATTCTGTAACACGGAGAATTGGAATGCTCTGTTCAACATGCTGTGCTCGTTGTTGTACACCCATCATTGCGCATGTTATCATCGGAGTATGGAAGGTATATCGGTGCGCAGCGCGGAATGCTTCCAACACTCCGTCGTACGTGGATCCCACGGCGGCTTAGCTGGGCGGCGCATTCCATGGGCCACGGTGTATTATTCGGGCGTGACAGCACAAATCTCGTTGAGATTGAAAATAAGCATTTGAAAGAAACTTCGAGTGAGCGATCAACTCTACTTCACCTGTTTCAGGTGATAGTGCAGCGTTGCGCTGGCATTTTGGAGGAGAAGGAAACATTGCTGGCGAGAGATCAGCTTGGTATGTGTGATGTTGTGTGGGGTGTAAGCAGTGAGCAGGTGATGTTGAGGAGGATGTCGTCATACGCCCGGCGGCAGTACGTGCGGCAAAGCCTTCCAGTTCGCATTCGTTGTGTGAACCCAGACGGCGGGTATTGGCTGGTGGATGACGAGCGGCTGCGCATGCAACGTGTGGTCATTGAGAAAGGAAGCCCATCCGGCTTCCAATTTAATCGTCAGTGGCGCATTCTATGTGCGCACATTATACACGTGGCAAGTCTACACGCGTACTACGAGGAGGTGGTGCTGCGTGGTTGCCGTTGGGTGCTGCCAGCGGAAAGTGTAGCAGTGTCGGCCCTTTCGGAGGACTGGGAAGGAACCGTGACGGTGGAACGGATGCGATGCCGTTTTGATGGAGTCCTTGACGGGGCCGCCAAAATTCGCCTCACTCAGGAAATGTTTGCTGACTTGGTGGCGTATGTATTGAGGATGGGCACGAAGGAGTTCTACCGCACAATGGGCGTAATGGCATGCATGGGTGAGCTGCCTGTTACTCACAGTAATATGGAGGTGTTCGCCCGATCACCGAAGGTTGGACAATTACAACGATTATCCTGGGAGAACCTGTCTATCTTCCAAGCAGTGTTCGCGTCAACCTCCGATGCCGCTACCCGGGTGTGCACGAGCAACGGTTCTTCGACCAGCAGAAATTCACCGGAAACGCAAATTGACGAAGCGCTCCCGTTGGTGGTGGCAGGGACTGGTGTTTCGCACGTTAATTACAATGACCGTCGGTGCCACAAACGAAAGTCACCCTACCTCCAAGGTAGGGGTTCCGGCATGATGTCAAGGGGATTGAAATTCAATACCCTGAAAAGGCGAGCATCCCCTGGTTACCCCACATATACATGGCGTGCAAGGAGAGCGACCGCTGCTGAAGATGTAGACAGCGCGGTTTGCCCTCTGTGTGAGCAGAAGGATGACGCTTGTTAGACCTCCGAACCAAGGAAGAATTCTGGCTGTCAACCGACTGGGAATAATAGAGTGCAAGATCGGTCTATACGTTGCATAGATGACTAACACTACTGTTCAACGGAAGCTACGGCAGTGTTCCAGGACGTGGTGGGTTTTCGCCTGGCAAACCTTCTCCCTATAAAAGTCACAAATGTCCGCTTAACGACACTGCAACGTGGCCGATGGGACTTGTCACAAAATAAAGTCACAGCTAGTCATTTCACACTGAGGCAGTCCTCAGCCTTCTACATCCAACCTGTGCAACTGCTTTTACTATGAAGAATGCTTTGATGGAGCACAGCTCATCCTGAATTCGTAATGGTCATTGATGGCACCAAAACCTTGTTTGGGCTTCTGTGCTCATGGATCACTACATGGCGAAATTACCACCAACTTGTATCTTGACGCAACAATTATGACTGATTTTTGCGCGCCACAGCGCCATCATGTTCCTTGGTCTGACTATTACCTGACAATATGCTCACTCGTATGGACTACATCTTTTCGGTTATAATTTTCCTTAAAAGGAAATGTTTTACTATTCCAAAGAAGCTATGCTCGTATGCATATTTGATCACGCCTTTGCATGTGTGTCTCGTATTACCGAGAATAAACCATTTATTTATTTATTTAACATATTGATTGAATAAGTTGCGACGTATGCGGCCGCTGGTTTTATCAAACTTGTGCCGCATGCCATGGTGTGTCCGCCTACACCTGTACGCACTGCTGCTAGTAAGTTACGTTTTACGTATGTAACGTTGCATTTCCTAATGGTATCAAAAGAACACAAGTTCATTGTTCCCTCATGCAGTTTTCCCTATGGAAAACGCTTACAATCGGTAAGTGCGCACGTTATGGATTTCTCTCCGGAAATCGATACTTCCTTGCTTCCTTAGTGGCCATTGTCAGTCCGCCATCAATGTCCTCCGAGGTGTATGTGGCTTCCGCTTACACAGCTGCGCGGTGTAAGCGTTACTTTACATAGAGAGCACGGCATTGCCGGACCTTCACATGACCCATAAGGAACAAATTTTCCCGCGGTGTCTAATGAAAGGCAAAGCAACGTTATAGCCGGTTGGACTCGCATGTTGGCGGTATCCTCGGCGGGCTTATGCGGCATTGAAACAGAATGCACCCCGGCTCAATGCATGTCGTCCTGACACTCCCTCCGATACCGCTATGGAAAGGAAGTATGCGGAAGAATGAGAAGGACAGAAACTCCATCAAGTGGTAGGTAGTTATAACAGGGATTATCGCCGTGCAGCTCCGCCAAATGACAGTGTAGAAGGGTGTTAAAATCCGTCACAGTGGGTGCCAAGGCCATATCAGCAGGAAGCGCAATCCATGGTCGGCTGATTCGTAAAGAGAAGTGGTGTCCTCTGCAGTTCAGGCGATTGTGCTGATGTGTGAGCCTCGGTGAGTGACCACGTAAATGGGAGCGGGATTAGTGCCGTGGGATTACTTGGCGACAGGGATGTTCGGTGTTGGATAGGATCATAAATACCAGGATCACGTCGCTCCGTAGACGTGTGTACTTAATGGCGTACAGGCGCAGGCAGTTAACTGCTTGTGGATGATCAAAATCATTGAGAAGTCAGATCACTTTTGTAGATGCACGTTGTGATTCATGAAGTATGCCTTGATCGTTCAACAACCAGGGGCTGCTAGCCTGAGTACTGAACTGCAAATGGGGTCGAAGAGAAGCGTTGTGGAGGAGACGGAAATTACTAGGGTCACCTTGACAGAAGGTTCATTTCAGCAATGCCACCATGCGGTTGGCAGCAGCTGCTGCTTTCCGGCAACAAGCGGATACGGCATGACAGGCCCGGGTAATCATACCCAAGTCTCTTTCTGCTGAAGTGATCTGGTGGATAGATGCTTCCAGGTAATATATAGGAGAAAAAGCAGAGGGGCGGTTGAAAGGACGGGACATGTCGAAGTGTTAAATGGAAGGTTATTGTCCATGTGTCACTGATGTACACTGTACAGGTCTGTCTGAGGTGTGTGGTCTTCGTCGGATGGTTAATAGCACGCTACAGTTTCCCATCTACCGCGTATAGCAGCTGGGAAGGCTGCACTTGCGGTGTGACGTCATCAATGATGGTTAGGAAGAGGTGGGTTCCGAGAACGGACCTTTGTGGAACACCGTTTGCGGCCAAGGAAACGAGGCGACAGCGCTCCGTGGACACGTACTTCGACGGTACGTTTTTCCAGGCAGTTCTGGATGCATTGCATCAAAGTCCATGCCACGCCGTAACACACTTGACGATGGTGTTTCAGAAATCACTTGACAGCTGGACATTATCTTCTGAATGGAAGGAAACGGTCATCTGTCCCATCTTCAAACATGGCGACAGGAGTGTGTGAGCTAATTATAGGCCAGTCATGCTGACTGGCGGCGTATCTGGCGGCGCCCGTTCACTGGGTGTCTATGCTGTTGCAGGGAAGAAACCAGTGTTTACGGGTGTGTCGCAGTTTATTCTTTAGGCAAGCTGTGTCTTACAGGGCTTGGACCGATTCTGTTCTCCATCTACGTAAACCGTCTCCCTGGAGAGCTTGGGGCATCATCCCTATTGTTTGCTGAGGACCTTAAGCTATGGAATGTCGTAGATGTTTCTGTTCCCGGACTTCAGCTGGTTATTTAGCCCGGCTAGGTTAACTTGTCTTCGCGGTCATCCCATGAATCTACACAAGCCGCGTTCTGACGGGATCAGGGAGGAAACTCGGTTATGGCGTAGGGTTATCGAGCGCTGGAACTTGCTTCCCACAAGTGCAGTCAATGAACTTGAAGTTAAGGGTTTCCAACGTCAGTTAGATGCTCTTCGCTGGTAACACGAAACCTTTTCCTGCTCCTGACCATATCCATCTTCCAACTTTTAGTTCGTGTTCTGTCATTCTCTTCACTCGTTGGTGTTATCCTTCATTTAAATGACTTTCATTCGCCTTTATCTTCCGTTTTCTTTCCACTTCTTTCTTCACGTGACCTACACGGTGTGGTCTGCTAGTGCAGGGAATGTGGCAGTAATTGTTTGGCCAGGGTATATTTCGGGTGTTTCGTTTTAGATCTATCAACCCTGCAACACCTTATCATTTCCTGGCTCAACTAGCTGCTCAAGAAGTAACGCTCAAGGGATTTTCCTATCGTTCCAGTCCTGGTGTTTCGAGGGGTATTGACAGTGGCTGTAGGCGTCGCAAACTGAAGTCATGTTTGATACCCATTGTGGTGGAGGTTGCGGGTCCCAGCATGATATCACGGCAATTGAAATTCCGTAACCTGAAAAGAAGAACTTCAGCGCGTCATCGCACAAACACGTGGCGCACAAGGAGACCAACGGCTGGTGAAGTTGCGGTTTACGCTCTGTGTCAGCAAGAGCATGAGGACTCCGGGAGCTGCAAGCAAGTGGATTGCATAAGTTGCGACGTATGCGGGCGATGGTTCCATCAAAGTTGTGCGGTATACCCCGATGAGCAGGCATACACATGTATGCCCTGCTGCGGGGAAGTTAACTTGAGGTGCGTAACGTTGTGGTTCTTTAGAGCTTCAAATGACGGCAAATTCAGTGTTGCCTTGTAAACATTTCCGTTGGGATTTCCCTTACAGTCAGTACGCGTGAACGCTACACATTCGCAGACGGATTGTACTTACCGCGCAACCTGTACACAGCCTTCATACATCATGCAGATACGATTATTGTACTGTCTCTTGAGACACCGGTTCAGAGATCGACTGGCCTACATTCAACGGCCTCAAGCAGCACCTTGTGAATGGTAGTCAGTCCACACGGTCGCTTTTCGAGGTGGTCGTTAATTGTGCAGAAAACATGACTGACCGTAATAGCACTCATGTACGGACGGTGTATGGCGCACGCCCTGTGACGGTCTCCGCCGTTGGACTTGCACCCAGTGTGATAGACAGGCGCATAAACATTGGTGGATTACAAGAGTTGGCGGAACTAGACGGTTGAGTAACCTGCCTCTAGCTTAGGAGGCATAAAGAGGCCAGTTACATTCGACCATTGGTGTCTTCCCAGTTTGCCTCACATCTGGTGGGAACACCGCGTGTGCAACGAGCATGTTCGACGCGTTGCCTCTGGCACAGGAAAAGGAACTGAACCGCTCTGCACCGTCATTTCACGCACCATGCTGCGATGGCTCGGCCACGTGTTGCGCATGCCAGGCTGCCGACTCTCGCGACGTTCCTTGTTGGTTCACACGGCGTGCGCATTGACCAAGAGGAGGGGTGGCCCAGCGATAACTTGCTCGAGAGGATTTAAGACCATCACTTCGGGTTGGCCTCGGTTAGGTCCATCGGTGGCTATCTACAGGAGAATTACAAGAGTTACTTCGGCGCCCACGGTCTGTCCAAAACTAGGATCAAGGACTCACGGTGTTGTTGATTTAAGGGTGCCAGATTTGTCCTCGTTATGGGTTGCGCACCTCCGGAGACTCCGTTGCGGAAATAAATGGTGATGCTATATTGGGAATCAATCAAGGCTGTGGGGTCGGTTCACTGGGTTCCTGTTGACAGCCTTTCGTGTTCCACTCTGTCGGTGTATGCACATCGTTTGAAATGATTGTGCCTAAAAGTGCTCCAGTAACAGTTGTCCGCCTCCACGTAAATTTTGCCCTTGCTACCTAATCCGTTGCCCCTTCGGTACATGTATTGTCTGTTCACATGTGGCTTTGAGAATTGCTTTTCGTCCGGGCTGTGTATATCATTGATCCGGCAATACTGGTCAGCCTCCACGTAACCTTCGCCGCCGCTGTCTACTCCCTTACACCGCCGGTAAGTGTATGGGCTGTTCATATGTGCCTTTTTGAACTGCTGTACGTGCGAGCCACCTATATGTGTGTCGCAACACTATTGCTCAGCCTCCACGAAACCTTTCTTTCAGAGCCCCTGTCTATTTGTGGTGCCCACTTCAGTGGTCCGGCACTACTGGGCCGCCTTCACTTAAAATAAGACACAGCATACCTACTTCGTTGCACTTTCGGTTTTTGTATTATGCGTGCACACGTGACATTTAGAACGCGCGCATATGCACTTCGAATGCATGCATGCTCTGACCGTCACGTCGCTTGCAGACTGATGCGGAAGGCCATGCGCCTAAACACCACCGCGTATTTTACCCACCACATGTTTGCTTGTAACATATCTTTTAAACAATAGTACCTGCTTGTACTGCCTAAGGAGTTCTTTTTCCCATATCCGGCTTACATTGATTTTGACCTGTCACGGTGGCTTCTTATGGGGCTGACGAAACCATTTCTCAGTGTTCACCCTTGTTGGGTTCCCAGCTGTATACACGCTCACTCAATTAGTGGTGAAACTTTCTGAATGGTTCAAACGTCCGTCACCTTTATTGCATCCGGTTTCCCAACGTCCTGAACCATTTACGTCCACCTTTCTTTATCCGCTGGTACCTTATCATGTATCAGCGGCACTGCGCCTCTTCCCATATGCTGCCACCGGCAAGTGATGCATCATGGATTCATAACCACAGGTACCATTGGATTGCCATGATCACTACTCTTTCAGAGCCCAAGTGATATGCGCTTCCGTTTGCCCTAGTAATTAACTCAGCCACTGCGCATACTCCCAAGTACTGCCAACCGAATGTGATACATCGTTGATGCATAGACACAGGTACCATTGGATTCCCATGGTCACTTCTCTTTCAGAGTCACAGTGGTATGCGCCGCCCTTCGTCATCCTACTTACCACTGCCGCTGCGTCTCCTCAAACGTACAGCCTCTGTAATAAGACGCATCTGTGAAACCTAGTTGCAGGTATCCTTTCACTTCATTAATGACGGCCCTTTCACAGCAAAAATAACATGCGCCGACATCAAAGTGAACCCTGTCACCGTCTATTTTCCTACGTATTCGCCCCACTTGAGCCTTCATCAGTGATACATGTTCAAAGGTAAGGTTGCATTTCAATGGTGACGTCCCTTTCATAACCAATGTACATATGCGCCGACCACAAAGACTAGGCTATCGCTGCCTCTGGCTTTCCGCCCGCCGACGGGTACTTCTATATCAGACGTTATTGAATGCGAGCCAAAGGTAACATCAAATTTCAATGACGACCTCTTCATAGACATAGCACACATGCGCCGCAATCCGCTGTCCTCATTACCGCCCTTGGTCACCCTGTGACATGCGTGCATTAGTCGTCTCCTGTCATAGCACCAGAGCCGGTCTTCCTTCGCTTTCCATATTCGTCTACACTTTACATTCCTTAGAGAACGGAGCAACGGCTTTTTTCAGGGCCTCCTTTGTCACTGTGCGTTGTCGTCCCACATCGCATAGGCAACTTACAAAGTCCGCACATTCTTAGCGGCGGACTACAAGCTCACAAGGTTCAGTGGGTGGTTCCGAAACCTTCAGACAAGATATGGGTTACTTCCTACATCTTGAGGTGTGATGAAACACTGCAAGCAATGCGAACAACATGCCCATCCATTAAGAACGTGGTAAGTTCAATTTATGCAGTCGTTTTTAACGATGAACATGCCTCTGTGGCCCTTCATTCTTCGTAAACCTTCCTTCCCTATTTCAACGAGCCTTAGGCATGTTTACCTCGTAGCGCCCCCAATTCTTACCGTAACATTACATGCTGAACCATTTTTCAGTATTCTCGCTTCCTGGGTGATGAGCGTTCGCAACGCTCCCCACAAAGACGAGAATATTTGCATATCGTTTGAGCGTCCCTCTGCCCACTTCATACAATCATACCCTACCTTACACGCACGGAGTATTTCAGTACAACGTCGTCATGTGCATCAGTTCCCTTTCTAATGCCAACCCTTTGAAACAAACATTCACTTCCTACACAATACATCTCGTTAGTCTACCCAGCAGTGGGCTAATTTATAATTATAATGAGGCACTATTAAATAACGTAAAACTTGCTGCATCTTCAGTTAAGATTAACGAACACAGAACACTATGTCTTATTTATCTATCACGGTAAACTTTAGCGAATTCCATGGTCACTACTTCACCGCAAATACATACGTATATACACATACACTTACATAACTGTTATGACAAACATGTACTTTGTACATTATTGATCACACTGTTAGCTAAACATGATCATGCCTGTAAAGGTGTGTCTCGCATGGTGGAGAATAAAAGTTTATTTATTTATTTATTTACTAACTCCGTTACCCTTCCCGAGGCAACATTCGTTAAACGATTTTAAATGTTTATAGAACCCCTGTTCCCTCAAAAACCTCTTACGCTCCGAAATGAGTAATATATATATATATATATATATATATATAGTGCCCCATGCTGAGGCAGATGTTGCATTCTTGATGCTTCTTCACCGCAGTTGGGATAAACCAACTTACATTTAAACAAGGTCTCTTTAAGCTGCATAAATGTCATTCCAGTTTATTTGGTTTGTTTTGCCTAGCTTAATAGTCTTCTATTAGCTGACCACGTTGCTTACGCTAAGTGCACTTATCTTCGGTAATTCTGTTGCGTTTTTTTTGAGTAATTTGTGAACATCTTTTCCTTATCGCGGATTCATTGCTAACCAACTTACTTCATACGCTAATTTAGCGAAGAGTTATGCCACTGTATCTGTATGCATTATTGGATTTATTTTATTTCATCTTGTCGTTTCAAGTGATTGGCTGTTGCTTGATATCCCCTGTGTGGCTGTACATGATGTGCATGCTGACAAGGTGCCTACCTGTCTATTACCCACTACCGCGTCCATACTGGCTTCAGGAGACAGTTGGTCGTTGTTGGAGGGTCGCGTTGCACGGTCCTTGTGGCCGTGCTAGGCTCAAAGAGCGGTTCCATACACTCAGTGTGGAACGGACTACAGTCTAGCCACTGCCTTGTGTGCGCTTGATTCCCCAAATACAGCTTGCTCGTGTTTGCCGGTGAAGGAGTGTGGGCCGGCTTCGTTGATGAAACGTGGCTCCCATCCGCATGACTCCCGGTCTTATTCCTTCGGGTTTACACTGGATATGGGGTATGTGGCTGGAGCTGTGGGTAGTGCAGCGCAAGCCACCCATGGTCCCTCTGTATGCGCAGGCTTCCTGTAGCTGGCCACAGTGACAGGCAAAACCGAAACCGGATGCCGCCAACCATATATATATAGGTAGTAAGGAACAATGGTCTGTTCATAAGTCAGAAATGCGTTCGTGAATTATCGCTGTCTGTAAATCTATGTACTCCTGTAAGTTTGATGCATACTACATGTGGAATGGGTGATTGAAGTGATTTCCCAGTGTTTAGTTGCCTGAAAGAAACATTGTGTTTATTTACTAAAGGTTTTGTGGTGTACAAATGTTACGCGGAGGAAGGTTATATATAATAGTGGGGACAGCAATTGTTTTTTGGTGATCATCATACTTCTCCTGCTAGGTGTGCTAAATGACATGATTCTGATTCACGCTAAGTCATTTTGCATGAAGTAACGGTACGTAACCATCGAAGTCCATGACTACGCATTTCGAATCTTAAGAGCTGTTAGGGGAACAGGGGATTTTTAAACATTTACAACGGTTTAGACTATGGATATATATATCATATAAATGTCTAGTGAGCCATCAGCGAGGCCACTCAGGACCACTACAGAAGCGACGACGGGTCCTGCACAAAAGGTAGGCCGAACAGGCGCGGCGTTTGCAGGTACGCCCCACTCGAATTACTAACCGCGTGCATGCATGCTAAGTCTCTTTATTTCAGGTATTGCGGTTTCAAAGTTTGCCTTAATGCTTTTCCTTCTCATATAGATGTCTACTTGTACTCTATTCCATTAACTTGCAAACCCCGCTTAAGCCAATTGCATTCGCTTTGCATATCCCTTTTGTGTTCGTGGCATTTCCGTAAAGTAAACTTTCTGACCCCGTGAAATCATTTAGGATTGGTTTTTAACCAACTTATTTCATATGCTCCTTCACAAAAGGTTTATGTCACCGTTTCCTTATGCATTAATCGAGTTTCTTCTTTGTCTCTCTCTCAAGCGATTGGCTGTTGTTTGATATCCCCGGTGTGGCTGCGCTTGATGTGCATGTTGACAAGGTGCCTACCTGTCTATTACCCACTACCGCGTCCATACTGGCTTCAGGAGACAGTTGGTCGTTGTTGGAGGGTCGCGTTGCACGGTCCTTGTGGCCGTGCTAGGCTCAAAGAGCGGTTCCATACACTCAGTGTGGAACGGACTACAGTCTAGCCATTGCCTTGTGTACGCACGATTCCCAAAATACAGCGTGCTTTTGGTTGCTGTGAAGGAGTGAGGGCCGGCTCCGTTGATTGAACATGGCGCCCATCCGCATGGCTCCCGGTCTTATTCCTTCGGGTTTACATTGGATATGGGGTATGCGTTTGGAGCTGTGGGTGGTGCAGCGCAAGCCACCCATGGCCCGTCTGTAGACGCAGGCGTCCTGTGGCTTGCCACAGTAACAGGCAAATCCGAAACCGGATGCCGCCAACCATATATATATATATCATTTAAGAGCAGGAGACATGTTTACACACGCAGTCAATTATCTAACAATTAATAATGATTTTGGTCACCACTTCGAGTACACGGTTATGATTTCCACAGGTAACCTCCACAGCAAACCAATCCCTACTTACGAACCAAATGCTATGCATCGACACTCGCAGCTTTTGAAAAATTAACTATGCGTGCTGCTAATTCGTTCATTTTATGGAGACAGCGCGGCCAGCCCTAAGCCATATTTTAGATTCTCTTCCTTTTTTAACCACTTGCGTACCGTTATATAGTAACTTTTCTATTTTTATATTACGTTGCAATTAAGCATGTTCCAATACCATTTTTAGCTTTTTGAAGTTACTGACCTCATTATAAACACCTTTCGCAACAAATTACCTCAATAAAACCCATACATTTAAAGAACGCAGTAAGCGATTGTCCTGGTGAACAACGGCCCGTATTCAAAATCGCGCCAGTGGCGGACTCGACGGTTCCGTTAAAACCGGTCAGCACTGTGAAGACCACTGGCACCTCGCCTGCCCAGTAGTAGCAGACCTAGCAGGATACTTTAGAGATAGCGAGGTTTGCTGATCGGGTGGACGGAAGTGAAGATAGTGACCTCTAGACTGTCATTCTAGTTTGGTGTACCGCTTAACTGTTTTTTAGTGTGCTAAAAGCTGTCAACAGGTTGCCGCGGATTCGAATGCAAGTAGTTGTGGTTAATTGGAGCCTGGGTCTAACCAATGGCGGAAATTTTGGCACGGGCCGAGGTGAAATGGAACGGCAAACGTCAAGAAGGCCATCGCGAGACTTAGGCATAACTTATTAATGTTTCAATTATAACAATGAATGCGGGGTTTATGTTTGTAAAGCGCTACAATAATGTAACGTTTGCGGTAAAGTAGTTTAATGTAACCTTGGTAACAAATCCCCCACAAGTACAAACTTAGTAATTGTAGCGAAGTAATGAAGTTTCAAGGGCTTGTTAAACGGTGAAATATGTTAATCGTTTAATATACGTAAGCCTATTTCAAGTATCTTTTGAATGAAAATGTGGGGTAAAACGTTGTATGAAATGTATAATTCAAGCTTTCCTCGCATGGTGTGCTGTGATTTTTGGTTGGTGATGAAGTCTTATAAAATATCATTTGCTGCAACGGGGAAATCAAGGAATCCGCAATGCGAAGTAAATGAAATCATACAGAAAAATGAAATGGAAATGGTAGTGTTGTTGAATGTTAACCGGTGAAGGAAATCGTGAAGCCTTACTATTTTGAAATATGCAAAGAATCATGGGAACTTGTAAAATCCATATAAGAAGTACACAGAACTACATAGTGATCGGCAAAAAGTAACTGCTGAAAAAGTGACAATGGTCATTTGATCGCACACGAAGTGTACAGTTGTGCATTGTGTTGCAGTTTCTGCAACTTATTGACGCAAAATTCATTTCCAATTAGTAATGTGCTGGCCATCCAGTAGGCATATTACGCCGAGGTGGTGCAAAATCAATGATGAATAGTGATGGCATGACATATAATTCATAAATATAAGGGTATATTTTACGCTGTGAAACTGCAGTTAAAAATAAATACCAGATATCCCAAATAGTATGGATATATATCGACCGAAAGGCTTATTAAATCCTTTAGTTATTTAATTATACCATATTTTTATAAGAGAAATGATAAAAGAAGAACAATATTATATATATATATGTTTTTAGACAAAAGTCCCATACATATATATATGTGTGTATATATATGGCCAGCGACATCCGGTTTCGGATTTACCTGTCACTGTGGCCAGCCACAGGACGCAGGTACCTATAGAGGAACAATGGTTGACTTGCGCTGCACCACCCACAGCTCCAACCACACATCCAATATGCAGTGTAAACACGATGTAATAAGACCGGGAGGCATGTGGATGGGAGCCACGTTCCGTCAACGGAGCCGGCCCGCACTCCTTCACAGGCAAACGCGAGCACGCTGTATTTGAGAATCAATTGCACACAAGGCGGTGGATGGACCGTAGTCCGCTGCAAACTGAGTGTATGGAACCACTCTATGATCCTAACACGGCCACAAAGTCCGTGCACCCCGTCCCCTCCAACAACTTCCAACTGTCTCCTGGAGCCAGTGCAGACGAGGTGGTGGGTAAGAGACAGGTAAGCACCTTGTCAACATGCACTTGAACCGCAGCCACACCGGAGATATTATGCAAAAGCCAATCACTTGAAACGATTAAATGTAATTAAATAACTAAACTAATGCATACAGATGCTGAGACATCACTCTTCACTAAATGAGCGTATAAAAATGTTTACGATGGATCCGTAGTAAGTTCCCGAGTCCAGAGAGTATATTTTACGGAAATGCCACAAACATGTAAGTGCTATCCAAATTGACCACTATTGTCTTATGCAAAGTGTGCAAGTTTATAGAAGAGAGTACTGGCAGACATTTATATGGGAAGGAAAAACATTAGGCCAAATTTTAAAGCCACCATCTGAACGATATATATATATATATACCATGCTAACACATGTCCATACAGTTAAAAGTATTTTTCATTAATGTAATATATATGGATGTTTGCAAGCGTGACTTAAATTGGGAAATGCGGTAACGCATTCGTCGAGCGGTAAAAACGGGTATTTCCTATGTAGGGAGGCATTTTTCTTACGTTGAATGTCAGCACTGGTAATCATCATGCGTTATAATTATAGGCCATGGGCATAATTGTTTCCACATGCAGTTGCCAACTGCAATGTAGCCATGTGTACTGACTTCGGGTGGGCAACATGCACTGAACCTTTTCCAAAAGTTACTCAGGTAAGTAAACATTTGTATTATGTGAGCGGAAATCTGCGCACGGTGTCACAATGGAAGAACACGGCATAATTTGAGGTGTAATAATTGGTAGGATAATGTACGCTGATTTTTTAACAGGGCTTATGATCCATATAGCATTGCTGGGCTTATTAGTACACACATGAACGCATTGTGGTGAATTCTAAAAATGCGGAAATGAAGCGCTTGCAATACATCGGGTAACTTACCGAAGAGACTAGGCGCGCACTTATTAATTTCGCGTTGGTGATGCTGAATGGAATGGAACTGGAAGGGTTGCACATTCCTAACAACGTCCATAACAAATCGAGACTTATGTATTATTGGAACAGTTTTTCTTGGGTGTGCGAACAGACATTCGAAACATATGCGACTACTGTCGTCTGAGGTCGGAGTGCTCAAAGTGCTCATAACCCGCAAAGCGACAATACTGAAAAATGTTTGGTGGTTTTCGGTCACGGCATAGAAGGGCTATGCTTAAGAACCGGAAGTGTAATAGAGCGTTAGTGAATGTGGTCTACGATTACGGACCCATCCACTGAACTAGCGGCCAAGTGGTGAGGCGCATGCAAGCATATGATTGGGCATTATGGCTTGTAAGAATGCACCACAAGGCTAAGGGACATAGGGTGACACTGAAAAGGGCCTTCGGTTCGTTCACAAAGTTATTGGAAAGCGGAGGCAGTTAACAGTGCGGACAAACCGTGGGCTTGCGAACGTCGTGGCTGGCAGTTGTAATATCGGAGCACCTGTTATGCTATATGCGGAGTAGCCTACGAAGTGCTGAAGCATGGGCGAGCATCGTTAATCTGAAAAGTAATTGCTTGGTGC
Source organism: Dicrocoelium dendriticum (assembly GCA_944474145.2). Taxonomy (NCBI): domain Eukaryota; kingdom Metazoa; phylum Platyhelminthes; class Trematoda; order Plagiorchiida; family Dicrocoeliidae; genus Dicrocoelium; species Dicrocoelium dendriticum. The sequence goes on along the minus strand of OX104064.1, from coordinate 59,579,534 downwards.
AGCACCACTCATTTGTAAACATGGGTGGCACTGCAGTGCGGTAGACAAATAACAGCGTGTAGCATGCGGGAAAGAAGGTGAGCAAGCGGCGCGGTAGACTAGGTACTTCGAAATATATGTAAATCAGGTCCCTGCACACTTATAATTTCCCACGTGGTTATTTACCAGAGCACTGATGAATGAACTACAGGGACGCGGCATATTGCAGGTAGCGGGAGATATGAGGATATATAGTTGGATATTCATGTCAACGTGCTGTGTGCTTAGTAAGCCTATATTACTGCCACAGTTGTGGCATTACTGTCGGCCCTTAAGGAGACTCCCTTGGTTGCCTCGCCCGCATGACCAGTGCACGGAGAAGTATTAGAGGTCCTATAACAGGGGCGGCATGCACGCAAATTAACCGGCATCCATGTTGGCTACAATAGCGTAAGTCCATGTATGTGCAAAAGAGATACATCAATATTGCCGGTGGTTCTACCAGTCTCCATGAACGGTGGTTACTTAGTCCATATACATCCCAAGCCACTGACATCAACATTACCACGAGATGAACTACAAATATTGGCTACACGTGCCTTCTAGATGTATTCGTAGTTAGCTTATATTTGTCCCATAGTATCTGTTCCATTATAACGACTAGCGTAGCGGATATTGTTGGCTCCACAGACGTTCGCGTACGGCATTTATTTAGCCCATGTTGGCGGCACAGCGATGTCATCAGTACCGCTGCTAATACAACACTTCGAACTTCACACGCCTCCATGAACGTTGTTTATTGGGCCCATATAAGGATGCATGGAATGGGTTGTATCAATGTCATTGGTACAAGGTTTACGCGGCCCAAACTTAAGTTTATTTTTCGGGTCATAGAATGCAATTAGTTGACATCCCTATCGCTGCATAAGCACTGATACATGGCCTAATCCATGCAGCATGGTAATGAAAGGGAAACATGCCATGAAATTCCAGGCGGAGGTTTGTACCGATTCTAAATATGCACGTCATTATGAGGAGCGTTTTCTGCTTCCTTGACCCACAACGCGCAACCACTGCGGAGTGGTGTATTTCAAATTGTGCCACAAACACACAGGAAACCAATATGCATAGATGTAGTGCAAGGTTGACTTACAGATTCAAGAGGTACCGAGGTTGTGCACATCCAGGCAGTCAGCGTGTATCTTTCACAATATATACGTGCAGGAGATGATCAGCTTGAAATAAAAAAGCCGTTGGATTCGGTGAGAAACACATGATCACCTAGCATGGCCGTGCCACCTTGCAATCTGTGACTAGGGTGCATTTGGACGGGTGCAAATTAGAAGAAAAATAGACCGCAAGTGCGGACTTTCTGAGCAGACAAACTCACCTGCAGTTGCTTTCCGAAATGAGGTGGTGTCCATTTCTGTCACACCTCATTGTTGATATCCGCTAGTTTGCGGACAGGCGGACGATATAGTGTAAATCAATAGACCTAGACTGCATAATGGTGAGGCAGGATTACTGCAAGTGTGTATGCAAGATGATGGTGGTCATCAATGTGCGTCAAGTACGGGGGAATCGGAGAGACGTAGTAAAGTGTCACATGATAACCAATGTTTGACCGAATTGGCTAACCGACGTGCAGGAGCACACGGCAGTATTACTTATAAAGTTCATACCATTCATCAATAATCCAGACCTTGCAGGTAAGCGTGTAAATCGCTCGTAACCCCCGAAGCTTGAACACTGAGAAATGGTTTGTATCCCGTGAAAAGAAGGGCATCACGCACTCCTATACAGGAGTGCACCACCAAACAAGGAAACGGAGCGGGGCATGTCTAATGGCGGTCTAAAAGCCAGGTGTTTAAATGCGGTGCACTTACCTGCGGTAATGCGGACGACATGCGTAGTGGATCATTGTAGGTGGATGCCATTTGGCATCCAGAGTTGCATCCCAATCAGTAAACGGATGGGTCCGGTCCGACTGGCAGACCCGCTCAAAGCTTTGAAGTCGCGCTTGGCTATTAGTCGTCAGTTTTACAGCAGTGTCTACACCCCACAACTTGTAAGCACGAATGCAGGTACTTGTAATTTGGCCTCGGGTAGAGACTAAGCTCCCTGCTTGGGGAGCCATATATATGGACCCCGCGGGACCGATTATTCGTGTTATGCGCACTTAAGCTACTTAAGAGCGTGTACGCCAGCACCGAGAAGTCAGGGCAGGTTCCAAGAACGATACAGGCTTCCGCCGAACGAGCGTCCTGTTTCATGCAAAGGTAAGCGAACCAGAGCCCCGGTACTGCGACTTCTAAGTTGTATACCATGTCCCTAACGAAGTCATGGAATTTAGTAGGAAACGTACAAAAGGGAAGGCTTTTGTCCCAGCGTAAATCTAGGGGGCAACTCAACGAACGGATGCAGAGGAGCATGCAAGACTAAATAGAGAACTCAATAGCAAAACAAATTGAAACAGCATCGCAGGAGAAATTCAGGTCGTTCAGGTGGGGGTGAATAAACTTCATCATCACTAAACACTTATTCGTCGAATGTTTACGGACGACATCAACTAGACCACCCTCCACCCTTTCGGGCTTCTAGTGACCAACATAACTTTTAGTTGCACGGATGAAATATAAAAAGGATCTGCAAGTGCGCAAAGTTTACGTCTTCAACACAGTAAGGGCTTAGTTGACGTACAGAGTAACGCCTCCTGCGCGACGATCGAAGGTGTAGTCACACCATCAATATCATTATTATACACGTTAGCTAGAGGTGAGAAACACCTCAGCTACTGTGACGCAATACCTAAATACCACAATAGTGCGTAGCACGATAAACACACTTCAGTCTGCGTGACCTCGGTGGACAACCGTATGTCAGTGAAAGCACGAACATTTTCACCGCAGTTGTCAACTAAGGCGCAGGTTTGGCAGCGCTTGTTTCGCAGGATACGTGAATTATTAAAGATCAACTTTATGTATTCGGTATCGTGAGCCCGGGAACGTACGCCATCAGAACGGGTTCTGACAGAGAGGAATTGCACCGCCGGCCCACCGCCCGAAAACCAACTAAGTGATCTTTTCTCCGGCTTCAAAATGGGCTTCAATATTGTTCAGCCATCCGCAATTTCAACATCTCCGTTAAAGCGAGATCTGAGTGCAACATGACATTAGTGCCTTTGAGCTTAAAGGCAAAAGGTAGAACTTGGTGTGCCTCTGGAGAGGACCGAGCTACACGCAACAGCTTTCTCAGTCGACAAGCTACTAAGTCTGGTGAATTTTCGCACAGTGACGCCGGAAAAGCCCAACGGTAAAGTTGGATAACGTAGATCTTAAAGAGATGAAGGTCATCTAGCACAAGCTCCTTTAGAAGAGCAGCATGACTTTGTGACGATACTGAAAATTGCGTAGCAATTAGTACATGCAAATGAACAAGGCGGAGTACTTAGCACTCGCCGTGTTGACGTTGGCGGGTTCGCATTAGCGTCGATATTTTAGACTTTAACATCATAAACGAACCAACCTTGTATGACACAGCTGCAGTAGAAATGGAGGGGAATGGGAATACGGCATCCGATGGACATGGTACGTCCGCCTTGGGTTTTACCACTTTCTAACCTTATTCCCCTTTACTTTGACAAGGGCAGAAACTCGACTGTCTCCCTGGTTGACAGACGAATCAAACACGGTATGAGGGTTCGTTGCCAACAGTGTTGCTAGTAAATTGTATACTGAGAGTATATTGTGAGCAAACAGACGCATGGTTCGGAGTGTGTATCTTCCACTGCCTCCTGAAGGAGACCTAAGCAGTCCAGAAAGTTAACAAAGCAACCAAATTTCCTGTCTAGCCAACCCAGCAGACCACAGGCTCTCCAGAGACATCGGACTGCTAGTTAGGGACGTACAAGTCTCAGTGCTACGCACACAGCAGGCAACACAACTGTGCGGTATGCTCTCGCTACTAGGCATAAATACATACAGCATCAGATGCAAACCAGTACACTCCATTAGAAACCGACGGCCACAACTACCGCATTGCAAGCCCCCGGTCTAGTCTGTAACCGCTTTCAGATATCCAGCTTTGCCATATATGACAAACCAGTAGTCGGAAGGACAGGAAGAGTTAGGACTGCACTCACAACCATCTCGACAGAAGAGTTAGAAAATCGAATAAATAAGAGACAAGCAACAGTTGTGAACCGGTTTACCGTGACAAATATGCAATAGACGAAAGGACCAATTGGAAATACCAAGAGTCTACGTATGTATTGCAACGGACTCACCAAATCATAACAAAAGAAACAAATTAAACGCGAACTCCAAGCAGGTGACGACAGGTCCTTTGCGAAACAGCAAAGGCACAACAACTAAAATCCGAGGGCACGCAGACAAGTTTCACCGAAATGATCCACTGACATGAAGTCAAATTAAATGCGCCTTTTGCAAATGATTAATGGCGCGCAAGCGGCCAGTACCTGGTGAACGTCCAGTGATCAAAAAACAAGTAACCATCCAAGGCTTTAGAGACCTCAAAGGTTCAGGATTGAGGATCCAGGGACAAAATACGCTCTAGCTCAACCAGCGTGCCAATAAGTGTTCCAATAAGCGAGAAGAGCTCCCAGCGCATCGACGTGATCCTCTGTTCTTGCGTTTATACTAGAAAAAGATAGAATAGCAATAAGGTCACTGCATGTTCATGTGTTGACATACGCATCTTTCCTTTGGTTAGAGGATGAAATGAGTATGCACAAGTAAACGGGGAACATGGCCAACCACATTTATCTCAGACCTCGTTTAATGCCCTCCGTTGTTTGCAGAAAAAACACCAAAAACAGGCTTCTAACGATGCTTTTCCACGTGGCTCACCGACGGGACGATGGAAGTGTTTGATGGTAGGTCAAAAACGTTCGTCATGATGACAGCGATCCTAAAACTGCTGGAACAGAGTTAAATTTTCACCCTTCCAGTAAGGATGATACTTACCAATCAATATTGGGGGCAAGAATAGTCAACATTGCCGTTTGTAGGATTACGTTGCAGCCGGTACTTAAAATTTCTTCACATGCTCCACCATGTCAGCAAATTTAAGGGAAAAGGAAAACGTAGTCATGTCGTCCGCCATGATGACCGCTTCTAACGGGGTGCCACAGCGATGTATTTTCCAGTGTTATCTACTTGAACAACTACAGTGTTGTTATATTTGCCAGCCACCTATAGCGTCACGTAGACGTATTCACCTTGTACATCCTCCTTTTATACATTTTTACCTTCACTGTCAACCTAACCAACTTTTAGCCTGGCGTACCCTAGCACCCTTACCATATTATACCTATAACAGATTGGTTAGAATTCCGGTCCATTTGCGCAAAATACGTTCAACATGTAGGGCAATTCGGTAGTTTAGGGAATGCATTTTAATGTTGGATGTGGTAAAGCTTAAAGTGACAATCTATTATATAAAAAATTTACGTTTATCGATGCAACAGGTAAAAAGTTAAGCGGTCCACACGGCACACTTTTGCACAAATAATCTAAACGGAAGGCATTAAATGGAACTTTTTAAGGTAATGTAGGTACCTAGAGGATTCTTAATGATCCGATATACGTAATGAAGTAGTGGGAAACTAACGGATTCTGTTTAGCAGGCAAACTGGAAATAAAGGTCATTTGCTAATTATGGTGAAATCCAAAAGGAATAACTGCTATGACAAAAGTATCACTACGCGCATTGTTCATGGCATAAAGAAGAATGTGTTCAAAGGTGATAACAATTTACGAATAACGGCCTATTTATATTACTGCATTAGTGCGTATATGAAGGTGGAATGGAAAATGCGTATGTACTGCTTGATCTTTGTTATTTGTAGTAGTGAACGGGAATAGTTACAACTGCTTAACGTGTGCTGGTGTGTAGGTGGTTGAAAAGTGCTACCAAAAAGAAATAATTTGCACGTCTTCATATGCGGGGATACGTAGGGATAACTGGATATACAAGGGCGTGCGTTTATGCGTGCTCATTTGATATATATATATATATATATATATATATATATATATATATATATATATATATATATATATATATATATATATATATATATATATATATAAGTACAGCACCCGCATGCGCATGTTTAAAGAAAAGCATCCCTAGTTATGATTACTTAACGTGACCATGGAACTGAATACGTGGGACTTTGTTTTCATCAATTGCACAGATTATGGAGGCATTCCCATCGTGAAATTGGACGCCTCACGAACATGTGCTGTTCGAAGTGACTGATAACAGTTCACCAACATAGGTTGTGTATAATCACGTCTGTCCTAATATGCTATATAGGTACGTGCCATGTATATATAGCATATTACGGCGTGTGATTAGGCAAAGTCTATGTTGGTGAACTTTTATCAGTCACTTTTCATACATATATATGTGTATATGTATACGGAGCTGTAAGGGAATATTAACCAGGGTCGCATGCGATAATCGATGGCACGGATCTTGCATACATTAATGGGTTAAGAAGGAAGGGAAAGATTCCATGTGTTGCACGTGCAGGTGTAAGATGCGTAGTGCATGCGCTGACCATCTGTCAGCGACCAGTAAGGCATGATTATGTGCCAGTGCTTTCTTTCCTACTGTCTTACATAAGCATGTGACTTCTCGCTAAGCAAGTATATATATATATATAACATGCATTTATATCTGTATATATGTACGGTGTAATGCAAATGTATATGTATTTATTTAAACATGTGTTTATATAATTCATGAGCGGACGCGAATAAGTTTCTCTTAAAGGATTGTGGTATTTATGGCATTATGTGTCATTATTTTCAGGAATGGAACCGCTGAATTATATAAATAAATAAATAAATAAAGTTTTTATCCTCGACAAGGCGAGGCACGCCTTTACATGCATGATCACTATGACAACAATGCGTGGCCTAGAATGTGCAAGAATACGTTATGTTTGCCGTACCAGTGTATGTTTATGTAGGGGGTATGTAACTATGTAACTGTGTGTGTGTGGGTGTGTCACTGTGAGGTTCCTGTTTGTAACTGTGCTGCTCTAACTTTGACTCTCATATCGTCGGCAATGCTCGAGTAGAAGATGGATGTCCGTGCGTTGGAAAGGATTATTCGGATACCCATTTCTGTTATTACGAAGACGACGGTATACTTCGGAAATTCAGGTGTGGTTTATACTTATATGTTTGGATATGAAGTAAGTTAAGCACTGAATATTTGTGGAAAGGGTAGGTATGCTTATCCGAAGCACATAAATCCCACTGCTTTATCACCGTTGTCGCCACAAACTAGACCAACGTTGAATAGTTTCTTTGTTGGACGGGTTCACCTTGAGCGAATGGAAGTCCTGGCAAATGGTCATTATGTAGAGATCACTGGCTTGCAAACTTAGTGCTTCGTTAGACAATATACGTGATACCGTGACCCATGATAATAAGTTGCAGTTGACACGAGATGACGGAATGCGCGCTGCGACATGGATGTAGTTTGGTTATTTTATGTAGCTGCAATGGGAGTGGTATAAAAAGCTGCACAAGGAAACCACAATCTATTGGGCGGGCAATCGTTAAGCTCCGGTGCAAAATAAGCTCATGTAGGTTGGCCGGCTTTGCTATCGTTCTGTCTGAGGAGGCATATGTAATGGTTAGCGCCTTAGGTCTAAGCCATCGAGGTTTAGGTAACCCATACTGGAGTCGGGATCATATGGTCATACACTCGCACCCTTGTGTATGGACTACGACAAACTGATATCCTCGCATGAGGGACAACACTACTAACGTGCGGGAGTATGGATTTAATGTAAGAATGACAGCCATATTCCACCAGTGTTGTAGATCCCACGTATAAATGGAACCAAGCAATATCCCTGTCGTTGGTTAGCCAAAATTTAGACGTCCGCTGAAATAGTAGGCACAGATATGGTCTAAAGAGTGATCATCAGCAATAGGTAGAGGCAGCTAGATTGATAGGGTAGGGAGTGCCCCTGATACCGTTATCAGATGGAATGCTGCACAAATGGCATGTTCAATAAAAAAAGATAGCTGATCGGGAATGTGTGCTACACATGCGATCACCTATTTGCCTTAGAAGGCAGTATTATCACAGAACTTATGGTCACCGCGTTGACGCGATCACAGGAAGAATACATCTAGTAAATGCTGCTGCCTTCTGTCCTATAAGCAGCTTTGGAACAACTGCAGCAATTGTTTTAGCCAGGTTACAAGAAGTAGGTTGCATAGCATTCAATTACCCAACCGTTGGCCGATATTTCTGCGTAATCAACTGCGGAGGTAACCCATTTATCTAACGTACAGAGACCTCGTGAGACTCGTCACACGTAAAAACTGGCTTGTGCAAACAAGGAGGAATGCACAGACGTTAAGCAGCGTACAAAAAGGCACATTGAAACTGAAGTGTAATATGTACATACCTCAGGCCTAGTGCAACTGGGTGTTACAATGCGGCGCACAAACATATATGTTTCGCGGTATCCAGTTTCGGATTCGCTTATCACTGCGGCAAGCCAAACGACGTTTGTGCTTACAGAGGGACCATGTAGGGCTTGCGTTGCACCACCTGCAGCTCCAACCACACACCCCATAAGCAGTGTAAACTCACGTACATAAGACCGGGTGGCATGCAGATGGGTGCTAGGTTTCCTCAATGGAGCCAGCCCACACTCCTTTTCAGTCAAACACAAGCACCCCCTATTAATGGAATGAAGCGTACACAATGCGGTGGCTGAACTGTGGTCTGCTCCAGGCTGGGTGCATGGAACCACGCTTCGAGCCTAAGACGGTCAAGTGGGCCATGCACCCCTACCCCTCCAGCAAATATATATATATAAGTACATTTACAGAGGGCATATTAGATGGGTGACATTGATTCTTGTAATAGAACATCATATACAGTGACACTTTGGAACTTGCTAGTCTTAACGTCCGTGTGATTATATCCTTTTAGGAAACGGTTTCCAATCAGGTTGCGCATTGTCGGTTGCGCGTCCCACTCCGCTATGTCTAGGGGCGATTTTGATTTGTGGAGAATGCCGAAGGCCTGTAAGTAAGCCTCCGTTGAACATGAGAAATATGGTGGGTTTCATTGCTATTTACATGTACATTTGTTAGAACCCAAGGGGCAGGCGGTAACTTGTTTATTGCTAAAGTGGCTCACACTAGGTGTGTGCGTTCATACTTTGGAGGCGTCCGCCACACTACTTATACCCGGGGCAGTAGTATCTACCTTTAATCCACCACACTCCTCCCCTCCAAAGGATTCGCGTCAGCTGCCTTCCGTCGGAGGCTTTCTGACCGCCGGGGATGTTCACTGTACGAGTGTGTTTCCTCCTCCAATTCGTACCACTTCCTCAGCTCGCCGGCATTCACCCTCCGCGATTCACCTTGCCGAGCGAATGTATATACTGGGCTCGCCGGTCGACTGCCTCGTACGGTCCTTTCCACTTCGCTAGGAGATTCCTCTCCCCCGGGCCACAAGTGGGATAGCGTTGATGATCCCTGTACTTCACTTTCGAACCAAGCTGAAACTCGATATTCCTTTTACCTTTGTTGGTCTGGAATTTCGCCATCCTCCGCGCCTGAGTCGTCTGTAGGTTGCGGTTGGCGGTCTTCCGGTTATTACGTGTTTCCTTGGGAGATATACGGCAAGTTGGTCACATTCCCATCTCTAGGTTCACAGGTAGATGAGGTTGTCGACCGTACATCAAATGGAATGGTGATTTCTTTGTGGCAGCCTGTTTGGTTGCTCGATGGGACAACAACAGTAGCGGCAGCGCTTCCTCCCAGTCTCCACCATTTGCTGCTAGCCACTCCTTGATCGTTCTATTGTTACGTTCCGTCAGGTCATTTGTTTGCGAGTGGTATGGGGTGGTGCGCACTTTCTTGATGCCAAGTTTCTCCAACCAGTTCCGGAATGCTTCACTCACGAAGCACGGCCCTTGGTATGTTAACATGGCCTTTGGGATTCCGTGAGCCGCTACCAAGTGATTCATGACACCATGCATAACGGTGCTAGCCCGTTGATCCGGGATTCCTGTCGCCTCAATCCATCGCGTGAAGTGCTTCGTCATCAATAAATGTACTGGTTGCCACGCCTGGTCAATGGAAACGGTCCCATCACGTCGACCGACCAAAGTTCACCAATTTCCGAGACCGGGATCGTCATCGTTTGCTGCTGCATTCCTCGGCTATCCGTTTTCATGAGCTGACATTGTCTGCACGAAAGTACGCACTTCTCAACGTCCCTTTTCATCCCCGGTCAATACGCGCGTTGTTTCAGCAGATCGTAGGTCCAGGAACAACCTGTGTGCGCCATCTCGCGACAAGAAACTACCACATTCCGTCTTAGTTTCATTGGAATGACTGGCACCGAAGGGTTGCTACCTCCTGGTATCCACATTAAGATCCCTGCCTCGTTCACTTGCAGCTTTCCTAGGTCTTTTGCAAACGGTCCCAGCTGCTTAAGTTGGTTTTTATTGAAGTTTGTCTGACCAGCTAATCGCGTGGTGATCAACTAGCGCAGGAGTTTGTCGCTACTTTGCTCAGCTGCCAACCGTTCTGGATCCTGCTCGCACAGTATACCGTTAATACCGAAAGCTACGCTCGGCAGGTCATCATCATCTGTCATGCGTGACAAGAAACCCGCCGTCTGATTTCCCCTCCCCGGCACATGGTTTATCGTGAAATCATACTCTTGTAGGCGCAATGCCCATCTCGCCAGCTTCCGTCTGGGGTCTTTGGCAGACTTAATCCACTCCAGCGGCCTGTGGTCTGCTTCGACGTGAAAACGCTGACCCAGGAGATATGGCCGCCATTTATCTAACGCTCAGACAATTGCGAGACATTCTTTCTCTATGGTTGAGTATCTGCGTTTCGCAGGTGTCAAAGTTCGGCAGGCATACTCAATAGTCCCATGGTTTTGTTTCAACAACGCACCGAACCCGACATCGCTGGCGGCAGTGGCTACCGTGAACACCTCACCAGCAATGGGCAATTTCAGCGTCAAGTCCTGCCTTCCCATTTCCTGTAGAATCTGATCAAAGGCTCGTTGAGCTTCTGCATTCCAAGTGAATTTCCTGTCTTGTTTCAACAGCTCGTACAAGGGTGAGGCCAAGGTGTTAAAATCCTTGACGAATTTGCTGTAGTACCCGGCGCTGCCCAGGAATGTACGGAGAGTGCGTTTCGAGTTGGGAACTGGGCTGCCTTGTGTCGTCATTATCTTCTCAGGTAGCGGTTTCAGTTCGCCTTGTCCCATTTTATGGCCCAGTAAGGTGACACAGGTCTTTCCGATCTGGGACTTTGGTCCATTTATACGAAGTCGCGACTGCTGAATGCGTTCCAGAACTGCCGCGAGCTGATGGATATGTTCCGCTTCTGATTGGCTATACATCATGATATCATCCCCGTACACAACCACGTTTTCCAATTACCTCAGCAATCGCAGCATTAGACGTCGGAAGGTAAACAGGGCTCTTGATAATCCAAAGGGCATCCTCTTAAACTGGCACTGTTTCTCACCAGCGGTAAACGCCGTCTTCTCTCGATCTTCCTGTTTTATTGCCAGTTGCCAGTATCCTGATCTCAAGTCCAGGACCGTGAATATCCTCGACTGCTGCAGCCGATCAAAAATGTCAGCAACTGATGGAACTGGAACGAAGCGAGTCAAGGAAATTTCATTCAGTCTTCGGAAGTCGACACAGAATCGGTACTTCCCATTCTGCTTCTTCACTAAGACCACAGGAGAGTTGTACGGGCTATGTGCCTCCTCAATCACGCCCGCGTCCACCATTTCCTGCACTTGCCTGTTCACCTCAGCCTCCAGGTGGATTGGTATCCTTCGAGGTCCATGGGGCCGATACGATTGGCGAGTTAGCGGGATGGTGTGCTCGATCCAATCGCAAAACCCATATTGGCTGCTGTCATCCGTAAACAAGTGTTGGTATTTGTTGATCAGCGACTGCAAAGATGGGCTCAAATGTAAAACAGCAAAGACCGACTGTGAAGATCGCATTTCTACACGATTATTGAGCGGTAGTGACCCGCATTCTATTAGCAACTTCCCACGCTTTAGATCAATGACAGCTTTATTGAGCTCCAGGAAATCTGCTCCCAATACGGTTTGTTTCGCATCTGGTGACACGAGAAAGAAGTGTGCTCGCTTTCGTCCCCCGATTCCCACGGTGTGTTCGGCTATCCCATCAATTCCCACTGAATGACCGCCAACTGCTCTTACGATCGTGCAGCACGACTGGAGCTTTTCACCTCCCCGATGATTGATTAGTGACACCGCGGCACCCGTATCGATCAGGCACCTTTCCATCGTTCCGTCTACTTTCACCATTGCTTCAACCGCACTCCTGCTCAACGCCCCAAGTACACAATCCTCCATCCGAAAAGAGAAATAAGGTTGTACACGTTTATTCGTCACACGAGTCACACCACGCCTCGGCGGACATTGTCTCTTCCAGTGCCCCGGTTTCCTGCAGATGAAGCAACATCCCTTTGTGCGCACCCGATAACGCTGAACGCGAAGCCTATTGATGTCTTCCGTAAGCTGTTCCATCATCCGTTCAAATTTGTCCGTCCGTTCCACAGTCTCACGAGGTTCTTCCTTCAGCGCAGCTAGCGGTGCGTCGGCCAAGTCTCGAGTAACTTGCGCCAACTCCTCCAATTGCATCTTCCGAGTAGCATTCGCAATCCGAACGCGCTCCGCGGTTGGCTGTTGGAGGCCGGTCAAAAACTGATCCATTAGCAACTGCGGCTTAGACGGCCCATCCAACCCCGGCAAGGCGCGGTCCAACAAGCTTCTGAGGTGCACCGCAAACACGAAGGGATCCGTCCCAGCACCAAGCCGCGACGCCTTGAACCGTCGCATCGTCGGCTGGCGGTCCGCTGGCATGTCCGGGCCAGACAACAACGCTTCCTTCGCGGTGATCCACTCCAACTTGACCGGACCTCTTCGCGCCGCCTCCAGAACCGCCTTCGCCCTGCCCTTGAGGACACTCCGCAGGGCCGCCATCTTCGCCCGGTCCGTCTTCAGCCCTACCGCCTCTGCCACCTCCTCGAAATCCTCCAAAAACGCCTTCACAACCCCGTCTTCAAATGGTTTCGGCCAGGGAATCTTCATGACTTGCGAGGTCACGGCACCAAATGTTAGAACCCAAGGGGCAGGCGGTAACTTTTATTGCTAAAGTGGCTTACACTAGGCGTGTTCGTTCATACTTTGGAGGCGTCCATCACAATACTTATACCCGGGGCAGTAGTATCTACCTTTAATCCACCACACATTTACATGTACATGTGTTCAGGATGACTGAAGGTACTGCGGAAGCAAGTACCAAACCAAACTGGACATGGATTGACAGCATTGAAATGATCTCACTTTGCCTAGATGGCCTGGTGGCGAAGGTTATCTATGGGATTCATTAGTTCCATGCTGCGGAATGCAACGCTTGGCCTGTAAGTTTGCTGACAGATAGCCATGCGAACGATTAATAGCAAGGCATGGAAAACGGACATCCATACAGTAACCCAAATATGCACGCCAAGTGAGGGAACGTGTGCAGCCCTTTGGACCTGCTAACAGTGAGCACTTAGGAACGGTGCATGTGCATGTAACCTATGCAGGCTCGTTAACGCAATCCTTTTAGCAATGATTGCTGGCTGACATATAGTATCATGATGATTGGAACGATAGGCACAAGCACATGGTGGATGTAACGGTTACGCACATTACAAGGAAACATTACCTACCGTACTGAGAAATATGTACGTTGAAGTGAGTCGGGCTAAATTGTTTTATGGCTGTCCATGTATAACGGTGGTAAACACGAGCAGCGTATATGGGAACAAAACGACGCGACATGTAGCAACTCGAGGTTTACAAGAAGTTACTAACCTGTAGTTTACCAGGATATTGTGTTGGCGTTGATGACGCCACTGGGGTAAATAGGAATGGCACACCGCCAGATGTATAAAACAGGCGCCTGTAACTCATATGCACACGGTCACGTACTGCTTGCTAACGGGAGCATGCCGTGGTCTGTAAAAGGCCGTATGACAAGTGGATGCACTGGCCACATATGAAGTTTAAACCATTCACAAATATTCCCGACCTCGCGGGTGAGCTTGTTAACGGTTCGTAACCCACGAAGCGAGAACACTGAGAAATGGTTTGTGGATCCTACAAATAGGTGCTAGTACATTCTCTGGAACAGGTTCATAAGGTGACTGCATTAGGAAGGTCCAAGAAGTGTTATTGCAAATTGATATTCATCACTTGCAACGGTACGTAGTTTACAATATCGCTGGGACGGCATTGTATTTTGCGAAGACAAGAGAAATGTGGATACCATGCATTAACATGGTGTACAACAACAACGTGACATCACTGAATGAAGCGGACGCCTCGATGCCATATAATCCGTTGGCTATGGAATAGGGCATAAGGAGGATGCATAGCAGTGACTTACGTGACAACCTTGATGCTCTACGCGAACTAACGGTGTCAACGTGCTGAAAGTTCCGTTTAACCGTCTGCGGTTACAAATATCGGGCCATGGAGCCAAAGTGTGTATGCATCGGGTGGTTAGTACTTTAGGCTGTTCCCATGCCCTGCGTCATTAGCTGCTAGTACCCCGCTGAAAATTGGGTATCAAGCTCAGTTGGAACGAGTGAGTCCGACTTGTGCAGCGGGAGTAGGGGGAAGCTTCACTTAGGTCCGTGACTAGGGATGTCCTCCGAATTTGCCAATAAAGGCCAGTGCCGTTTAGTTTGGCAGCAGGGTGGAAGGTAGGCGGAGCCCAGTTACGTCGTCCGTTACTTCATTTCTCTCTGACAAATGGCCTGTTGTCCACCTGCGTTGTGGCGGTGCCTTATACTTCATGAAGGGGACAGTGGCTTACTAGATAACCGGTCAACATGCAAACGTCGTACGTATGGCAGGCAAAGAAAGTGCTTCCATACTGTTTGCCTAAAGTATTGGGGAGATCATGAATGCCGAATGCGCTGATAAACGTAGTCGGTGTTCGAAGCCGCTCCAATGCCACGGACACTGAATCTCAACCAACGTCGATGAAGCACTATGAGACGAACCGCGATGAAAAAGCATGGTGTCTGCATTTTCAAACCTCAACATAGGAATACTGGTATGTGGGCCCCAGTGTTCGACTCACACTGTGGCATCACACCCTATACGTGCTTTGGGGTCACCAAGCGGGATTAGTCTATCACGCAATTGCACAGACCATATAAAAGGGCCAATTGTTAGTAGTACTGATCTTTCGTGTCCTTGGCGTAACTCACTGTGGGACCATATGTCCTAATAAATGTTGCGAAGTTACAACGTCTGAGGCATATATAGAGGAACATCAACAACTAGTCACCGCCGAACTGCAGGATAGGTCAGCGCAGCAGATTTCAGAAAGTTTTAAATTACCCAGTGTTACGCAACTATTGGCAGCCTACGTAGGCTTAAATACAATAACCTCCCTGGAGGTAGTTGCAGGAGTTAGATATGCCACTGCAACTGTAAACCAAGCGGAGGAAGTGCACGCAATAGTGAACAGGGCTGCAACAGTTTGCTCAGGCTACCCCAAAACCCAGTTCCTCACCACCTCCAGTTCACAACCGAGATACGGAGCAACGCCTCTACCTTACCAACCGACAGAACGATGGAACCTATGCGGTGAGTTGCCGGATAAGAATACCTATACAGCTCAAATACCTCAGACCGCATGCACTTCTAAAGGGCATGTTTACTCAGCAAGCATACAAACGTACGATATACGTCGCCCTATTGGCCTGGATTAGTAAATCAAATGGGAGCGTACGCATCATGCTTCCATTCCGCGTGCAATGGTACACTCTCCTGCACCGGAGAAACCGCCCTTTTGAGCAGTCACTGGAAATCGGCTTCCATTAATTACGCCTTGCATTCGCAACACCCGCAAGGAACCTGAATTTTTCATAAAGTCCTATTCTTCATGTTCTGGCAATTTGAGTTTCGGTTTGCTCGAGTGTCGTTTGCAGGCACTAAGTTTCCCGTACAAAAGCGGTAGGAGATCCGCGTCCAATCCATTTAGTATACATATTCACATAGATTAGCATCATCTGTGTCCTCTGTGCACATGCGTTTATTCAAAATTAAATGTTACCCATCACAAACACGCACTGCTGTACATGGTTGGCGGCATCCGGTTTCAACTTTGCCTGTAACTATGGTTTGTGCTGCGCTACACACAACTCCAACCACACACCCCATATGCAGTGTGAACCCGATGGAAGAAAACCTGGAGGCATGTGAAAAGAGCACATTTTAATAACAAGCTGGCATCATACATCTTGTTTTCTGCTATTTTTCGCAACAACTCAGTGGTATCTCTACTTATCCGCAACGCCTCAGACAGGTCAGTCGTCAATGCTATCCATTCCCATGAGAGAAGGGTGCATGAATCCAGCGGACAAAACGCCATTTGGCACGACGCTGTTACATCTTTATCCATGTTTACTCGTGCCCCTAATTATGCGAAGCGTAATTGTTGCCACTTAAATTTTCCTAATTTAGTGCAATAGAATAACCCTTATGAATTAAGTGCGGGTGTTTACATTCTCTGGAAGATTCCGCACGAGTTAGCCTCCTTCTAAGTGGGTCGTTGACTGTGACGTCTCAGAAGCGAAGGTTCAGCCGTTAATGGCCTTCTGAGCGGGCGTTCAAGCTAGTATAACGCTGTCAGCCTACATAGGGTCCTGCTGGATTCCCTTGGAATTATGCTGACAGGACAATCTGAAAGTCATCTCATTAGAATTAATGGACTCCATACTGCACAACGGTTATTCCGGAGGTGCTTCTCGTGCCTGAAGCAGTTGCGGTTGTTCTGGTGAAAGTTACGTCGATGCAGTATATAATGGCCTCATAGTGCATTTGCTTTCCGCATATGGCAGGTGCAAGGAAACCTGTTGTAATTTAGAAGGAACCTGCCGGCTGGCTTTGAGCACAATATGACTAGAGGGGTTAGTAGACGTTAGCGGAAAGTCCGCCCATGTGCTGACAAAGACCGTCTCGCAGACCGTTTCAATCAAATTGGTTTTAAAGTAACTGACAGTAGGGATGCAACTGCTACCCTGGATTCTGCTGCCCCATCACTGTGGAACGGGAATCCAGAGTTACGGCAGAGCAGGTAGGTTTCCTCTTAGGAGGTCCAAGAATGGAACCCATATTCATTATGCGGCGGATGGTAATGAAGCGGCAAACATACACCAAACGGCCAACATCTTTGTATCTCGAACATAACAGAGGCCCCTACCTGTCCATTGATGAACAACCTTCCAGATACTTGTGGGGAAGTTGTTCCCACGGAATACTGCGACATTTTTGCTGCCTTATTGTAGAACACTTCAGGGTAAGCTATTGTGTCTATATTTGCGCTATCCCAACATCCCTTATTGTGGAGGAGGCATGGAATCTACTGCTGACCATGCTGACGTCCTTAACTGAAAAATCCGTCCTAATGTAAAAACGCACAGCATTGTAGAAAGGATCACCTAACAGCGAACTGGAACTGAAGTCCTCACTAAACCGACGACAAACTCTGGGACGTTCTCAAGGTAACACAAGTAGGATAGCGTCATCTAAGCACCAAGGGGTAGGAAACTTAGGCACACTAAATAAGCGGATAAGGCGACCTAAACACGTACAATGTTCCGGTGGTCAATCGCAAACACGCACGGCGATGCTTTTCTCATAATAAGGGGGAAGAGCACCCCAGCTGTTGGTAACCCATTTTTATCGGCCCCTGGAGAAAGCACTTCATCGCATCAGCAAGATGCGTAGGTCAACTTAATGCCTTGTGGTACTCAACTATCTACGCGGTGGAATCACCCCTTCAAAATAGATATGCGCTTACGTGCACCCAAACCCTGGATCTAGTGGAACCGGAGTTAGTGATCCTCTTTTGACTAATCCTTGAGTGGAACCCTTACTCCCCACCAACTCCTGCCTGACTCCACGGAACATTCCTCCACATTTACTCCAATTACATCGCCGACCATACGTTGCAAATAATGCGTCTCAATTGCAGGCGGCGTCTAACCAAAAGCTTGGAAAGTAGGAGCAGTACCGACTTGATACAGACGTGTAGACACGAAACAACCTGCAAACGGTCACCCTATATGTTTGAAGTCCGTTGTCTGCGAAACCTTGAGGGAATAAGCAAGCGTTTTCTCCACGGTCCTTGGGAATGAGTATGCACAATGTGCTCATCGCAGGATGGATTCCGCAGTGCACGATCCGACAGCACTAGCCTGCTTGCTGGCGGAGAAACATGGGTTACAGCGACGGACGTGAGGAAGCGGTTTGAGTTCCTCTTCATTGACATTAACATGGTAGTTGACAAAGTGCCTCATGAACGGCTCATGTTCAAAGCTCATGGAGTTGGTGTGCGCAGACTTCTCGGAGGCAGCAACCATTAATGCGAAGGTGTACCAAACATTTTTCGTCCATGTGCTTAAGACCAGCGGGGTTCCGAAATGTTCCGTCCTTGGGCCAGAGCACTTTACAATGTACATAAACCACCTTCCAGCGGCACTACAAACGCAGTGTCCAGTATACTCTGAGGACCTAATGATGTTGTTTACAACGTGCCCTGAAGGCACCGACACAATACTAGCTACCTTTGACAAGTTGCTAACCCGGTCCGGTTAGTCGGGGCTCCTGCAAACCGTGACAAATGTGCCATTCTCCCAATTCGTGCCTCTGATCCTTTCAATGCGTATCAAAAGGTGATTGTCTCCTACTAACTATCACACACGCAAAGGCCCTGGTGGCCATATTTTCGCACGCTCTCAACACGTAACTTGACCTGCGGAAGGAGCTCTTGGCAGCCAAATGAATACCCCGGCTTTCGCAAACATCGTGCTATAAAATTACGGTGATCGTTAGAACACTGTCCCCTTCACATGCCTGTAGGTCCTGGAATATGGTCTCCCGGCCGCCTACTAATAAGAACCTATAAACATGATATTCTAAAAAAGTGCGGAGGCGAGGTTCAAGCTCTATATCGCAGCTTCCGGATCTTCCCTACCCTAAAATACTTACGACTAAAACCGGTTCTCTATGGAAAATCGCCTTTGAACCGGATCTCTACACTAAACAAACCACTACTTCCATTGGCCCTTGCACCACCAATACAGTTAATGATCGACATAGTGGCTACCTAGTACTCCGGCAGGAGAGGAAACGATAACCAAATCCAAGGGAATAAACACCCAGGAAAATGTACCAACTAGGAAGAACGTGAGAATTATGTTGGTATTGACGTTTAGACTGCGAAATACAAAAGTATTAAGAGACACCGTCACCGATCGCGGGGCAATTCAGACAACGCATAGAACCCGCATACGGCAGAAGTAAACCACGCACATAACCCGCCGAAGCGGGCCGGACACAAATTCCACACGTACTAGGAGGAACAAGAACAATAGACGAAACGTGGGTCACCGTCGCAGCAAACCCAGGTTGCATGATACCAGTGGGTACACACATCACACATAACCCAATCAGCGGCGTCACCATGCCCCGAGATGTCATCCCACGCTGACAAATACTGCACACGTCTTCTGGAACGGTTCCCTGAGTACCGCCCTTGCGTTTACGGGGATTTGCTAATAGGAAGATGTGGTAGTGTACAATTTCTGAAATGCCGATCCATTAAGAGCAATTTTACTAGGACTTACCTCCGGCACACGACATTTCAGTGGCGATTTCCTTCTCCTAGCCCTGGATGCGGAAGCAGAGGGGAAGTTGCTTGCGTTGAAGTCAGTTGGCCTAAAATATCCCGCTCTGTTACTTGCAATCGCTGCGGATGGTTACTTTCGGAGGCAGTAGATACAACGACGGTTGAGTGATAATGCGAGATTTCCGGCTGTGTCACACCACATTATGTGTTTACTTTTGCCTCAGTATCCAGTGGAAGCGATGCAGGCCACTAGGATGTGCGAAAATACAGTTGAAAACTGCCTTTTTTGACATCAACGAGCCCAGCCTTTTAAACGCGTTCAATGCAGCCGAAAAATTTTCGGATCAGTAACTGCATAACTGGGCGTGACTATCCGACAACACATCCTGCGACTTGCGCAGTTTCCAGACACGGTTTACAAAAACAGCATTCTCCGTAGGCTCACGATCGCGCAAAGCCAACACAACCCACGTCCACACTGTCCGAACTAGCTGTGCGTTATAACTGAGGGAACGCCGCCTCTGAGATAATTGCGTGACAAGATTGTCGCTCGCACGGTTGGAGCACGCCTACGATGACGACTTGTAACGCTGGCCACTCGAACGGAGTTGCGCTGACCTGATGACGCTAGCTTAGCCGGTGAGACGGAAAATTGAGCGAGCGTGTGAACGATCCTAGCCGCACTTGTTCGGATAGACGCTGAGCCCTCGGAAACGGACACACACGAGAGGGGGGTACGATAGACGCGCGCTAATGACTTAGACGCGAAGGCTGGCCAGCTAACGACTCACACGCAATCACGTGACCCGACCGACTCCCAACTGAGGCGAAGAGAAAGAAAAGGCAAGTGGTCCTCTGTAGGCTCTTTTACGACCGACAAAGGGCAATCACAGCCAGTGCTATGGGTTATTAAATTTGGGAAAACAGTCACCACGCAGAGGTGGTAGTTTGCAAATGAGCATTGTCGAAAGGTGCGCAGTTGGGGCGCGTCTCGGAGTGGCTGAGCTCTGCTGCGTTGTGGGGAGGAATTTGACCTCGGTTTCCACAGCCATTCTGCCGGGATTTCTGGCGTGTTTTTGCGGGAATATTTGACGTACCCGCAACACTGTGGGAGGTTGCCGAAATGCAATCCATCAACAACCATACAATATGTCATCCGGGGAATGGCCGCGAAGTCAAGCAACGTAACAAAGCTGACAACATTCTAACCGCCCCTGACGGCTAAATTCGCATTCACAAGCACTTACCCGGGTGATATGCACACGACGAACCTTGGAACGGGGACAGGACACTAACCAATGGAGGTCATCAGACCAGTAACGTGGAACAGAGGATACGCGAAAATGGACTAAAACACGTTCACCGCAAAAGCACTCAGCTGTTTGGAAATGAACGCCAAAGGAGACTTCCGAAGGAATAGATACAACGCTCATGGCATGCTTCCATATTATCTCGTTTCTTTCATGCATACAATTACTCACACGATCAACAATACTGGTGAAGAGAGTAAGCAGCGAAGATCTCTCGGACAAATACTCCTTAAGGTGTTTGTTTTCACTCTTCACTCGGTTCGTTGTATTGCAACCGAAAAGCACAACATTTTTCCGTCTGTGAGCGGCTCAACAGTCTGCGTATTTCAACCATGTTCCGGACAAATACCGGTAGCACTCAGTATTACACAACCTGACCACGGTTAATAACCTATCAAACTGGCAAACAGTACGAGTGTAGATTAGATTATGCAACCAGCAGTAACTTCACTCTCCGAACAGCGGATATCCTACGTAACTGACTGCAACGGCGATTCCTGTCACAGTTAACCTACTAACAACAACATGCAATCCTTGATTTTGGATACCAATTGATTTGGATACCAAACGTCCCAACTGTTCCTCCAAGTCTTCCACACTCCCATACTTCGCCGCAACAAAAGATCTGAACAGCTCTCCGTCATCCACAATCATGGCAGCAGCTGCACCGCCAACTATGGCCACCGGAAAAATAAAACAAATAACATACACATGCACCCTTATCCATAACCCTTTATAGTGCATCACAATTCATTATACTAACCAAGTTCATGAACAGTTTCCACTACTGCGCGTTTATCACCCTTGACAACGTTGCTAGGTTACACTGATGCTATGTGAAATTTGTACCACCGAACTTCTTCGGGACCGTCTCATCCGCCACTGTCCTTGTTCATGAGGACAACCTGTTTCTGCGTTCTGAAAAAGTAATCGTTTTAATGGAGGAATTTCTTTCGCAACGTGTTTCCAAGGTGGTCAAAACCTCCAAAAATGCGAAATTTGATCTGTACCATGCTTAATTACAAAGTTGAATAAAAGTGTAAAAGTTGAAATATAACCCTAAGTAAGGCGTTAAAAAGGAAACGGACTGTAAAATATGGTTTATGTAAGTCCTCGGCATGTATTTCATAGAAGAAGTCATTCGGAGAATGTATGGTAAATGGTGCAAGACATAGGGGAATCGGCGTTGACTAGCTGGCTTATGGAAGTGTGGATTGATTTCTAGTGTAGCTTGCATATAGCTTTGTTAACCGTATAATGGATATGATGAAGAGAATCCTCGCTAATGGATAGATAAAGCAGTGTGTATGTGTAATCATGGTAAATGCGGTTTAAAGCTCTCTCTCTGTTTATATATATATATATATATATATATATATATATATACCTATGTATATATGTAAATATATATATATATATATATATATATCTGTTATAACGATATGTATATACTGATGCATAATGCGTATAATTATGTATGTATGTATGTATGTATATATATATATATATATATATATATAAACGTAAAAGGAACATATATATATATGTTGCACTGAGAGGCCCACGTGTGGATAAATTGTAGGACTAGTTAATACTAGTCCGAGACGATGCGCGTAATTACGCGCGGATATCAGAAGGCAATGGGAGTCGGACACAGCGGACTGTATTCGATGGGCTAGAACAAGAAACGGACGGATGAAGCGGGGCAAGAGCGTACACGTGAGCGCGGGGACTTACAAGGCAGTTGTGTGTCGAGCCAATTGTAAGGACGATTAAAACAAGAAAGAATCATGTACAATCGGTCAACAAGTAAATTGTACACGAAAGATAAGAGTTATCTTTTTGGGCGCTACAGAGCTCCCCTCCTAACGATATGTATATACTGATGTATAATGCATATTAGTATGTATATATATAATTGAACCTAAAAGGAAAGGTATATATGTATATATATATATATATATTTGTTGCACTGAAAGGCCCATGTGTGCATAAATGCATGGGTTATTGACTATGGTATACAAGGTTGATAAGATGAGAGGTAACAAAAATGAACGTTATATAAGGAAGCAGTGTTAGTCTCTTTACTGAAGCATGCTCTATGCATGATACCTGTGACATAGTAGATGGGAAATATATCCCGATTGGTATTTTGCATGACAAGCAAGTGATCCCACATCGCAATTGGTTATGCGATATACATTTGTGGTTTATGAATATATGTATGTGTATACGCATATATATATATATATATGTATATATATATATATGAGTTTGGAGTGCGTACGATTGTGGTCAGGATGATCTATTGGTTCGCATTTACCTTTGGTAAATGCTATAGCCATTCATCACGCAAGGGAAAAGTAGTTCGCATGAATTGATGGTATGTAAGGATGCAATTGCGTAGTCCGGTGATTTCTGAGCGGAATAGGTGCTATGCGGGAATGTGGCAGTGGGTATGGAGCAAAGAATATGGCGTCCTTATGGGTGACTGACTTAATCGATGGTGTTATGTGAAGTAGGGAAAATGTACAGCTGAAAACCATCCAGCAAAAGCTATGTAATTTCTACGTCAGTGGGTGTATTAACTTGAACAGAATAGTCGGTTTAGTTAACGTTAATGATATATACGCCTATACTTTAGTGTCTTGGATAGTGAGGTAACACTACGTCATACATGGGATGTAAATGTTTGGCTCAAGAAGTTGTCCACATAATGCTGACGTAT
The DNA here is from genome assembly GCA_944474145.2 of Dicrocoelium dendriticum. Taxonomy (NCBI): domain Eukaryota; kingdom Metazoa; phylum Platyhelminthes; class Trematoda; order Plagiorchiida; family Dicrocoeliidae; genus Dicrocoelium; species Dicrocoelium dendriticum. Next base: position 59,555,734 of record OX104064.1, on the reverse strand, counting down.
TTGCATGGCTACCTCAATGAATGAATATACCAATGGTTTATTCTGGAAGTGGTAGTGACATGGTACTGAAGTAGGCAATCCCTCGTTAAGGCGGTGTTTGATAATATGACAAGTGCCCAGACGGGAGGCTCAAACCATATGCAAATATTCTCGTGTAAGTGGGGAGCGTTCGGAACGCTCAACACCCACCAAGCGAGAATACTGAAAAATGGTTCATCAAATATCGTTACAGTAGGAGGGGATGGCTCATGAATGTGAGCCTTGCTAAGTGTCAGAGCTTTAAAAAAACAGTATTTAGCAATAATGGACGGATGCAAAGATATGTTACAGGTTGAAAATGGCTGCGAAAGGTTAACTTACCGCTTTGTTTTTGGAGGACGATTTTGTTCGCATACGTCGCGGGGTTGCGAACAAGTGTTGATGTTTGAGTGCCCCCATACCTGATCTGAAGATTACGGAGCCACCCACGGAACCTGTGTGCTTGTAGTCCGCCGAAAGGAGATAGCGGTAGTTCGCATACTTCCAATGGGCTATGAGACGACAAGACACGGATTCAGGGGTGGCCCTGTAAAGGGCCGTTGCTCCGTTCTCCAAGGAATGGTAATAGTGTGGTAACTGGAAGGCGAAGGAAGACCGGACAAGGTGCTATGCTAGGATACGTCTAATGCACGTACGTCACATAAAATTAAAAAAATAAATGAGGAGAGCTAAATGAGGAAAATCGATGTTACCTAAGGGTACGTATCAATGGAACACCGCATGGCGGCTGCGCGACTTGGAAGCAGGCTGTGTGGCAGCGCTAGGCGAGAACGCAGTGCGCCGTTCATATCAATGGCTCTGAAATGGAGGTGAGTATATAAAATCGATGTTACCTGTAACTGCTTGTCAATGCAACATCACATGGCGACGCCAGGACTTGGGGGGAGGCGGCATTACGTGACGGGAGGCTCTGTGGTAGTGAGAAGAAACCAGGCTGTGGGCGGCAGATGTCAGTGGCTCTGAAATGTAGGTTGGCGTAGGAAATCTATGCTACCTGTAACAACGTATCAATTCGACATGCCATGGCGGCGGCAGTACGTGACAGGAGGCTCTGTGGTCGTGAGAGGAAACAAGGGGTTGGGCGGCATATGTCAGTGGCACTGAAATGGAGGTGAGCCTTGAAAATCTATGTTACCTGTATTTACGTATCAAGGCGACATCACATGGCAGTGGAAGTACGTGACAGGAGGCTCTGTGGTAGTGAGAGGAAACAAGGGGTTGGGCGGCAGATGTCAGTGGCTCTGAAATGTAGGTTAGCATAGGAAATCTATGATACCTGTAACTACGTATCAATGCGCCATGACATGGCGGCGGCAGTACGTGACAGGATGAAACCACCTGAAGCAAACATCAAAACTTATCCAATCGACAATCTCCGAGCTCCCGCACGCGTCCTCTTCCCCCTCACACAAAGCGCAAACCGCGCTGTCCCCTTCTTTTCCAGCAGTGCCTCTCTTTGTACGCCATTTGTATGTGCGGTGGCGCGCTGATGTTCTTCTTTTAAGGGTCAGAAACGTCAACTCCCGTGATGTCATGCTGCCTTCCACCACCTCAACCGCACGGGTTAACAAAGGCGACTTCCGTCTGCAACGCCTGCGGTCGTCCCAAGGAGACCGGGAAACACCAGCCACCGGGGACACCAATGTGATCCCTTCGCTGACGTCCCTTTCCGGTGAATTCATGCTGTTACGCGTACCATTGCCTGCCGTCACGTGGGTAGCTGCAGCGGAGGATGACGGCTGCATTCCTTGGAAGGTAGGAAGGTTTTCCGAGGATAACGGTTGCAGTTGTTCCAACTGCGATGATCGCGCGTAAAGCTGCACATCACTGTGACTTGTGAGCAGCTCCCGCACGCATGCAAACACGCCCATGGTGCGCTGGAACTCCCCGGTGCACAGGCTCAGAATATGCGTTTCCAGAGCCGCAACCATATCCCGAGTGATGCGAATTTTCGCCGCCCGGTCAAGAACTACATCACTCGGGCATCTCACCGGCGCCACCGTCAACGTCCCTTCCGTATCC
>OX104064.1:59521135-59553177 GCA_944474145.2 Dicrocoelium dendriticum | reverse complement strand
TAGGCCTTCGACCAGTTAGACATCACATTCTGCTCTTCAAACTCCTGGCCTTTGGTATTGGTGATCCTCTCCTAGAGTGGATTAGAAACTTTCTTCTGCACCGGCGGCTGGAAGTATGTGTGCGTGAATCCCTGTCAGATGACATCCGAGTTAAATGCGAAATATCACAGTGATCAGTACTAGGACCGCGATTATTTTGATGTATATTGACGATATGACACGCATCATAAGCTCGAACATCCTTCTGTATGCCGATGACGTCAAGGCGTGGAGGGCGATAAACACATCAGAGGCTAACACAGTACTTCAAGTTGATCTGGATAGGGTACACTCGTGGTCAAACCAGAATCTACTTAGATTCAGTGTGGACAAATATAGACTGTTGCATCTACGGCACAAGTTGGTGTGCCCCTACAAACTCGGCAACCAGGAGGTTCAAAATTTTCTGGGCGAGAAGGATCGGGGAATTTTGATCCAGGTCGACCTAAGATGGTCGCAACAGGCTGAAACGGCGTCAAGGAGGGGCACCCCACACATGGGCTACTTGAAACGTGCATTTAGACGATTCGACCCTTCGATTTTTCTACAACTCCTCGGCTCATACCTATTGAAGACGCAATACAGGTTTGGCAGCCATTGCCGAGGAGAGAACTCATCGCCTTGGAGATACCCTAACACCGGACAACCAAGCATGTCAAGTGTCTGTATCATTTGCTGTTTGAACGAGGGCTGCAATGGTCGGGGTCTTCAGTGGACAGTATCGGCGATTGCGCGGGGACATCATTTTGACCTATCAAATTTTATATGATCCCGACCACACGTACCACAACTTGGTAGAGCTCAGTCACAACAGCCATTTGAGAGACCATCATCTCAAACTGATACAGCAGCAGTCATTTGGAATGCCGTACGTGTTTGCCGTACGTGGAATGACCTTCCGGAATCAGTCATATGTGCTTACACGCTTTCAGAGTTCATAGCCCGGGTTGGGTGTGTGCTTAGTTCCCTGCACCATCTTACATGACCCCTTCCCCATGGATAAACACAAGTGTCTGTAAGCGATTTCACTGGCGGTCAAAGCACAGATTTCGTTCCACGTTTTTCACCTCCTCTATATGTGCACCAGAAGGAGACACGATTTTTACCAACATCCCATTTGCCGTCATTTCTTATGGATTTACCTTGGATTTATAGTTTACACTAAGTATACTTCAGTGAGTTCACTGGTGTAAACCCCATTTGCAAAGAATCGCTAAAACAGCCGTGATGACACCATTTGGTTGGCTCGAGTTTCTGTGCATGCCATTTGTTCTAAAGAGTGCCGCGCAAATTATTCTGCGCTTCATCAACCAAGTTTGTCGCAACCTAGACTTCGCTTAGGCTTACCTCGACGACACCTTAATGGCGAGCTCCTCACTCGAGGAGCACATACCACACATCCGAAGGCTTTTCGATGGTTTATCTCCACACGGGGTGACGATCAACGTAGAAAGATGTTCATTTGATGTCGATTCAGTCACTTTTCTCGGCCACGATATCTCTCCTGCAGGCTTCATACCACTACAGGATGATATCAAGGCCATCATCGACTATCTCGAGCCTCAATCTTTCAAACAGCTGAGACGCTTTGATGGCCTGTTCAACTTTTGGCGCCCTTTAATTCCTAGCTGCGCTTCGCTTATGCAACCCCTCACGGAGCTTCTTCGGAGGAAGCTTACAAACTTAGATTTTCCTGCTGCAGCACTCGTCGCCCTCCAGGCTTTTAAAGAAGCTATCACCAGCATAGCTTCTATAGCGCATCACGACGCGGCAGCCTCATTGTCGCTCAGTACCGACGCTTCTGCCGTGGCAGTTGGGGCGGTCTTACAACTGAAGGTACGTGACAATTGGCAGCCGTAGTCATTTTTCTCCAAATGTTTGCAACCAGCTGAATCTCATAACAGTACTTTCGGTAAAGAACTCTTATCCATATATTTATCCATACGTCATTTTCGACCTGTCTTAGAAGGCCGCTCTTTTGCCGTCTTCACCGACTACGAAACCCTGGCTTATATGCTTAGCTCAACTACCGACCGATACTCTACTAGAGTCGCGCCACCTAGACTATATCGCTCAGTTTACGACCGAAATAGGACATGTTTCAGGTGTGCACAACACTGTCACCGACGCACTTTCCCGAATTCAAGCGATCTCTGCGGACGCCAGCATTGCTATCGACATGACAGCCATGGCCCCAGCGCAACCCAGTGATCCTGAGGTTGACATAATGCGCATGTCTTCCTCACTAGACAAACGACCCGTTCCGCTGACATCATCGGCCAGAACTATACTTTGCATTTTATCTCTGAGTACGCCGCGCCCAGCCGTCTAACGTGAGTTTCGGCAGACCGTGTTCCGCACGTTGCACGGCTTGTCTCATCCAGGCTTTGTTGCATCGGTTAAACTCGTAACCACCCGGTTCGTCTGGCGCAATGTCATTTGTGACGTTCGTACTTGGGCAGCTGCTTCCCTTCCGTGCCAGCGTGCGAAAGTGCATAAATGCACGAAAAGCCCAGTAGGAACATTTTCCATGCAAGATGCAGGTTTTCACCACGTGCACGTCGACTTCTTAGGTCCTCTGCTGCCTTCGAAACGCTCTGTAGATCCACTGACCTGTGTCGATCGATAAACTAGGTGGCCGGAAGCTATGCCCATACCTAACTGCTCTTCGGAAAGGGTAGCGGAAGATTTTCTAGAGCGCTGGATAGTTCAATACGGCTGCTCCACCATCGTGAACACCAATCGTGGGTCACATTTCTCACTGACTTTTGCCACATTGCTTAAGGATTTACGAAGTCGCCACGTTCAGACAACGGCGCATCAACCGGCCGCTAAGAGCATGGTGGAGCGTTTTTATTGCCAATTGAAGTCAACGCTACGTGCACACACAGATCCTTCATGGTCTGAAACGCTTTCTCTCGTCCTGCTATGCTTAAGAAATCCTGTTGAAACCGAGTTAGACGTAACACCAGCGCAGCTGGTCTACGGCTGCACTCTGTGGTTGCTCTCACAGCTAGTAGCACCAGCCCCGTCTACTTTCCCTTTTTGACTACGGAAGTTACACCGATCGATTATCTCACTAGATGCGTAACTACGTCCACTTGCACCTTAATCGCAGGTGACACCAGTGTACGTGTCCGGAAAGCTGCCTACGTGTTTACTCGTCCTTCTTCGCGCAGACGGTGTTCGACAGCCTCTTCAGTCGCCGTAAGTAAGACGTTTCAAGGTGCTACATCGTGCGAGCAAGACGTAGGCTATTGACCGCGGTGGCCGACTCGAAGTCATCACCAACGACCGTCTGCAGCCAGTCTTCATGGTATAAGCTATCTTGCCTACTTCGTCTAGTATTGCTTAGTGTGAGGTCACAACTCACCGCACCAACTTTCAGTATCCTAGTGCAATTCAACCAGACCATGATCCGGTCTACAAGCATCAGCCGTCCCGACATTTCCCGAATCTAGCCCGCCGCCTCTCACTACCAATCGACCTGATCGGGAGGTGCGTAAACCCGTTCGTTGTCCCGACTATGTGCAGTGTAAACACGTTTAGATGGGTACGCATTATAAATATTTGTCCCGTTTTTGGGCCATTAACGTTTCGAAAACAACAAACCAAAAACATGGGAAAAGCCTTTTTCTAAATGGATCTTCAAAAGGCAACAAATCTAAACACGCAGGTCATTCGTTCGTTGTTTCTGGCCTTTCTGCCCGTGTTTTTCTATTTTCTCGGGTCTACATGCCCCAACCTTCCCCTTCGATCAAAGGTGCTCAAGCATGCACTGTTTGCGATGATCGGCGCAGTCGACGAGGAAGTTGGCACAGACGCTGGTCGTTCTCTTCGCGGGACGAGGGTTGCCCCTTCGTCGGTCGGTGGTCTTTCCTCTCTGCGACGAGGTGGGGTGCTGCGGTAGGACAGACCACTCCCAAGCGCACCGTTTGCCGGAAGCAGCGGAGGTTGACGTCCTGGCGGTCTTTTCCTGGGATAGCCAGCATTTTGTAGTCCGACAAGTCCGCTCCAAAGTCTCGCCTAATTGCACCCTATCCTGCAATCAATAAAGAAAAACCACAACGGCACAACGGACTTCGACTTTCGGTGAATCTCTGTTTGAACCGAACAACCACATACTCGGCGCGACTTTGCCCTACCAACTTCGATTCAACCGTCATTCTCGACTTCGGAGACTTATTTTGTTCAGACCGTTAGGGGAGCTCTGTAGCACCCAAAAGCTAACTATTATCTTTTGTGTACAATTCTAATGATGACTAATTGTGCCCTATTCTTTCTTGTTTGAATCTCCCTTACATTACGTCCCTGTTGACCTACATCCTGCTCGACACTTGACCGTCCTGTAAGTTCCGCGCTAACGTGTTGCTCTTGTCTCACTTCATCCATCCGCGTCTCCTTGTAGCTCATCGAATACAGTCCGACTCCAGTTGCCTTCTGCTATCCGAGCTTAATTTCGCCCGCCGTCTCGGACTAGCATTAACTAGTGTTACAAGCTCACACATCTGAGCCGAGTTTGCAGGATGTCTGTTGTTTGACAGTATAATGGTTGATGGTATATCATGTTTGAAGTTGCTCTTGAGCTGGAATAATCTAGTCTTTTGCCTTTGGTTTATTGTAAGAGGTCTCATCTCTGAGAAATTTTAATGGACCGATTTTTTTTCAAACGATGACATTGTTTGATTTTGTCGAATTAATAGACTAAAATTGTTAGTCTTTTTAGTCTAACTCGTAGTTACTTCAGCTTTCGGATTATGTGCGACGAGATAGTGGTCTGACTCGTCTTGAGGGAAAGACACCGGGGATCATCCAGGTAAGGATACAAGAAATCTAAGCCGCGTGGAACGTCATGTACGGACCGTTGGTAAGTTCGTGCGGTACTTATCAGGCCAATAGGGATCCACAGCAACTCAAATAGACTAAAAGGTACAATGACGGCGGTCTTAGGGATCACGCATTCTTCGGTGAGTATCTGTTGATATACTCTCATTAGGTCGGTTTTACTGAACACGGACTTACCGCTTAAACTGCTAGTAAGATCAGGAATATGTAGAATAGGCTACTTGTCAGGGCAGGTGCACTTATTCAGTGCCAGATAATTGCCACATGGTCGCTAGTCGCCAGCCTTCTTAGACACCATGTGTTGCAGAGAGGCCTACTGACTTTTGGATGGGCGAATAATATTAAGTTCAAGCATATGCTCGAATTTCGCTTCGGCCACCTTCATCGTATCAGAAGCAAGTCGTCGTGGTCGAGCGGAGACTGTGGACCACGAGTTGGTGTGCGGTTCGCTACGTTAGTTGCGGCAGGAAGAATGGCGGTAAAAGGGCGAACCAGATGTGGGAACTGCGCGAACAGCTCTATAAAGCCTTTGTCATTTCGTGGCTGGGGATAAATGAGAGTGACGGTTTCGGAAGACATAACAACACCGCAGATGGAAAGACGGGTTTGTTTGTCGATCAGCTTCTGCTGACGTGCATAGAGGATTAGGTCGGAATGATGCATGAAATCGATTCCGACAATAGCAACTGGTACAGCAGCTATTGTAAAAACTCAACGGAATTTGCGTCTAAGGCCAAGATTCATGGTGATAGAACGTTGACCAACAATTGCTATGGGTGCTCCGTTTTGGACACGTAGATTTGTTGTCTGCCGCTTAGTCGATTCGTTTGGGGTTCGTTGGATCATGCTGACTTCCGCCCCAGTGTTGATGAGGGACATAAGCCCTGGGATTCGATCGGCTATCTTGAATAGACGACTTGCGGTATTCTGAGTACCAACGTCAGTCGCTAATACTTGTCGACCAGCTTGTTCTAGGCCACCGTTGGTGGGCATCGGTTGACCGTTGTCTTTGGCCGTTATGAGACTGTGAATAGGACGACCACTGTCAGGACTATGTTCAGCCTACTTTTACTTTTTGTTGTAAAATAGAAAATGAATAAATAAGTAAATAAATATTTCATTCTCAACAGGGCGAGGCACGTTTTATGGGCAATGTCAGCTTAGCACAATATTGTACATGATACCATGATTAGCAGGATCAAGAGCGGGAGTACTACAGACGTCGTCAGTATTTGAGGAATCTGAAATCAGGGACAGTTATATACAGGGGAAAAGGTTGGTACACCAATCAAAATGTTAAAATCAAGACCATGGTAACTTAATTGATTGTCTCAATAGTTTCTGTGCACACAACACAGGTTGATAAGTCTTAATTAGCAAGGCCTCACTAATTGCCAAGATTAGCGGATTGTTGCTACGTAACAACGCCTTGAACGCAGTCTCCGGGTTCACCTGATGTGTGGTTGCCAAGAGATGCTTGGTGATAGATGATGCGGGACTCCTGTTCATCCTCGGATCCACTCCGTTTTGTTGCGTCATCAGTTGTTCCAACCACCTCGGCACATGTTCAGCTACCCTCTGAGCCAACTGACAGTCAGTCCTGCCTATGTAAACGTCACCGCAACCGCAGGTGAACTGGTAAACGACGTGAGAGGCCGAACTGACTGATGAGTTGCTCTGACGGTCATGAAGAACAAGGCTTCGCGTTGTATGTATGAGTCGCAACTGGGCGGTCGCGTAGGTGCGCGTAAGGGCGGATCGGAGTTTGTGTCCGATATTATTTGATACGTGCTTTCAGATTCCTCAAAAACTACCTTTTCTTATCCACTTTTATGTTCAAAATGTGCCATCCACTTCATACCAACAACTTTTAGCCACTTACTGAGGTCGTCAGTATTGTGTGCCCACCTGGCCCAAAGATTGAAGAACGTCTATCCTCACCGAATGCGAGATGTAGAGATAAGAATTAGATCATGGATGTGGTGTATGTTGGTGAGGAACTAGTCCGAGGAGGCTGTGTACACAGTGCGGGTCAGGTGAGTGAAGCATGAGGAAAAAGCTGCAAAAATATTTTAAGTATAGTGACATATCACTGCTCAACTATGTAGGCGTAGTCGTACGAGAGTAGACGTATGCACAGACTTTGTGAAATGTGGTATCGGTCATGTTGCCAATGCGTGGTTGGGGCAGTGACTTTATTGAGTGGCGAGTCACATCTGCCAAGTCTCAATGTTGTTAAACAGACATTAGTGGCTTTCGTAGGGAGAACGCTTGTCAGACGAAAACCCACCACGTCTTGGAACACTGCCGATCGGTGCCATGACATTGACAGTGTTGCTGCTGGTTGATTTTTCTCGCGGTTAGTTGCAATCATGTTTTGATAATTTGTTTCCCATGACCGTGTTGTTGTCTTCTTCAGAGTCGACCGCAAGCGATTGGAGTTGTTGAGGTTGGACGACTCAGATGACTTGTATTAATTTGATTAGTTTTCTTGGTACCTTTAATGTGACGGGATTGCGAAATGCGGATAGTCTTATTGTGCCTTGTTAAAGGTTTTACGCAAGTTCTAACGGGGGTGCCAAACCTTGCGGGGTAAAATCAAAGAGAGCGCCTTGTAGTGGTCCAAACTCGACTACACGAACGGCGTGTATCGCTACGCTGCTGCTAGTTTACGCGTAAACGTTGGACTTCATGTTTTAGTGAGACCAGTTCGTCCACAAGGGCCTGCTTTGAAGTCAGGTTGCTTGAGCTGTAGTTCTTGGGAGGGGCGGTCTGTACCCGGGGTATCTAGCCAGCTCGCTGGGCGATGCTAGACGAAGCGTAATGTGGCTCAGTGCAATGCTCCAGTACACTGTTTGCAACCTTGGCGATCTCTGACAACGGTTTAGACTTGGCGAAGCATAAGATACCTTGCACAAGTTCAGATAAGCGTTGTAGCCAAAGTTCGCGAAGCAAAGCTTCCATGCTCAAGCCTCTTGTGAGACGGCACGTCTCCAGTAAGAATGCCGACGGTTCCTTTCTTCTTACCTGCAACCCGGAAAAGCGTTGATACAGACGATCTGTCTGTAGTTGTGCATCATTGTTACAGCTGCTTTCAGAGCCTTGTGACGGTTAGTCGGGTCAGCTGTCACAATCAGATAAATGAATAGATAGTTTACTCTCGACATTGCGAGGCACGCATGTAAAGGCATTAGCATGCTAACACAAACACGTATGATCGTTACTGGCACAAAAATTACAGGTGAATCAGTAACATTTGTGCATGTATGCATGTGGTGGTTTGTGTGTATGTGTAAGTAAATAAATAACTAAATAAATAAATAGTTTATTCTCAGATTTATAGACACACCAAATAAGGCATGATCAAGATTTACAAGCAGTTGTGTTCCGCAACGATTCTTCGGGTTTCATTGTGCATAGTGCAGACGGTCAAGGCACTATAAGTACAGGGAATCGGTATATGTAGGCGGAGTGTATCATATCCTTGCCCGTCTCGGGAAAAAGTTGAAATATGACTCTAATCGACTTGCCAGTATGTAGTTGTGAATGCCAGCATGTAGTTGTGGGTTACTGTGACTAAATTTGTGGTTTTGCTCACCGGATGCTCCATCGAAGAAAGACCAAAAGTAGACGGCGAATGGACGACATACATGATATGTGTAAGATCCTCAGAAAGCACTGGTAGCAGTGACTTTATTTAGTGGCGGGTCACATCTGCCGCATCTCAGTGTTGTTAGACAGATAGTTGTGGCTTTTTATACGGAGTAGGCTTACCAGGCGGAAACCGACCACCTACTGAAACACTGCCGCCAAACCGTTTGCTGGAACAGCATCAATCCGAAATACCCAGCTGGCACCGCGAGAAGGTTGTCCGACTTGCCAGACAAGTTGGATGTTGAGACCTATGGGCAGACCAGATAACAGCTTGTTGAAATTATCTACTTCACGTATGACACTTTTTTAGCAACTGCTGGTTCTAAGATCGTGAGTAGTAAAGCAGTGTCTATTTCCGTAAACGTAGGAACTACTAGTGTGATTGTACGAATAAACTGCTCGTCCTCACTATACTCAGAGACTGAGTCCATAGTACAGAAAACTATAAACACTCAGTGAAAGGCGATGAAAATGCGTCATTGGTAAATCGGTAAAAATTGGAACGAACTCACCAGAAAAAGGCTAACATGACTCCAATTAGGATCTCGAATGTAGTGAGGAATGTTTCTGATCGGCGTCATCAATGTAATGATAAAATTGAGTATTGTTCGGGTCACCAATGTTGTGATAGTTCTTGTCGGGGTCCCTAATGCAGCTAGAGTGGCCGAATCACCTTAACAAACTTGGAGTATTTGCGCTAGTCTACCGGCAAGTGCCGTTCTTAGTGCTTACAGAATCCAACATCGTGACGGGAGGAAAGAGTACTATGGTACACGCTGTTCCCGTGTATCGGTTATAAAACCACACCGGATGACCCCCAGCTAGCTAGGGAAGGCTGTGCGGGACCGCGCAATGGATCGACGTGCTCAATCCAACCATGGCGTTGTGTGTATATCGCGTGCGTTTTGAGTCAGACAAACAAATGCAACATACATATCAGCATACTGCAAACAACCTCGAAGTGTACAATGGGTAGGTACATTTTTAGTATGTTACCAAACATACTCAGGCAATCCGGGTGCATCTCCAGACTGCTACACTGCAACTATGTAATCTCGTACGCGGGCAAGTATAGAAGCATCGAGAAGTGGCAACCGTCATGTAGGCCATCCTTACTGAGGATACTTTAGGCTTACTGCATCAAGGTTGCCTCATCTGCAGACAAGGTTAGAATAACGAATATGTCGTAAAGGTCATACGGACCACTTTTATTTAGGTCGCGTCAGGGTACCTGCAATGCAGTTGCTTCGGATGTTGGCTACGATAGAACAACGAAGTGTGGTCTTCTACAAGCAGACAATAATTGTTGTTACTCTATGCTTACTGCTTCGAAATAGCCTTATCGTGAGACTACAAACAGCAACCGAGATTTGGCTGTTGCCATGTAGACCAGCTGTAGTGAAGTCTAACAGGTTTTACTGAATCCAAGTGGCCACCTGTATAAATAAAGTAGCATAACTAAGGACTGGGTATTAGCATGCGGACTACTATTATTGCGGTTATACTAGGCACACTGCTTGGAACTAGGCTCACCTAGAGACCATAACAGAAAAACCGGGAGTTGGCTGCTGTCATGTAGGCCAGTTTCAGTGCAGTGGTCGCAGGTGGTTGCAGAGTATACAGACCACGACATGCCTACAGTGAGGTTGTCAAACCTTATTTCGGTGGTGGCAAGCTTAGTGTGCAGAGCGGAACTCGGGTACTGGTTGTGACGAGAACCAGTGTGAACAAAACGGATGCGGGTTATTCAGGTTCATATGGGGATGACTTATAAACTGAAAAAATGCAAGCAACCCAAAGTCTTTAGTGACCTCAACAAGTGCTTGAGGTATAACGTCTGGTTTGCCGACGCGAAGGTTGAGATCCGTTTCACCCAAGATTGCATGGAAGGCAACCAGTATCCAAAGAATTACTGGAATTCGCTCTAACGCATCCACATTCGTACAAATGCCAAGGCTCTCAAACGATATGCTCAAAAGCTGCTGGAAGCCATCCAATCTCGACTCCCCGAACCGTAATGATAGCGTGCCGTCTACTCGTCGGTGATAGATGAACTCATCAATGAGCACCGTGAAACCTACAATTGCTATTTGTAAGAAATATGCGAAAAACAAAAGTGAGGAGATACACTAAGTTGCTCAAAAACTTGGAACCTTGCTGGCCTGAAACAAAGTTCCCTGCCAGTCCCGATATATATGTGCACAATCTCGCTAGCCAGCAACTGATCCAGCTACATTTAGAAGCATTGGAACGGACCAAAATTATGTCTCTCCCGGCCGAGATGCTGGCAAAATCATCTGGAGACCCAATTTGAGAATTTAATACACCAATTAGTCGATTTAACACCTTCCCCTGCAAACGCGCTTGACACGTTTAAGACTACGTTAATGCATCTTGCCTATCAGTATCGGAACTCTAAGTCACAAACATCTAATGACTTAACAAAAAGTATCGTGACGCAACCACGGAGCTGTTATCCAACTCAGAACTTATCCTTTCCCGACCAGACAATAGATCTGGCTGGATATTAACGAACAAGTCTGATTACGTCACTAAACTGCAACAATTCTGAGCGGCACCAACAAATTCCGAAGAGACGCATTTCAACAAAAGACCACTTCGCAAGTAGAAGCAAAAATCCTTAACATTTTGAAAGAATTAAGAATGTCGAAGCACATAGATGATGCAATCTTCTCAAAGCTGATCCCATGCGGCTCACAGCGTCGCGAAGCTATCGTTTGCCAAAAGTGCATAAAACAAACGTTCCCATGCGACCAATAGTGGACATGCCTATTTCCGCTTTTCACTCTGTTGCAAAGTGGACAACAGAGTTGCTGGAACCGCTTCGCAAAGAACTGTCGATTCATACGGTCAAAGACACGTTTGAATTAGTCAACCGAATAGAAAACCTAAACGTGAAGGATAAATTAATACTTTCGTTTGACGTGGAATCACTTTTCACAAAAGTGCCGTTGGTAGACTGTGACATCCATTTGTGATTTCATCAGGGAAACCTTAATGCTGGAATTCCGGTGAATAAACTAAAAGAATTGGTTCTGTGTTGCACCTTCAACGTACAAGTTCTGTTTAATGGAATCTGTTATGGACAGATAGATGGAGTCGCAACGGGTTCTCCCCTAGGCCATCGTTTGACCGACATCTTCCTTTCAAAGCTCGAACGTGGACACGTAAACATCCTTATATCTTCAGTTGCTTTAGACTACCGTTACATGGGCGACACTTACATTGTCTGTGACGCTTCCACCAATTAGCTAACCATATTAGATCAGTTTAACAGAGTGGATCCATCATTAAAATTCACCAGTGAAGTTAAGCAAGGTAGCTGCTTGGTGTTCTTAGACGTTCTATTGCATCGGCATGAAAACGGGCGAGCAGAAGGAGCGCTTTTCGCAAAGCGAGGTGCCTAGGTCAATACATTCACTTTCATAACTTTGTGCCACGGAGAATAAAAGTGGAATCTAGTTCGTTGCTTTTACCATCGTGTCAGAGTAATTTACCGACCAGAGCCGCTGGAAAGCGAAACCGAGCGCACCTGTAACACGCTGCAAGAAAATGGATACCCTGTACCTTTCAACAAAAAGCACTCCAAACTTCTTGAGGCTATCAAGTGTGTCGGTACAGTGCCCAAAAAGGCTGTATTCCTTACAGTTCCCTCGAACGGTGACTTCGCGTTCGAAAGGTTGAATAGCAAAATCTCGACGGCAGCAGCCAAGATATCTTCAGCCGCCAATCTAAAACTACTTGCCAAAACAAGTCCATTAATTTTTCAGCGCTTAAAGGATAAACTCCCGGATCGGTCCGAATCATTTGTATTATACCAGTTCACCTTCACCTGTGCTGCTAGGTATCTTGGACATACGATCAGTTGTTTGCTTAAAAGCATCGCTGAACATTGTCCTGCGTCATTACGAAAAGGCATCGTAAAATCCATCAACAGTTCTGTTTTAATACACTTGGTTGACACTGAACATCACGTCCACATGAACCAGCCGCTTCAAGTCGTTTATACTATCCTTAAACGCTACCCAACCCAGCATAAGGAACACCTGTTGACCATTTCTGAAGCCGTTGTAGTGAAGGTTCTTAAAACGGAGTTGTGCAAACAACGCACATTGTCACAGGCTCAGAAATGAAACACGTAGCCGGGCCCGTAGTGCATTGTAAGGAGCTGCAATGAGCCAGAAGCAATTTAACAAGCACACTGAGCATGGTTGCATGAGAATCCCAGACAACTAGAAAGTGAACCAAACGTGCCGTCAGTAGAACAAATGGACAATCGAAAAATACAAACCAGAATAAAATCCAATGTCACAAAGTGCTGCATGCATAAATGTTTCATGTTCACTACGACTGCAACGAAACAGCCTCAATTGAACAACTGTACAGATCAACATAGCAACGACTTTAGTGCACGGTCAACCAGCGGTTACGTGTATTTAAACCAACGATATTGAGGCAGCTTTAATATCTTGGCCTCCACTCTGCTTTATCTCCAACCGAAGCGTTACGGTGATGCAGATACCGTTACAAAGACCCTTGTGAGCTGTGGTAGCCTGAATTCCAACGTATCACTTTTGCGTTGCAATTTGTGATCACAACCTATCGTCAACCTGTCGTAGAGCATATACGGCTAATCAAATAGGTGAGCTTACGGTGTAATATTCTCCATTACCGGAGTCGCCCGATTCATTTCCCTATCCCAACTTTGTCACTGCAGCGATCTGCATCTAATCTCATTTGTGCCCCATTTCCAACGGTCCGATACTCACATGTTTGCTCGTACCTGTCATCGCGGATGGGCGGAATCTTTGAGTTTAATCATGTTCTATGGATATTCTACACTAATTACGTCTGTTAATACAATAATGCTCGTAAGCTCATAATCACGCCTAGAGAGGCGTGACTCAAAACCTTCGGAACTAACATTATTTATTTATTTATTTAATCGTTCGGTGATAATTGCTTAAGGTAAGCATCTGATTCAGATTCCGATTCGCTGGCAAGGCGAAAATTTACGCATATTAGTTAAACATGATTCCTTCTCTGCTACCTTGTCTACACTTCGCGCTACTATGACAAGTATGGACTCCCCTGACTGCACGATAATTAATGTCCAATGTGGAGGCTTATACGGTGCAACCGTCCTAGGTTCTCAGTCTATTTTTGTTTACAGGGTTTGTTGTGGCACTTCATTACCGGTTAGTACGTACTAATAGCATACATTATTCACCGCCTAGCTGAATTTTGCGGTAGACCGGTGCTCATCATGCATCGCCTACCATGCGCGTTCAAACGTTCGTCGCTTAGAACACTTGACAACTACAGCTGCTCGACACCCCGTATTAAAACGTGTGATAGGTGGACCGGAGGGCACCGCAAGAATCGTATACAATGGAATCAGAATTATGCTAAGCGTCGACGCACCTGTTTTTCGAGGCGTGTACAATGTTGATCCTGGACAACCGCCACACTCCCTTTACATTGTTTTCGCTATTACTACGTCCGGGTTAGGCAGTAATCTTTTGCTCCGGTTCCATCATAAACTACTTTTCTACTATGGCGTTGTTCAATACTCGTTGTGTGTCTGCCACTTGGATGCGTTTGATTATCACAAGTGCCGTCTGCATACATAACCCACGGACACGTATTAGCTATTAAGAGTACATCCTGTTCTAATTTCTACATGGCCATCTCCATGACAAGTTCTGACACCGTTGATTCCAAAGGTGCACCCATCAATTGCTAGTAAATATTTCCGTTGAATAAAGGTAGATTGACAGAAGTTAGTAAAGTAGGTTGCACAAATTTACGGTCAGCGCTCCCGATAGATTAACCACTAGTGTCTAGGCATTCTGAGGTGACCACTGTTGCCATATGCAAGTTGATAGAGGCTTAGAGAGCAGACGAGTCGATTGATGTAATTGTTCACTGCTTGCCTATTCCACATGCCTTTTTCTGTTATAAGCACTGGGCTCTGGTTTTGGAGTTCTGAGATCCTCTGGTCAGTTTCTTGAGGCGTCTCTACAATCCACTTGCCAAGTTATAGGCGGTTGATCCCGGAAGTTTATGGCTTGGCCGTGGTGGTGCGCCGCTTAAAAGAACCTGTAAGAACGGTACGAAACCTACACTAATTAAATCGCATAAGGCGGAATCGGAATACTGTAGCTTAGTGAACCTATGATATACGCAAAGTCCAACCCAGTGAAAATGAATCAAAGCTTCGTGTTACCGTGATTCTACAAACCAAATAAATGACAGCAAATAACCTATGAGTAGGTTTAAAATCGCAATATAAAAACAGCGAGAATTGCGACGAAATATGGAAACGTCCGAGAGAAGCATTGCAACCGAAACGAGGACCAGGCAAAGGCAATGTAGCGCTTGTAACTAAGTAGCTTATATTTATGTTTACGCTTTCTTATTTTGCTGCAGTCCATGTACACCACATTATAACTAAGTACTGAGAAACACTTCTTCTCCAGCCTTGTATTCGTGTGGTTTTGCCTTGCTTGCTGCCAGTTATCGTGAATTGTGCGTTCGGCTACCTGATTGATCTGCTCTCGGAACATACGTTCAAATACCTTGGCATATTTCATGAACTGTTTTTCGTCCGACGTCGCTTAGCATTAGGAGCTTTTTAGGTGAGGTGAACCTATTCTTTCGCTGGCTTTAAATACTTATCTTACGGTTCTCTACATAGTTTTTGACCCTGTATCGTGATTTTTCCGCATAGATGTTTTTTAGCATGGCTAACCAAAAGCGTATTGTTAATCTGTCGGATAATTCTCATTCGATGGTCATAACCCTCACGTGTGGTTCGTACAAGTGGAAGCTAATCTTTGTTTTCGCTGGAGCGCATAACAATCTTCCATGTTTTTATATCTGACTGTTCATTTGTCAACAACCATTGCTTTTATAGTCATTCTCGACCCCAAGCTCTTAGGGTCACGCTACGACACACTTAAGGCAGCTATTTTAATGTGCAGGTTCGCTACAGGCGAAACACGCTTTCAATTTCTACTATCTGGGGTCGAACTCGGAGAACGAACACCGTCCCAGCTGCTTCGACATATTCGTTCACCCGTCGGATCTTCCATCCTAGACTATTCCGCTCTGCGTCAACTGTGGAGTAATTGCCCGCTTGGGGATATGACGGCTATGCTTGCTATTCTTGCAGATGGTCTCTCTCTGAACAAACTGACAGATGCGGCTGATAAGCTGCATGAAGATTTCGTTACAGCTACTGTGTTCTACGTGACCGATGCAAGTTCCGCAAACTCCCATGGAACCTTGTTGCTTGATTCTATTGATGAGAGCCTGCAATTTAAAGCAGGCCTTGTTTATTAACTCAGATGTGATCGTGTCCAACCGCAAGACTTTCTTTTAGAACGAGGCATCGTACTATAGCTCGCATACGACCATCGCGTCTGTATTATTAGTATCACTACCGTTTCGGAGTTCTTGCACCTAATGGCCGCCCAGGGTGTCAACTCCCTAAAGCGTTTTTAACTTCTACGTCGGGAAACGACAAAACCAGCAGCTAATGGTGACGGCTGTCACTGACAAAGCCATCAGTCGCCTGCTGTATGTATTCGACTGGACAACCAAACTTTACTTCTTGGCTGACACTGATGCATACGTGAGCGTTCCACCCTGTTCTCTGGAAAACGCCCCCTGCAGCCAGGTTTAGTGGTGCTGCAGGCAGGTCCAAAAATAGAAGCCGGGGTGGCAAAGTCGAGCAAAGAATGGTTGCGTACCAGGATCCAGTCTATAAATGTAGATCGAGCAATCGGAGAAAATACGGGCGGTCATGAACAAGCGAAAGTGTCCAACATATTAGGTTGGGTACCTTCATTAAATAGAAAGCTCTCCATACATGTGCCGTTAGCTGGTGAAAGGCTGCAGTTGTCGGTGAAAACAATGTTTAGTGCGGTTTTACAGCCGCTGTGGCTTTGGTGTCAGAATACACAAACCGAGTTTTGGGACAGGTGGTTGCAAATTATGACAAGGTATGTGTTGTATACGTAAGGTCAAAATGCACGAGCAAGTTAAAAGGTCATTCTGATAAACGGACTGCTGTAATCTGATCAATGTCTAACTGGGTGAGTACATTAAAGTGTCACAAGGAGAATGATGAACCAATAGGGAAGCAGAGAATTGGACGCTTTGTGTGTGTGTGTGTGTCTGGGGTTGTGTGCACCTGTCTGTTTAGACTAGGTCAAGAATGCTGACAGAATACACAACATCACCTCTCCGCCTAATCGTTTGATACGTCAAATCCATATCGATTCGGTCGTGTTTGTTCTCGGCCTGTCCTGCGGAGCTGCGGGCTTTGCGTGGTTTCGTCCGTGAAGGTTAGTGGCATATGCTCCGTTCGTCTGATACTTGTGAATAATCTCCGGGCGTTGACTGTGCGGCCATCCTCCAACCGGTAAGTGCCTGGCCCACATGCACGCGTTATTCTTATCGGATCTGATAACGTGGGCTGTCCTTTTGATGCAGTGTTTACCTTCACGCGCACGAATGTTCCGGGCTGGAGCGGAGTAGTATGCTGCCGGTAAGTGGTCTGATATCGATGGCGACGATCTAACTCGTCGGAATTATTGGTTGCAGGAATAGAAAGTGCGGCATTCAACTTTGTCCGAAGCTCACGCCCAAGCATGAGTTTAGCTGGCGTTTTGTCTGTAGCTCGGTGGTGTGCCGTTCGGTAAGAAAATAGTGCTTGTAGTACTGCATCCTCCCAACCTGTACCAGATAAGCGAATAGTTTGAATACTCTCTTTCAAGGATCGATTGAACCGCTCTACCATGCCATTTGCCGCTGGATTGTACGGCGTTGTACGTGAGTGCCGGATAGCGTGAAGTTGAAGGAACGAATGAAACTCGTGGCTTGTAAACTGCGGCCCGTTGTCCGTCACTATCTCCTCTGGTAATCCGAAACGGGAAAACATATATTTCAGCCATCGAATAATGCTGGCAGTAGTCACCTCTCCACACAAATGGACTTCCGGCCACTTACTGTAAAAGCAGGTCGCCACCAAACAGTTCCTTTGATGCTGAGGCGCTGAGCTAAATGGACCCATGATGTCAACAGCTATCTTGGCCCACGGTCGCATAGGATAGTCAATGGGTTGTATAGGGGATGAAACCGGCCTTGAACTCTTGTCTGCCCTTTGACATGAAGAGCAGTCATGAACAAGTTTTTCTATTTCGCGTGTCATTTTGGGCCACCAGAAGTATGCGTCAACCTTGCGCTTCGTACGAACGATACCAGGGTGGCTCTCGTGAGCACATAGCATGATCTTTTGTATCAAATTCCGAGGAGCCACAAATTTCTCGCCACGCATTAAGCATCCATCTATAAATGAAAGTTCGTGACGCAACACGTAGTACGGACGAACCTCGCCTGTGATCTTGTTATTTTGTGGCCAACCGTTTAGCAGAAACCCCTGAACGTGGCAGAGTGTCTCATCTTCCTGAGTCGCCTTCTGGAGTTCTTCCTTAGTCAGGGCTGAGATTGGTTCATTACTCAGGGAAGACACCATTAACCTCTCATTATCATCCTCATTATTTTCAGTTTCGTTGAGGGGCAGTCGAGAGAGCCCATCCGCTACCTGATTTTCGCGTCCGGGACGGAATTTAATTTGAAAATCGTATGTTAACAGTCGTGCATACCAGCGATGTATCCGAAGTGGCCTGATGCCATTTGTTCCCCGAGTAAGTAAACTAGTTAGCGCTGCGTGGTCTGTACGAAGAGTGAAGGGTCTTCCGAACAAGAACAAATTCCACTTCTCACAGGCCCAAACACAGGCAAGGGCTTCTTTTTCCCCGGCAGAGTAAGAAAGCTCCGCCGCCGACAATTTTCTGGAAGCGTATGCAATAACTCTTTCATGCCCATTTTGAATTTGAGATAGTATAGCCCCCAACCCAATGTTTGATGCATCAGTAGAGACAATCGTTGGGCAGGTCTCGTCGAAAATCGCCATAACTGGTGTGGAAGCAATGCGGCGTTTTATCTCGTCAAATGCCTTTTGTTGGGGTGGACCCCAAACAAATACACTTTTCTCCTTTGTCAGTTCACGCAGTGGCTCAGCAATATTCGTGAAATCCTGCAGGTAACGTAGGTTGTAAGAACACATACCTAGAAAATGCTTTATTTCAGTGGAGTTCTGTGGGCAAGGAGCCTCGGTGATGGCACGTGCGTTTTCAAAACTCGGCTTCATACCGTCATTTGTTATAATGTGGCCCAGGAACTCGATCTCACTAGCATTAAATTTGCACTTCTCGAGGTTTAATCTGAGGTTAAGATCGTGTAGTCGACGTAACACAGCGTGCAGTCGTGAATCATGTTCTTCTGGAGTCCTACCGAATACACAGATGTCGTCCATGTATACTATTTGACCAGGTAAATTGGCAAATGAGTGAACCATAAACTTTTGCCAAGCTGCTGGAGCTGAACTCAAGCCCATTGGCAAGACTTTGTACTGAAAGAGTCCGTCCATAGTGAGAAATGCGGTCAGCGGTCTTGACTCCTTAATTAGAGGCATGTGAAAGAAAGCCTTCCTAAGGTCCAATTTTGAAAAGTATCGGGCGCCAGCTAGTTTAACTATTAGTTCATCCGCGGTTGGAAGCACAAACTTTTCTACCACGATTTGCCGATTTAGGGCCTGCAGATCATTGCATATTCTTACTGTACCGTCCTTCTTGAGGACTGTAACCAAAGGGTGGACCCATTCAGAACAGTTAATGGGTTCAATGAGATCATCTGCAATCATCTGCCGTAATGCTGACGAAACAGCCTCTCTTCTGGCCAAAGGAATTGGACGTGGATGAGCAATAGATACCGGTTTAGCATCCTGCTTCAGACATATGCGGTGAACGGAAGACGGAGCGCGCCCTATTGTTTGTTCAAATAATTTCGGGTACTGTATCTGTAGGTCTGATAGGTTAATTGCCATGATACGCATACGAGCTAGGGACGGCGTGACTCCCAGTGCAACCATAGCGTTGCGTCCGAGTAAGGGACGGTTATTTCCGCGGGTAACGTACACAGCAACTGATGATTTCACGGCCCCAAGTTGCAACACAATCACCACAAATCCTCGTATTTCTACCGGGGCCTTTGTATAACTGTCAAATCGATAGGCTGAAGGATGTATAGGCATGTCATGTAGGTGAATGTCATAAAAACTACTCGGTACTATAGTGATAGGAGAAGCTGAATCAAGTTCCATGTCAACATGTGTTATTCTATCGTGTGCAATAACTGTAACAGTACGAATGTCAGGCATAGGTAGTTTAGGCTCTGGACAATTGGAACGATAGTTAGACACAGTACTTGTGTTATCAATGGAAAATACATTTTCAGAGGACTGTAACTGTTGATTAGAAACGGAATCTGTAGGATTCAACTGAGAAATGCGTGCTGAACGACAACAACGAGCAAAATGTCCACGCTTACCGCACTTTTTACAATCCATTTCTAAGGCAGGGCACTTGGTAAAATTGGCTTTATGCTGTAGGCTGCCGCAGCGGAAGCATTTCTGTGGGGATTGGAATTCGGTTGGCGAGCGATGGATCTTGGCAACCTCCTGTATGTCTGCGTGGGTGGCGAAACATCGCAACTGTTCGGCCGTACATGTTTTGAGGCGAGCTAATTCCACAGCCTTATCCCAAGTCAATTTGGAAGCGTCTTCGGAAAGTAGGCATTCCCGAATTCGGTTGTTGGTGATACCACTAATCAACTGCTGCACTAGCATTACGCCCTCGATTCTATTTTTCGGTATGGTTGAATACTCGCAGGGTCGTACACCGCGAATCAGGCGATCAACGAAACCGTCTAGAGTTTCCGATGGTTCCTGTGTAAGTCGGCCGAATTTGAGGCGAGCCATGAAGAGATTTGTACGCTGTCCCCATGACTTGTCCAGCACCTCTAGCGCTTTCGTTAAGGTATCTTGTGACTGCAGCTCCAAAGCATCAAATTGACGTTGTCCCTCATCACCGAGTAGGTGTCTGAGTAGCTTCAGTTTCTGGCCTTCAGTGTAGTTGGCAGCCGCAGGTAGTAGGTCAAGATAGTTTGTAAACGAGGTTTTCCACTGGGCCCATGCACTTTCGGTAGGACGTAAGGTCGGATCAGACCAGTAAACTGTAGGAGGATGTAATTCCATGGCGTAGGTTCGTAAGGCGCGACGCCAGTGTTGTATACGTAAGGTCAAAATGCACGAGCAAGTTAAAAGGTCATTCTGATAAACGGACTGCTGTAATCTGATCAATGTCTAACTGGGTGAGTACATTAAAGTGTCACAAGGAGAATGATGAACCAATAGGGAAGCAGAGAATTGGACGCTTTGTGTGTGTGTGTGTGTGTCTGGGGTTGTGTGCACCTGTCTGTTTAGACTAGGTCAAGAATGCTGACAGAATACACAACAGTATGGTACTGTCTCCCGTGGGAAAACTGAGTAGGTCGATAAAGGTGTCATGGTTAGGACGGCTCAGGCTATGACTTCAGCGGATGCGGCGAGAATCTGAACATCAAGGTTCTCGACGGCTTTGCACTCAGAAAAACAAGACATGGGTGGAGCACAGTGAACTGCACTGTCCCAAATGACAACTTCTTCCTATGTGGCAAGGTACAGGTGCGAAACAACAGTGGCTTGGAAAGCCCCAGCGGTTTCAATCCTGTCTATTGGCAGCAGGTGTTGCTTTGCAATTACAATTGTTCGCTGTTTTAACGGGGCTATAAACTGCGGCTGCCGTTATGTGGCAGGAGAGACCGAAATATCAGTGGACGTCGCACAGGCCGAGCCATGCTGATGCAGCACAGGTTGCGGTAGAGAGCACGAAGAATGAAGAACACGCAAGGTGTCTGGTTGTTCCAAACTGGCAGTGGCTTCGGAATGCAGCATTGCGGGGAAAGATCCCGTAAAACACTAGTACACCGAATTTACCGCTGAAGAAAAGGATATTTTTGAGTACTAGATCATCGTCTGAATGGGAGTCTTCAAGTTCGAATACATATACCAGAGTCTCTTAGTGGAAGGGAGTAAAGTAAATGCAACATTCACTATACGCTTCCAAGTGGACAATTCTCCTCCAAAGCAGGGTACTTGAGGGGCTCATGGGTCGCAAGTCTCCGCATTGTTGGAATTGAACGTTACTTTCGCCATTTATTTAACGTGCAACGGTCCTACTAGGAACAAAAGTACACCCGACATGCTGAAAGGAAGGAATAAAATCTTCCAACAACTGCCGCACCATGAAAATCCAAACCCCGTGGGTGAGTAATGAACCGAGTGAGAACGAGATAAGTGCAGGTCATATGCGTGTAGCGGTGCCAAGGCGTGTCCGACCAAGCTTATAAACACGAACTATACCGCGATAGTGAAAAGATGTCACTTATTGGTTAGAAGTGACCAATGTTCTATGGACTACGACTACATACAATGGCAGTAGGACTGGGGATGATAATGGGATTTCGCTGCATCGTCGGATATGTCTCAGGCGAACAACGGGATGGTGCTTGTGTTGCGATGGTGCACGCGGGATTTAGGAGATAATTGAAGACAGTGTATTTAAGTGCATAAGCAGAAATTTTTTATATAGAAATGGGTTATAAATAAATGAATAAAATATTTATTCTCGACTGCGCGAGGCAGCCTTGTACAGGCATGATCATAGTAAGTGTACAACAAGTAAGCAGTTAATGTGCAATGGAACAGTAGGATTGTAAATAAATTTTATATTCTCGGTTTTGAGCGACATACTGCAACAAGGCATGATGAAATAGGCACAGTCAACTCTCTAACGATCAAAGGTGATCCACATTGGTCTTGCCATTGGAAAGTGTAAAAAGTGATATAAGGTTGTGATAACTGTTCGACTTCACAGTTGAAACAGATTGTTAATGCAAATAACGCTGTCAATCACGTTATGTGATACTGGAATTAGTTCCATGTAAATGTTATGGCCTGAAGCAAACCTCTTGTGCTGTTACTCGCAGTCAACTGTTATCCCCCTTCCGTCCTGAAGTGTATGGTTCGTTCTGTGGTCGCGTTGGGTTTCAGTCCTGGGCACTCAAGCAATGTGCACTTTGCGAAAGTAATTATCTGGATTGCTAATTATGGACTATTCAGTCGTTGAAGGATTGTTCCAGTCCAGTGGAAGCCTCTATGGAAACTTGGAAAGAGACGCAATAGACAGGAGCAGGTCAAGGAAAAATGCAATGAAAATGCATGCGAGGAAACGAATGGTGTGCAACAGAACGTTGTGGCTTTAAAGGCCACGAATACTTTGGATTTGTCGTTATGTGTCATATAAACTTGTTATACGTGCGAATAAAGGAAGGGAAAATATGGATTCGAAGTGGGGTTGGTGACCCGTTTACATCCGTTAACTGCCATCGTGCTGCGTGACGCGAGGTTATTAATTCTACCTTCATTGCGAGTTGTTAGTAGCACAGCCAAGTTAAGTGATGGAAGGCCAGTAGCGAGCTGAGCCGTGAATATGGGTAAGTGTAGAGTGAACGTCTGTAGCCAAACGGCTAGTGCCCTGCATAGAGGTGGTGGCGAGCCAGTGGCCAGTGGAGCACCAACATAAGGCTGAGGTCAGAGGCGGTGGAGACGGGTAAGCGAAGTTGAGTTAGATAAAGAAAGTCACATATGTTGAAATATAAATGTGTAAGTGTGTGCCTGTGGGCGCTTGTGGCTGTATTGTTGGGGTTTGCAAATGTTTTGCTGCACCTTTGGTCATGTTTATATTTGTCACCAGTACTAAAGGGAAGCTTGCGGTCTGTGAGTTTGAAGCAGTTGTCCAGATAAGCAAGGGTGTTAATTCAGTTGGTGGCGAGGCACAACCGCCAAGTCACAGTGTTGTTAAACAGACATTTGTGGGATTTTATAGGGAAAACGCTTGCCAAGCGGTAACCAACAACGTCCTGTAACACTGCTGCCGAACTATTTGCTGGAACGGAGTAAGTGCAAACCACCCAGCTGGCACCACGTGGCGGTTGTTCAGCAACATTTAGAATACTGCGTACAGACTCGTCCTTCCTGCCTAGTCCGGGGATAAAATGACAGTTGAAGGAGTTTTACTGTATGGGACGAAAATGGTGTTTCTCTTAAGAGGCTGGCATACCCTAAGGGGATAATCAAGTGGAACATGTTTCCGACGTACTACAGGCGATTTCGCGGTGACCGGGTCCTAATCTAGCGCATAATTACAGGTCAGGTCGGTCCTGATTTATCTGAGATGTTCTACGCCAATCAGGTGCCAATCACTGAGGTTGCACAACCCGTTCGGACCGGGTTGTGCTTGATCATTGGTTATGACGTCATTCTATGCTCTTGTACTGCTCTGCCCATTGAAGTAGTGTTGGTGTCAACGATGAACCAGTTCGAGCCTCGACTATACGCTCTTAATTTACAAATTAAGACGTTCCCCTTCTCTTCGTAGTTTTGCTCTTATTCCTTGATGCTTACACCTCCTTAACTTCTCAGCTGCATTCCAAAATTGCTACATTCATTGCTCAGACTTGCCATGTACTTGTTCTTCCTCCACCTTTACTTGACGTATCCGGCACAACGAGGACTGCTAGTGCAGGGCATGTAGGCGTTGTTTGGTTGACCCTAGATTGTGCCGTGTGTTGATTTGGCTTCTCCTTGCAGATCGCCCCACAGATTTCACTCCGGTTTCAATCACACTATACGAGAGGAAACAATTACGGGGTTCTTCAACTGTTCCGGTCCAGCTGGAACTTGATCTTACCGATTCACGAAATAACTTGTTAACACTGTATTCTCTCACTGTTTTGATTTCCATTAAGTACACTATTTACATTTCACAATGAAATCGGGTCTAACTACGCATATGTTTAGAAAGCATGGAAGTCTGTTGTCCAGGCGGACAGAAGTCCGTCGGAGGCGGTTCCGACATTCCACGCCGCGCCACGTAGTGGCCGAGAATGAACTACGAATGGGGACAACACAAAATAAGTTTCATCAATTTTTCTCTCTAAACTTCGAGTTTGTATAGTTATAAATATTGCAGGTGCCAAAAATATGGTGTAGTGCTTGTTTAAGTGAGGTCTAATGAAGTAGTCCAATTTTGCTGTTATTTTGCATTGCAACCGTGGAGACTGAATTCACATCAACGACCGGAATGTGCTTTCTGCTGTCCAGCATGGCTTAAGTAAGTCGCGCTCATGTACCACCAATTTGCTTGTTGCCAGAGAGAAATGGGCGAACTTACTGGATGTGGGCAAACTTGTGGACGTTAGCTCTTTTCATTTCATCCAGTCATTTGACAATGTCTCATGTGCGGCTTTTGTTCAAATTACAAGTAATTGTTGTCGCTGGTAGAGTTCTCTCGTAGATCTTATTTCCTTTCAGACGGTTACGTGACTTAAGTCAATGCTACCCCTTCAGTCCCCGTCCTTATGAGCAGTGTTGTCCCACAAGCCTTCGTTCTTGGACCAGAGTTGTTCAAATTCTTTATTAACGACCTTCCTTCAACACTCCGGACCGAATGTTTGATCTGTGCTGACAATTTGCAGATATGGAGAGATGCATACAGCGCTGAGGTCGCTGAACGGTTCAAAAATATCCTTGATCTGCTGGACGATTAGTCAATTATTGGCAGTGGCTTGTCCATCGCGAAAAGTGTTTGGTACTTCCCATTTGCGCTACTGAACCATTCTGTGTTTGCCACCTTAGTGCTTACTTGCTTAATAATGTGAACCAGGGAAGAGACCTTAGGGTTATTGTATCCTCTGATCTAAAAACGACCCAGGATACTTTGAGGAGGGTTGCCGCAGCCAACGGACTACTCTGCTCTATCGGAACAGCGTTGTCACGACTGACTCCGGAGACCTTCATGCATGTTTTCCTTCCTTGTGCGTCCAGTCCTCGAATATGGATTACCTGCAATTCATCCGCTTACAAACTTTGAACATAGGTTGATTGAGTAAGTTCAGCGGCGCGGTCCCAAGTGCCTTTCTGAGCTACGAGGGTTCCATGTTACATTCGTCTTCAGCACTTAAAAAGATTTTTTCTTGGATATCGTCGTCACCAAGGGGATCTGATCTACGCACGGCGCATTCGGCCAGGTGAGATGGGAATCGTACACCAAGTATTCGTTCAGCTTAACACTAAGTGTTCGACGCGGTGACAATGCTGGAAAACGTTTAAACCTAAGAGACTAATGCTTCGCTGTGATATTGTCTTATCGACGCGTGTGGCTAACGACTGGAACACCTTGCCTGCTTCCGTCCTCAACGCGCATACTGAGGAATGTTTTCAAGCGATTTTTGTATTTACACTTGTTGAATTTGCAGGGGGCTTGTTGCTTCTTATGCAACTGTGACAATCAAACTTGTTGATTGCTGTTGCGCAACAATTTGCCACGGTTGGGTGGTGATGGATCTGACAAGGTTCCTTCCTTCTGTTTTTTACATTCCGACGATTCCAGTGATTCCACGGATAATCCTATCGTTCTGGTTCCCACTTACCTTGAACCTGCACTCGTACATACCTGAACATACACGTACAGGTGTGCTTCGCCCCGAGGAGAATAAAATCCTTTAGTTATTTAATAATACGAGCCTTCTTTCCGATATGAAAAGGATGCTACTGGCTTGTCTGAAGGAAAGGACAGTTAGTTTGACTCTCAGTAAGCTACACGCAGCTCCCAGAGAATAGCCGGCTTATTCCTTCGTTTTTCAATGAAAAAACAATGAAGGTGCATATTTCTTACCCACCAGATAGGAAATCATTGTCCTTCGCATTTTTCAGCGTAACCTCAAATTACTCCAGAAGTAGCTAAGTTTTGTACGGAAAAATTCGCCTGGAGGGGCTTTATGTTCCGGTACGCCAGGCTAAATGGTTATGCCTTCATAACTGGGTATGAAAGAGATGTATTTGTGTCGGTTAGTGCATAAGTATTTATAGGAAATGGTATTTGATAAGCTTTAATGGTAGTGAAACTCACGCTGTTTGAAATGACGTTAACTGTAGGATGTCTAATTAGTTATCGAGCGCCATGTTGGACGACACCGCTGTTTTTTGCCGTATGGTCTGCTATCGCTAGTAATGCTGAGAGAAAGTAGAAGAAGCTGTTCGCAACTATCAAGTTGCGACTGCTTCTAGTTTTTTTTAATATAGTACGTTAACTGCGAAGCAACATGCGAAGCAAAGTGGGGAGAAGGTCGCTGAAGGCTTTGCCGTTGTATGCGAGTGGACAGTCAGATGCTTATTTACATTTGCAAAAAGCTTATCCATTATTTCAATGACATACGTATAGCGCAACAATTTAGGTATCATAGTTCCATAAATTAGGTATTAAAAACAGGGGCGACAGCTACACACCTGCATAAGGATAACTTACAACTACAACCCTCATATCCATCCACAGCCTATCCCTAGCCTCATTCATTCTTCCCACATGAAGTTCGCCTATCACATACGTAAGTAGTACTTTTGAGCTACTTACCGGTTTTCATTCAGTCCGATTTGGTTGGCGGCATTCCCCTACGCATTTCGCCGCCACCGTTCAACCACACGGCCTATTACAGTAAGCCAGTGATTATAAACCAGGCAAGCTTGGTTTATAATGTACCCATGCGCCGCTCCAAACATGCAACGCCAATGCAGGGTGAAATCCGAGGATATATGACACAGTGGAAGGTGATTGGGACAACGGTTTCCGCAAGAAAAGGGGAAAATATACAAATAGGAACACGGTCGCCATATGTTCGAGATAAAATAACCATAAGACCATTCGCTGAACGGCAGTCGTTGCAAGGCTTTGTATATGCCAGCGTCATACAATGTTATCAAGGACAAAAGGGCATACACACAGATCACCACAGCCAAAACCTACAGACCCTTGGAGTCAGCTTCCACGAGGTATCGCTGCATAGACGTTCACCAACGTTAACAACATGCATACGCAACGCATGCCAAAAAGGTTATCACTAATAATGAAATTATAAAGTAACAGGTATATGTCTAGGATTTCCGCTATGCTGATATACCTCCACCTTTAAATCGCATATGAAGCAAGTTACACAGCAATCAAAACGGACTTACTTGAAACCGCCATTAAGTTATCCAAATTATTTATGCCAATGGATAGAAGTTCAATAATATCTCCACAATCCCCATATGTTACGTGGACGGTAAGTTACCAGACCTTTTAACCATCGCCAAAAAATGTTACATATACGACCATTTATCACCCTTAAAACTACATATGTTAGGTATCGGTGACATTCCATCAACTACGGTGAAGGAAACACATGAATGCCACATCCCCCGCATAGAGCCACTGGTAACGTATCTCTATGTGTATGTACGCATATACTTATATATATATATATATATATATATATATATATATACATATATATATATACATATATATATATATATATATATATATATATATATATATATATATATGGTTAGCGGCATCCGGTTTCAGATTTGCCTGCCACTGTGGCCAGCCACAGGACGCCTGCGCCTACAGAGGGACCATGGGTGGCTTGCGCTGCACCACCCACAGCTCCAACCACACACCCATATACAGTGTAAACCCGAAGGAATAAGACCGGGAGGCATGTGGATGGGAGCCACGTTTCATCAACCGAGCCGGCCCACGCTCCTTCACAGGCAAAAACAAGCACGCTGTATTTGGGGAATCAACCGCACACAAGGCGGTGGCGGGACCGTAGTCCGCTTCACACTGAGTGCATGGAACCGCTGTTCGAGCCTAGCACGGCCACAAGGACCGTGCACCCCATCCTCTCCAGCAACGACCAACTATCTCATAGAGCCAGTATGAACGAGGTAGTGGGTCATAGACAGGTAGGCACCTTGTCAACATGCACATCAAGCGCAGCCACACCGGGGTTATCAAGCAACAGCCAAGCACCTGAAACGACAAGATGAAATAAAACAATTCAAATAATGCATACAGATACGGTGGTAGAACTCTTCGCTAAATTAGCATATGAAGTATGTTGGTTAGCAACGAATCCACAATAAGGAAAAAATGTCCACAAGTCACTTAAAACTGCTACAAACTCAAGAAAGGTACCGAAGATAAGCGCAATTATTGTAAGCAACGTGACCAGTTAATAGAAGATCATTCAGGTAGGCAGAACAAACCAACTAAAGTGAAATGAAATTTAGTCAGGTTAAAAAGACCTAGTTTAAGTGTAAGTTGGTTTATCCCAACTGCGGTGAAGAAGTGTAGGACTAGTTAATACTAGTCCAAGACGATGCGCGTAATTAAGCGTGGATATCAGAAGGCAATGGAAGTCGGACACAGCGGACTGTATTCGATGGGCTAGAACGAGAAACGGACGGATGAAGCGAGGCAAGAGCGTTGTAGCAGTCTGGAGATTCCCCGGTTTGCTTGTGTAAAATTCTAACCAAAATTCTACAATTGTACACTTAGGCAACCGGTGTGGTTTGTTGAACTGATTGCTGAGTTCGAATGCTTTACTTGCTCATCGCACATGCACGACTTGACCTCAGCTCTAGCTGGCAAGTCTATCTTCAGCAAAGTCGACTTAGTCCGTGCCTACCACCAGATACCTGTCGCGCCAGATGACATTGCTAAAACAGCAGTCATCACGCCATTTGGCCTATTCGAGTACCTCAGAATGCCTTTCGGCCTCAGCAACGCTGCTCAAACTTTTCAGCGTTTCATTCATGAGGTAACGCGAGGACTCGAAGGCGTTTACCCTTATTTAGATGACATACTCATCGCCAGCTCTTCTGATGAAGAACATCTTCATCACCTCGACGCTCTTTTCCAACGCTTAACACAGCATGGGGTTACCGTCAACCCCGATAAATGCGAGCTTGGCCAAAGCTCCATCGACTTTCTTGGCCACCGCATATCTGCCTCTGGTATTGAAGCTCTGCCAGACAAAATCCAGGCACTGAAGGACTATCCTGCTCCCAGTTCCTTCAAGCAGTTACGCCGATTCCTTGGCCTGGTCAACTATTACAGACGCTTTATCCCTAACTGCGCGAGCATTGTTCAACCAATGACTGACTTGCTCCGCGGTAAACAACGCTCTTTTCACTTTGCAGATGACGCTAAATTGTCTTTCGAGAAGCTCAAAGACGCTATCTCCAACATAGCGCCTCTCGCCCATCCAGACACGTCTGCATCACTCTCTCTGACAACTGATGCATCAGACACTGCCGTCGGTGCAGTTCTTCAACAACTCATCGACCGTCGATGGATACCTCTAGGTTTCTTCTCAAAGCGCTTACAACCTGCCGAATCGCGATACAGCACCTTCGGTAGGGAACTGTTAGCTATCTACCTAGGTATCCGACATTTCCGTCACTACCTCGAAGGTCGACATTTTACAGTCTTCACTGACCACAAGCCATTGATCTACGCAAGTAATGGCGCAACAGACAAGTATTCTCCGCGGGAAACCAGACACCTAGACTACGTTTCTCAGTTTACGACAGACGTACGTCATGTCTCAGGTGCTCTTATTCCCGTCGCGGATGCACTTTCACGCATTCAACAGATCAGCTTATCGTCTAGCACCAACATTGATCTATCCGCTATGGCTGCTGCCCAACAAGCTGATCCCGACATCGACAAGCCGCGACGCAACACCACTGAGACGATCACCATTGATCGACTCAAGCCAGCATTCTTCAGCAAGTCTGACTCTTCGGTGCAGCAAGCACCTTCACAGCCTGTGCCATCACAGCCGGCACCGCAACCTCAGACGAGTCAGTCCGGTCCAGCAGATCCGACAACCCCAACCGACAGCACCCCTACTCGCACTACTCTCAATCGACGCGGTAGGAAACTCAAGCCTCCAGTTCATTTTTCAGACTTTGTCAGCACTTACTATTTTACGTAGAACGTGCCTTAGAAATTTTCTGCTCTTACCAAACGTTTTTAAAAATCCACAAAAAAAGATCAAAACGTTTTGAAACTGCCAAAAAAGAGCAAAACCTTTTGAAAACCCAAAAACAGCTTCGCACGTTTTTCGCTTTGCACTCTTTTGTGTATTGCTATGCATTTATGCTGTTTTTTCATTTTGCTTTCCATATACACCGTCGGTTGGTTGCACCTCGGTTTCACTTTCGCTGGATCTCCGCACGTCAACTGGAAGTTCAACAATCTTCCTGCTCAACTGCCTACGTGAACTTTATTAACTGTCCCCCCCCCACAAACAGTTTTTTTACCGTTTCGACACCGTAGGGAGGACACGGGTGGGAGCCCGCTAGGGTCCGATTGCATGGTTCTCCCCCAGCAGCTGCATCGGGTTTCACAACCTGGTCTCGCAGAAAGCTGGCCCGCGACGGACAGTCCTCACGTAGATCGAAGGACTGCTTACACAGTCCCTTCTGGGAGAGGGCTATGTAGCAGTCTGGAGATTCCCCGGTTTGCTTGTGTAAAATTCTAACCAAAATTCTATAATTGTACACTTAGGCAACCGGTGTGGTTTGTTGAACTGATTGCTGAGTTCGAATGCTTTACTTGCTCATCGCCATTTTTGCTTGGCGCTCGCTTCGGTTGCAACGCGCGACTGCTCTGTGTGCTGTGTTTGATCCGTTTCCCTAGCTAGAGCGTCCACGGTGTCGTTCGTTTATAGCTAGCTAACAGGGAATCTTTTGCTGAACCAATAAAAGTTTCCCTGCAACTCTATCTGTCTTTTGGAATCGCTCTCTGGGCTCCCGGAATAGGCAACCCTATAGCGTACACGTGAGCGCGGGGACTTACAAGGCAGTTGTGTGTCGAGCCGGTTGTAAGATTAAAACAAGAAGGAGTAATGTACAATCAGTCAACAGGTAAATTGTACACGAAAGATAAGAGTTATCTTTTTGGGCGCTACAGAGCTCCCCCCCTAGAAGGCTGAACATAGAAAGCCTTCGAAATCGAAAAGGGATGTTGAAACCAGGTTCGTAAGGCGAAATCGCGCCGAGTAAAAATGGGCGTGCGTTCGTGTAAATGGGGTTCGTCGGAAGTCGGAGTCCGCTGTGCCGTTTATGATTCGTTTTTTATTGAATGCAGGGCAGGGTGCATTTCGGCGAGCCGTTGGAGCGGGCTTGCCCGACTACAAAAAACTGGCTAGTCCAGAAAAAGGCCGACAGGACCTCAACCTCCGCTGCTGCCAAACGGTGCGCTTGGGAGTGGTCTCTGTTGGGCGGAGCCTGGGATACTAGTCGGTAAGCAATGACACGTAAGACGTGCCAAATACGACAGTATAGAAGTCGGAGGCAACTGAACCCAACGTATATTGTACAGGCTACAAAACTAGGAAGCGAATCAGAGAGAGCGAGAAACGTGCAGCGAGGAACTCACCAAAACGGTTTGTGTGACAACGGATGTGCAGTCAGTTAAACAAATGGACGTTTCGGAGGTTAAAACAACCATAAAATCCAATGTTACAAGATACTGAAAGAGCATGTTTTCTGTTGCACTACAACGGCCTCCCCCAAT
>OX104064.1:59393528-59520638 GCA_944474145.2 Dicrocoelium dendriticum | reverse complement strand
GACCTTGATGCATTTCGAACGGTACCGGTCTTGGCAATTTGTACAAGTCAACCCTCCTTCTAAAAACTTAGCACAAGTTTGATTAGGACAACGTACTTCGTTTCGGGTTACCGGTGTAGTTATCATGCTGGCCGCTTACCGTAGAACCTACCCAAGATGGCGGACACACAGGGCAGTTGGGCTAATCAATGAGAAATCCCTAAATCAGCCAGAGAATATCCAACAAATTTGGGTTATCGTCCAAAGTCACTTTTATAAGATATCCCATCGTTTTCAGGACAAAGCAGTGTTGAATTCGCTCAACAGCCATTATGTTCTATTTCCACATACATGTGTAAACCATTGGGCAATATAAAGTGGCAACAATGCGTATGCTTTGAACAACTTAAGCGGGGTGTCAGGGAGTGAGAAGTAACTAAATATATACTCAACGACCTTTCTAACCTCCAATAGTTGGAAATCAAAATGCTGTGAAAAGTTGCATGTGTGTGAATATGGCAAGTCTACGTGGCGAACTGATGTGCATTAATGAACGTGCGCACAGTGCAGGCATAGTCTGTTCGGTGGGATTTGCTACTTATTATCCTCATCTGCGGCAAACGGAATTTGTCATAAACCTAGTTTAAACAGATGAAAAATCGTCTTGAATGTTTAGTAAAACTTCCCGTGTGCCCGTATCTATGGGGGAATAAACGGCCTTAATGTCGTCTGCAAACAAAAATGTGGTGTCATACTTCATGCAGCTAAAGACATCAGCTGCGTAAACAAGAAGCATTAAATAACTATGGACACTCCACAAGTGACTGCTGTAGGGAGTGAGAATCGGTTGTCTATTGACACCATTTTCTTTCTAGACGACAGAGAGAGTACTGGTTCCCAAATACCAGCAGCTTGTAACTTGTTTAAAAATCAGAGGTTTGGAACTCCATTGAATGGTTTACGCATTTCGATGTATATAACTATGACTGACTTTTGCTGTCAACGAGCATTGTTTGTGGTTAAGAAAGTGTGACTGGCACGTCTCGAACGATCGGACCAGTAGAAAACCATGCTGCGACTTAGTGATGAGGTCCTAAAAGAAGAGGAAATGAACCATCTCTTTCTCAGACATCCGTTCCGCCATTCTTGAAATGATCGCCGTGTGGCTTTTCCGTCGGTAACTAGTGATTTTTTGAACGAGCCCGCTTACGTGTCATACATTATAATCGACGTTTTCCATTGCGTTGAGTACACCCCATTAGTTGGAGAAATTGTAAAAATGTTGGGTAGCAGCAAAGGGCAGTCATTGACAGCCCGCTTAATCAGACCTGCGCGTATCCCGCCAAGTCTTGGTTAGAATTAATTCATTTGCAAATCTGATCTCTACTTTTGGCGATGAGGAACTCTACCTTATCTAGACGTGTACTCTTAGGTAGTGTTGACATCACCAGCAAAGGTGAAACTTCGTATACTAAAGATACAACAAAGTAAGCGCTGAATAGTCCACACGCAGCGGCCGGGTCTTCAACGAAACCAGGGGAATTTGTTCTTCTTTTGGAGCGTTTCGATGAAGGGTTGAAACTAAAGGAGAAGTATCCTTGGAAACCAGTACTTAATGTTTCCTTTGACGTTAAATGTGTTGTCCTCCGAGGATTGTGTGATAAATATGCTCCACACACATAACCTTTTCCGTTTGGAATACAGAGATCATTCTGAATGATGTTTGTTTATTGTGTGGAACCATGCCAAGTATTCCGCCACAGTTGCGACAGTCCGTGCTACGGAAACTATAATTAAGCTATCCAGGAAAAGCTAGAATCACAGGGCTCACGCTCATGTGCCCGGTGTCTATATCTCTGCAGTAACGTAGACACTAGTCTAATGTGACGAACGCCGCAGTGCAAAACTAACGGCCCCCTGTATGTCTGAGTTCAAGGATGTAACCCAACGAACCCTGTTATTGATTAGGTTTGCTTACTTGACGGAATACACTATCTTTTGTGTTCGTCGTCTATTCAAAATTGAGCAAAGTAGTTCCGCCTGCACTTTTGCCCCTGCAGTAACGATTTCATATATGTGAACCATTATAGTACATTCGACACACCGCACACGTTAGTAACAGGCGACGATTATATGTTCCCTAGTCGAGATTGTCTCTAATGCAACGGCGGCCTTGTTCCACACCACCCCGTCTAGAGTGGACTAGCGTAAGGCGTAGTCCCTGTAGTCGAGAGCGGTTTGCCGTGTTACTTGCTCGCTGGACAGGCTTTGTGCTACTCTCTCCCAGCACTCCACCCCATGACTTGCGTCGTCCTTGTTTGCACTCCTCATGCAGAGAAAGCGGTAGCTGGGAGTGGAGCGATGGGCGTAGTGGCTGATGCCTGATGCCACGTTCACACTATACCACTGAGCTCCACTCTCTGGTTAACACTCTACACTGCGAACCGAGTGGGTTGAGTCAAAGAGATCGGGGATTAAACCAGAGACCGTAGAGGCTACTAGGCCCACTCGTCCCCTGTCTGAGACCATATCTTGGGTTCGACTACAGAAACCCAAACTGAGTCATTGGGAACCAAGCCCTTTGCTTGTAGCCACTCACCGGCTCGTCAGTATAGATAGCTAAACGAAGTATGACAAGGTAATGCAGAGATGTCACTTTATTGAGCAACCAAAACGCAACTCGTCAGTCATTTTTCTGGATTATAACATGAGGCATCTATCATCCCCACTACTGAACCAGCAGTTGAGGGAGGTGCACTCGCTTACCACCTATCTGATGTTCCGTAAGTCGTTTCGAAACCACGATGTGCAGACACGTTGGTTGGCAACGTCGTGCTTAAGGGGAGAACCGGTGAGTGCGTGTCACCTCTGTCGACTTCATGGCTGCGCACCCCTTGTTGGCCGTCTATACGTGCACCAGTGGATGTTGTACGTCCCCTTCCCATCAAACGAAATACTCGAGACCCTTGCTCAAAACGTTTTAACAGCAAA
The DNA here is from genome assembly GCA_944474145.2 of Dicrocoelium dendriticum. Taxonomy (NCBI): domain Eukaryota; kingdom Metazoa; phylum Platyhelminthes; class Trematoda; order Plagiorchiida; family Dicrocoeliidae; genus Dicrocoelium; species Dicrocoelium dendriticum. The sequence goes on along the minus strand of OX104064.1, from coordinate 59,517,668 downwards.
TTGGTGGATAGCCGACTGCATTACATGTCTTTTATGTCTCACCGTCTCTCTCAAATCTATATTTCACACCGAGATCTCTAGTCATACCAAAGACTAGTATATACATAGAGCATAGAAGACACTTTAGTCTTTGGTGCACTTCATGTGTTCGCGGTCTAGGTAGTTTGGAGAGTCGCCAGCTTAACTTGGCGATTGCGAACGAAAACACCTGACGTGGCAAATGTATCCGCGGTCACACAACCCGTTCATGCTCACCGGCATGCGTGATAATACGTTCAGATAGGGAGTGAAAACAGTCACGCTATCCAACGGCAAAACTCATACGGCTTCCATTTTCAAAGTCTGTTTACAAGCCAAACATTTGAAAAAACATTGCTGCAACTACAGATGAATGCCAACAGTATTCGGTGTACAAACTACAATGGTGCGTACACGCTACCTTTGAAAGCTCTCAAACACATTAGCCTCTCCATTCGTGTCTCTAACGTACAGCAAATAGGTGAGCTGTTCACAGTAAGACTAAGCAAATAACTTTCCACATGAAACATGTGGAACCCACGTCGGCAAGACGAGCAGGGATAAAGGTTTTACGTCAGAAAATGACCCTGTCAGTCTAGCAGAGGAGCAACAGTCAAGACAAACCAAGGCTACATAGGAGTAGCAGGTGGAGTTGAATGGTATAGGTAGAAATTCGTCACGTCTAGACTCACTCAGACCGTAGTCACACTCCCGGAAAAGCACTGTACGCGTGTTTCATCCTTTCTGGAATCGTCAGCAGTGCGCATTCCATCGGACCCTGGTGGGGCTGGAACCCGCAACTCGACTGTTGCCAGTCCGTGGTTGAGATGTGAAATAGCGCCGTTCACTATCCACTGACTTACACGTAGCTCAGTGGTCTCAACTACGGACTGGCAACAGTCGAGTTGCGGGTTCGAGCCCTACCAGGGTCCGATGGAATGCGCAGTGCTGACGACTCCCGAAAGGATGATACGCGCGTATAGGGCTTTTCCGGGAGTGTGACAGCTGTCTGAGCGAGTCTAGATGTGACGAATTTCTACAAATCAGGGCATTAAAAACATCGAACTGAGCATGCTAATAAGATAGCAGTCACATTAAACTACAACCAGATGCACTCAGTGAGGGGTAATTGCTGGTGTCAATCTCAGGGGGAAATCGTGGCATGCCCCCAGAAACAACGATTATTGATGATCAATGAGGCTGCCAACACGATGCGTCAACTAAACGTCAAGCGATGCATGCTACAAAAAGGAAACTTTGCAGCTGCGCACTCTCACCCAAAATGCAGATCAATTAAGCGTTTTCCTAAACACACTTTGTAGCCTCGGGAGAATCGCCAATTAGGGTCTCTTTATTCAATTTCTGGGTTTCGCCCTTTACACTAAATTGCTATTGCTACGATGCCATCAAAGACGACAGTAGCCAGACCATTTGTTTCGAAGACACATGTTTTTCTCTAATGGCCTAGATAAACACTGTGGAACTACCGCCGGCTACTTAAATCAAACACCAGCCTTTCTTTAAACCCTAGTTTTTCTGTCATGTGAATGTAAACTGTCTGCAACAACCGTCTAGCGTTCTGCGATCTAAATGGACATCCTACACCATGAGTGTAATCTGCTGTCTGGGAATGTGATTGAAAAAGGCGCTCAAGTTCCCATGGCAAGTTGTTCAGCCTGAACGTAGTCAAGGCTGTTCGAGCGTTCGATGCAGAACGGGAACACATTGACTTCTGGTGTCCGCCACTTCTCCCTAGCAAAGAACATCAGGGATGAAAACACCTGCCTTTAATTACTGTTCAAATAATGAACAACGTACGCCACAATTCCCTGTTTTCGAAAAGGTAAGCAGTAGGAAATATGTCGTCCTTGCTGTGACATTGTTAATCTATTTTTTGTCGTCGTCCTTTTTCAAGGAAACTTTCTAAAAGGGATCCAAGACACCGAATAATTCTATTATTTTAATTTCTTTGGTTGTAATTTTGGATAATACTCTACTCCTCAGTACTTTAAAGTCATTGTAGACAGTTCAAGTTTATTTTAGAAAAAAGATATTTTCTTTTCTTCTAGGATCACAAATGGCGGATAAAATGGAATAATCAAAAGGGTCAGGGTACTTTAAGTATTTGACAATAATAATATCGAGAAATCGAGCCCATATTTACATTGCAACATGCTCAGGCATGCGAGGCTGTCAATTATTTGGGTTTTTGCATGGTTACAATAGAGATGTTTTTACGGATATTTTCATTTGGGACTTTTGTCGCCGTAGACTACCAGTTCACAAACTTCCTCATTTGATTGTTTTCGGTGCAGCTTTGTGGTGTCCCGACGGCAGCGGTTTGATGGGGGGAGGCGGAAGTATGTAAAGGATGAAACTGTTATATCCACTGATCGAAATCAGATGAGTAATATACAATCTTAGGCTGGAGTAATACAGTTGGTGCTATTTGCGAGTAACAATTCAGGGATTTGCGAAAATAAGGAAAAGACTATATTAGGGTAACTCCAGTGGATCTTCAATCTCAAGTTGCTTTATCAGAATAATATAGGCAGTACTCACATCGTAAGGAGTTAAGGCATAGCGTAGTCGCTATACATTCCTTGGTCTAATTATGGAGTTGAACTAATCAAATTGTGTTTTGGACTGCTGAATGGTTGATATGCTGGGTGAGCTCAGTTGCATTCTTTTCAGCCTTCAAGTGTAGGCGAATATTTATGGTGTACGTGACTATGCACTGTAAAGCTAATATTGAAATTGGGGAATTAAACAGATAAGTAGATAAATAAATGAGGTGAAAACCATGCCAAATAATGAAAAATGTGCCATCACAGCTCGACATTTTCAGGCTTTACTTGAACTACGAGCTAAGGACGTAGTCGTAAATAAACCAGATAAAGGTTCAGGAGTGGTAATCATGAATAAAACCGAATACAATGAGATGATGTGCGCCATCCTCAACGATGCGAGTAAATTCGAACGGCTCACGAAAGTGGGGGACGTAACCAATGTCGAAATGCGCATAATTCGTCACCTGGAATTACTTCTCCTCCACCGCGTGATAGACTTTGATACATTTAATAGTTTGAAGCCGAGTGGTAGCACTATTCCACAGTTGTATGGGTCCCCAAAGACATAAGAGTGAAGTGCCACTCAGGCCAATCCTTTCAATGATGAACGCGTCCCAGCACAAACTCGCTCGTTGGTTAGTGAAGTTGCTAGCTCCGCTGAAACAACAGTTCAATCCGTACAGTCTTAAAGACTCGTTTCAACTCATCGATGATCTGCATGAACTCAACCTGTCAGATAAAGTTATATGTTCCTTGGATGTAGAATCCTTATTTACCAACTGCCGCTACATCAGACGGTTGATTACGTGTGGTAAGTAGCTGAAAATGGCGGCTGTTCGCTACTAATTCCGACTGAATTGCTAAGAGAATCTCTACTGTTGTGCACGGAGAATGTGGATTTTCACTTCCGGAATACACCATACCGTCAGATTGACGGCGTAGCAATGGGTAGCCCATTAGGTCCTGTGCTCGCTGATTTCTTCATGTTGATGGTAGAAAGAAGCATTTCTACAGAAATAGCCCAGGTGCCATACTACAAAAGATATGTCGATGATATTTTGGCTTTCTGTTCGTCGGAGCAGCAGCTCACACATTTGGTAGAACGGCTCAATGGTGCTCATGCTAACTTACTGGTTACATGTGAAATAGAGCAAAACAATTGTCTACCATACCTGGACATATTCACAACTCGTAGGGAGGATGGACTGATTAAGAGGTCAATTTACCGAAAATCGACTTGGTCCGGTCAGTACCTGCACTTCACCAGCTTCACACCAGTGCGGTGCAAACGGACACTTGTGAAGACTATAGTTAGTCGTGCCAGACGAATTTGTTCGGCCGACTGTCTGGACGATGAGCTAGTGTTAATTACAGCAACACTAATGGCGAATGGTTACCCTCGAAGATTTATCGAGAAACACAGCCAACCGCGAGGACCAAAGGACTTGGTGCACACGGCAGCCAAGAAGAAAGTGTATATCGAGTTACCTTTCAAACGTGACTTAGCTACGCTGAAGACAACTAAGCGTATAATTTCGGCTACTCAAGGAAGCTACTATGCTGCACAAGTTGTCGTTATCAACCGAACCCGAAATTTGCCCATACCTCCAACGAAGGAAGCTCAGCCTATTGGGGCCAACTCACACTGTGTATACCAATTTGTATGTGACTGCGGAAAAAGTTACATAGGCAGAACCAATAGGACGCTAACTTGCTGAGTAAAGAAACATGTGCCAAGATGGGTTCAACGTGAAGTTGCTCAAATTGCCTACCCTCGTCAGATTCCATGTTCGCGCAGACCGCCGGCTTCCTCGATAGGCAAACACCTATTAGACTCGGGTCACCAATTAGAGCTGGGCTCAGCGTTTAAAGTTGTGTTACGTCACACTAACCCCCGCTTCCTTCGGTTTGCTGAGGCTGTCGCAATTAGCCGGATTAAGCCAGCCTTGTGTGTTCAGAAACAATTATTTGTCAGCCTAAAGCTGCCTTGGACGTAGGTGTGAACTTCCGTCATTCGTTTTGCACCTTAAGCTTGTCCGGTTGCACCCACTGTTAGCTATATCTATGCTTATCGGTTATTGTTAATGGTACTGAGGAGACAATACGAAATGCATACATCTACCAGCCTTTGTCTTCTTTCCGTGCTTTTCAAATAAATAAGCGCCTATTCACGGCAGTCAGAACTTATTCAGTGGCTCGCTTCAGGTAGAACAAAGGGTTTAGTGATATAAGCTTTCAATTGTCTTGCCTTTGCTATCTGATATGAGACATGCTCGCAAAAGTTCAGCGATGCGGTATACATTACTCCAAGGTCCCTAACTGAAGAGGAGTTTTGGATGTTTGTACCTGCTAAGATGATGAAGCCATCCGTTATGCAGCATCCATACTCAAACATGTGCGATCTCTTAGCGGAGAATTACATGGACCGATTTTTCCTCCAAGAGTCCAGCGCAGACAAGTCCTCATGTAGGTTCTTAATGCCCGACCCAAGGTTATCGGGTAGAAATGATTAGACGAGTTTACTAACATCCGCAAAGAGGTATGATCGTCCATGTTTGATGGAATCACATATGGTATTTATATGCATTAGGAAGAGTAGTGGTGCCTTAGACAACTCCGCATGCAATTTCTCTCGAGTAGCAGAGTTGCTGGCCTAATTTAACGCTCTGTTTCCGATCTTCCAGGTAGGATTTAAACAAGCTCAGCAATTGATCGCTGACTCTGTAAGAGTGCAGGACAGACAGCAAAGGTTTATGTGGCACACCATCGAAAGCCTTGTGCAAGTCCAGTAGAATGACAATAACTGCCATGCCATTGTCAGCGATTGAAGTTACGTAGTCGAAGAATTGTATTTGACATGTTGCATAGGATCGCTTCGTGAGAAAACCGTGTTGTGCGTTGTTTATCAGGTCTCATCTTGTTAAGAATTGTACAAGCCCATTCTTGGCCATTCGTTCCAGTGACTTTGAGGCTGCCGCAGTAGGGTTAATAGGGCGATAATTCGTCATTGCAGATCGGGAGCCACCTTTGTGTTTTGGTGCTATTATCGAGTGTTTCCACTGTGGAGGGAAATGTTCACTATTTAAGAATAATGTGAAGGGTTTAACATCAGCAGAGGGATCTTTTTGCCTCCATACTTGATGATAGCTGGAGGAATACCATCAGATTCTGGAAGAAATGATGGTGTTATGGAGAGTACACTTTTTGTGCATCACTCAGACTCACGGGAATACTCGAGAGCTCTTCCTCGTCTTCCGTTTTAGAAGAAGTGGGGACGTATTGATATCTGTATTGCACGTGGCCGCATAGTAAGAGTTCAATGTTTCACACATTTGGCTAGCGTCATCAGTTGTTGAGCCATCTTCTAATGTCAGACTTTGGATTTGATGGTTCTGCTTTGTATTCCTCCTGTTGAGAACTTTCACCAAGGTTGGTATCTTTTGTGGATTTTTAGCGCTTTCTTTTCTTTGGTGATTTCCGCTTCCAATGCCTGATGTGTTAGTTTCAGTAGAGTCTCATGAATTCGCAGTAATGTCGTAGTTATTGTTTTTGCGATATTGGGACTCGAATTTCTTCAATTTTGTGGTAAGTTTGAAGCATGGCTTGGGTTGACTACTACTGTTATACGGGTTGTCCCACAGTGCAGGTGCTACTAGGTCGGTACAGGTGATAAGATTATTTTTAACTTCATTCTTGGCTAAGGTTGGGTCCTTTGTTAAGAAGAATTTGTCCCAATTCAGGGTACTGAGGAGATTGTCAAATATGATCCAGTCAATGAGATGGATACAACGAGTAGGCTTGTCCGTCACTCGTAGTTTGTTTGCTATTTTAATATTCATGCTGCATAGCAGAGTATTGCGGTCGCAGCCCATTAGTGGGCTGTCAATAGTGACGAGCACTGACAGAATGCCCATGGTAAATATCAGATCTAATATGTTTGCGCTTCTTGTAGGTTGATTAACTTGTTAAGTCTAAACGTTTGCCTGAATGCTATGAATTACTGCCATGAGGCTCTCTGACACTTTAATTCTGGACGTCCTCCAGTCAAGTCGAAATCTCCACTGACAAACTTATGTTTGTGGGAAATATTTGAGGCAGCGCTGATAGCATCAACTAGTTGTTCAGTATAGTGATTGGTAGCGCTAGGAGATCTATAGATGCAGTAGTAGGTCACTGTAAGGGATTGTTAACCACAACGATGCTTCTAAGTCATGGTGTGTCAGAATACCAACAGACATCATTGTGATGTCATTTCGAATGTAGATAGCGCATATTCCTCCTCGTTTTCTAAGACGATCTTTTCGGTACAGGTGGTAGCCAATAACTTGAGGTTAAGAGTCACTTGTGTCTGCGTTGCACCATGTTTCAGTGATGAAAACAAAATGGGGAGATTTAAGACAGACGAAATTTGTAAAAAGATGCAATTTAGGTAGTAGGAAACGAATGTTTATAACAGCGGAATCTAGAGAACATTGGGAAAGAAGTGCTGCAGGGAGGGTTAAGAGGGACTGTTTGCTAGTATTGTTATTGGTAGTGTGACACAATGAGACATTCGTGATTTGGAGATCTCTAGATTATATTGACTCCAACGAAAAGCATATTCTAGTGCAGAGATCACTTATTGGTTCATGGGGCCTAGCGGTATAAATCCCAGTGGTGGAAGTAATGTTGGGGGATATGGTATCCTAAAAAAGGATCTTGTGAGCTTTGTTGGGTGGAGCCTGGGATACTAGACGGTAATCAATAACACTTAAGAGACGTGTCAAATACGGGACAGTTTAGAAGCTGGAGGGGACTGAACCTAACGTATATTGTGCAGGCTACAAAATAGGAGGCGAATCAGTCAGAGCGAGAAACGGTGCTACAAGGTACTCACCAAAACGTTTTGTGAAAACAGCTGTATAGTCAGTAAAACAAGTGGACATTTTGAAGGTTAAAACAACCGTAAAATCCAATGTTGCAAAATACTGAAAGGGCGCCTTTTCCGGTACACTACAAGGGCCTCAGCCTAGACGGCTGAAGGATGGAAGCCTTCGATGGAGCAGTTAGTGGGGGAAAACGAAAGGTGAGGATAGGTTCGATAGTTGCATGGGCTTGAGTAAGGGCTTCCAAGGTGAAGTGTGTAGCAGAGTTCGCTGACTACAGGCTTTGGTTAGTTATTATTTATGCTCATCGTGTGGACCAGAGTGCATAATCGGTGGGCCTTCGGGGAGGGCTGGTAGGACTGCAAAAATACTGGCTCCTCCAGAGAAAAGGCTGACAGGACCTTCCCTTTGCTGTAGACCCGGCCGTGCGTTTGTGAGGTGTCACTCCTCCCACCGCACTCCCCTCCATGGTCCTCGTCCCACGAAGAAATCCGGGTGTCCTTGTCCCACGAAGAAATCCGGCGTCCTCGTTGGCAACGTCTAGCAAGGCGTTTAGAGACCAACCGTTCGTGGCTGTCTGAGGCCGAGGGCGACTGATTTCTTTGGGTCAGGAAGGGTGCCTTGGATCAGCTGGCGAGTCACTCGGGGGTTGCCTTGGCAGTTCTGCGGTTGAGTATCTGGAAGGTAGAACTCAGAGGGGGTGGGCAAGGGTCGGTGGGAGTGGCTTGATACCGGAGAGGGAACATGGCATGCGTGCTAATAGTAAATACACTTCTCATGTTTTCAAAATGTTTTAGTTTTCTTTTTGTCGATTTTGCAAAACGTTTTTGAACAAGACTCACAATAACCACTAAAGACGAAAATGGCGTGTTAATGGAAATAGCAAACGTTTACAAAATCTTAAAAACGGACCGGACTTTTGACCTGTCTACCGCATCGGTTGGTTGCTTGGGATTGAGGCGGTGCAGGTTGAGAGTCAAGGAGAACGGAGGGTTTCGGGATATCCAGTGCTCGGGAAGTCACCGCAGGTGCGGGTGCTTGTGTGATAGCATCAGGATGGGTTACAACTGGTCCGTCAAAGAAAGCCACTTTAAGACGGTCGATGGACACCGTTGTTCGATTACCATTCTGGTCTACGGTGAAATGTTCGGAGTCCGTTGCAGGACTCAGAAAGGGCCAGTGTAGAGAGGCTGGAGAGGGCGCCGCACTGCGTCGGTGCGGAGGAAGAGGTGAGTGCAGGTAGAGAGTCCGCTGTGCATTTGCACATCTTTAGTCTTCTCGCGGGGCGTAGTCAATGAATGTTGATAAGACCACCCAATTGGTCTTTGCCTCGCACTGCTGAGGAATAAAACGTTTATTTATTTATTTATAACAATGAACAATGATTTATAACGGGTAAAAAAGCAGGTGCTTGACATGTCCCGTAGGGTGTACAGCGGGACAAAAAAGGATAGCGAAGGGATAATTGAGTCGTCAGTTCGGGCGCTTACAGATGTAACTGCACTGTCGTATAAAGGGAGTTTGCAAGGAGAATGTACGCACACAAAGCAACAGGCGAGTGGTTTTTGTTCACGTCATACGCGAGAAAAATAAAAAAGATAGCAAGGACAACGCCTACCCGTGTGCAACTATTTTGGGTCGACAGGATACAGAAATCCAGTTTCGATAATAGTAGCATTTATCAACTTTCGTGTAAGGCGTTTGGAGTGACTTATTCTGGAGTAGGGTTACGGCACTATCCACTGTCTGTTGTGCATTAGTGCCAGCATCTGGTGGTCATGAGCTATAGCACATAGTGTAAATGTGACAGGGTATCGTGAAGGCGTTTTTTGAAAAGGGATAGGGTGGGTGCATTAATTACATGTTCCGGGAGGGCGTTCCAAGGCTGTGCCACTCGAAGGGATAAATAGTTTCGCCGACATTCCAGGCGTCTGTACTGCATGACTAACTTAAACTGGTGACCTCTTAGCGAGGTATTTTGACTGAATATTAGAAGGGAATGGCATGGGTGGTTTGGGTTTCTCAGGATCTGGTACACCATTATGAGATCGCCCCTTAGACACCGATAATATCCACTGTATATTTTGAGGGTCTTCAGCCTGAGTGGGTAGGGGAGGCTGGTCAAACCTCTGACGTTTTTCGTTGCCCTACGTTGTGCAGTATCGAGCGCGGTGAGATGGTGCTTGAGCCAGGGTTGCCACGCTTGGATAGCGTATTCCGCGTGCGGCCTCACGTACGCGCTAAGCATTTTTGGAAAGATCGAAGGGTCAAACTTCCCGAAGGCTCTGCGAAGAAGGCCGAGGTACTGGTTCGCTTTCTTAGCTGCCTTTTCAGTCTGCCTCGAACAACCGAGGTCATCTTGAACTATCACGCCGAGATCGCACTTGTGAGAAGCCCGCTGTAGAATTTGTGGTCCTAGGCGGTAGTTGTGCATACTCTTGTGCCGTATACTGAGAACTTTGAACTTGGTTACGTTGAAATGAAGCATGTTCTCGATGGACCATGTGTTCGCTTTATCCAGGTCCTCCTGTAAGATTGTGTGATCCTCCACTGCAGCTATAGTGGCCATACCTTTAGGTCATCAGCAAATAGCAAACAGTTAGAAGCTAGCTCACACGCGAGATCATTTATGAAGACCAGGAACAGGGGGGGTTCCAAGTACTGAGCCTTGAGGTACGCCGCACCGAACTTCGATGGATTCTGATAGCTTGCCTCTAACCCTCACATTCAGGTGACGTTGCACGAGAAAGTCTCTTATCAAGCACAGAACAGGATCACCGATTCCATATTTCTGGAGTTTGTGGAGGAGAATGCGATGGTCTATACGGTCGAATGCTTTTGAGAAATCCAAGTAGGCCGCGTCGACTCCTGCACCAGCGTCCACAGATTCCGTCCAGTTTGCAAAAGCAATCAAGATATTAGTTGTACAGGAGCGCTTTTGACGGAATTCATGCTGTTCCGGAACGAGCATTTTGTTGTTCTCCAGGCACCCCATTAAAGCCTCAGCTACGATGGACTCCATAACCTTGGAGATCACAGGAAGCTGTGTTATCGGGCGATAATTTGTTGGTTCAGCACGGCTACCACTTTTGTAGATAGGCATGATGATTCCGTGCTTCCACATCGTGGGGACGTGCATCTCGTTCAGACATCGTTGAAAGAAGATTGCTAATGGTCCTGCCAAACTCATGGCAGCAACTTTCAACGTCTTCGGACGAATACCGTCCGCACCCGGGGAGCTGAACTCGCGCAGAGACATCAGCCTCTTCACTACAGCTGCGGAGGTGAACGATATGTGATTAAACCCTGAAGGCGGCGTTATCTGCTTAGGCAGGATGTATGATGATTGCGCGCTTTGGAAGGTACGGCAAAGTTGTTGTCCAAGGACATTGGCTGCCTCTTGTGCGGTTTGGGCTAACCCGTATGCTGTGTGCAGAGCAGGAATACCGCGCTTAACACGGCGCAAATTGTTTACGTGTCTGTATAGCAGTTTGGGATTGGAGCAAAGCTTTTCCATTAGACCTTGTTGGTTCTTAAGTTTATCCTCCAGGACGAGTTTGACACAGTGATTCCTTTGTATTGTGTAGACATCCCAGGTATGGTCGTTCGGGGAGGCTATATAGGTGTGCCATGCCAAGTCCCTTAATGCCATTCACTTACGTGTCCTGCTCCTTACGAAAGACTTCATCCTTTTAGGCCGGTAGAGTTTGGTTTCAGATGTCCTTGCAACGAGTTTGGTAAATATGTTGACGAATTCTTCGCAGGCCACCTGGGAGGTTAATTCAGCTAAGAAGGACCAGCTGGTTGTATCAATGAGGTCGGACAGGTCTTCATAGTTGGTTACGACATGATATTCCTCGGCATGCTCTTTAGGATAATCCGCGTAGCACATGTAATGAAACAATAGCGTCGCATGATCACTGCGGCCCAAAGGAGTATCGGTTATTACTCTCTCGACCATTACTTCTTCATTGGTGAATATTCGGTCCAACATGGATGGCCTGTCAGTTCCCCTGAATCTGGTGAGCGTAGTGACGTGACTATAAGGAGCGTAGTTTGAAACCAGATCTTGCAAGTCTACTTTGAATTGTTCTCCTGGTGTCGCCTGGGATTTGAGGGCATGTAAGTTGAAGTCACTGATGACTAGAATGTGACTGTACTTCCTGTTTACCAATTGCTTCAACGCAGCCATCAAATTGCAGTCCATCTCAGGAGTAGACGATGGTGGGCGGTAAACAACAACTAATAAGCCAAGATCGTTCCCTCTTAGTCGGGCGTAGTGAACGCATGCGTTGAGCTAGGGAGGACGCAAAGTTAGGCGGAGGCAAACTCGAGGATGCGGAAGGTGAAATGAACTCTCCTGGTAACTTTAACGTTGTGCTTTAAACCAGCTCTGCTGCTGCACATTGCAAATAAGGATTGATGCTGCTGCGAATGCCTAAGAGTACCAGCAAAACGTTTTCGCTCCAGCTAGGGTCGGAGGAGGCGCAGAGTGAGGCTTTTAGCTGTCTATGCAAGCGTTTAACTAACCCGTTTGCGGTAGGGTGCTGTGCTGTGGTATGAATTCGGCGGCAGCATTAAAATTTTGCATAACGTATCGAATTGTGAAGATTCGAAAGGCGTTCATTGGTCACTTGTAATGGTTGATGGGCATCCGTAGTGCGAGACCCACCGGTCCAAGATGGACCAGATAACAGTCTCGGCTGTGCAGTCTGTTACGGGAATGGCTTCTGGCCATCTGGTGAAGCGGTTAACACATGTAAGAATGTATACGAATCCGCGTGACGGAGGCAAGGGAACTACTAGGTCTAAGTGTACATGCGAGAACCGAGAGTCCGGGGTAGGTAATAAACCAAGAGGGCTGCGGGTGTGCTGATGAATTTTGGAGCGCTGGCATTGAAGGCAGGCGCGAGCCCAAATACGAACATCTTTGTTTACGCGTGGCCAAACTAAACGTTCGGTGACCACTTTCAAACATGCACGGATATCGGGATGTGATAGTGAGTGCAGTGCATCAAAGACTGTGCTTCTGAAAGAGACGGGCACGAGGGGTCTAGGACAACCTGTGGAAGTGTCACAGAGAACGGTTCCTTCCGTTATTTAGAGAGGAACCGGTTGCACATGCAACGAAGTGGACTGCAGAGTGCGCTGGATGTCTTCGTCTTGAGCCTGAGCCGATGCCATGGCGGCAAGGCCGACGGTAGGCATAGACTGGAGAGTGAGGTTGACGTGTGAGAGAGCGTCGGCAACGGGATTACCGGCACCTGAGACATGAGGTATGTCAGCAGTGAACTGCGTGACAAAGTCTAGGTATCTTGTTTCCCACGTTGAATATTTGTCGCAAGCAGAGTTGAAAGCACGGCCTTCGAGTTTGTGCCGGAAGTGACGAATGGCTAGGTAAATGGCGAGCAGTTCTCTGCCAAACATGCTGTAGTGGGATTCGCTGGCTGCAGGCGCTTAGAGAAGAACACAAGGGGTTGTTATTGCCCACCAACGTGTTGTTGGAGGACGGCTCCTACCGCGACGTCTGAGGCATCAGTCGTAATAGAAAGCGGCGCAATCGACACGGAATGAGCGAGGAGGGCTATGTTGGAGAAAGCATCCTTGAGCACGGCGAAGGCTGCCTGTGCTGTATCAGGGAAAGCAAACTTAAGTTCATTCCCTCTGAGTAGGCCGGTCAGAGGTTGCATGAGATGAGCGCAGCGCGGAATGAAGCGTCGATAGTAGTTGATCAAACCACAAAATCGACGAAGATGCTTGAACGAAGTCTGAGCTGGGAAGTCCTTGATTGCCTGGATCCTATCAGGAAGGAATTCGAAAGCAGACGATGAAACGAGTTGGCCTAGGAATTCTACCGTTGAATTACCGAGTTCGCACTTAGTCGGGTTGACTGTGACACCGTGTTGGGTCAAGCGCTGGAAGAGAGTTCAAAGATGCTCGAGGTGCTCTTGTTCCGATGAACTGGCGATTAAAGATCATCGAAGTAGGAATACGCGAAGTCTATGCCACGTGTGACATCGTGCATGAAGCGTTGGAAGGTTCGCGTGGCGTAGCACAGTCCACATGGCATACTTAAAATTCAAACATCATCCAAGCATAATTATCATCATCATCATCATCATCATCATCATCATCATCATCATCATCATCATCATCGTCATCTTCTTCTTCTTCACCAACATCCTGATCATCATCATGATCATCTTCAGCATTATCAGCAGAATCATCAGCATCAGCATCACCACCATCATCATCAGCAACAGCGTCATCATCGTCATCAGCATCAACTTCATCATCATCATCATTATCATCACCATCATCAACATAATCATCCGCATCAGCATCATCCTCATCAGCATCATCCTCATCATCGTCGTCAGCGCTATCACCACCATCATCTTCTTCTTCTTTTTTTCTTCATCTTCATCAATACACGTTAGCCGAGGGTGAGAAACACACCTCAGCTAACGTGCCGCAATAAAAAGTTTAGGGCATTAGGCAATGTAGCCTTAAAAGCTATTAATGGCTAACATAATGCTAAGATCCATTTTTTGATCGTTTTTGTAGGGGGAAGATAAAGAGGAGGGGGATGGACAAAGAAACTCACTACACAAGCGCCATTGGGGCCGGCTCTTCGGCATATCACCACGTGTGTCCAATCGCACGCGTTCATCGTCATTCCGTTCCCAGCAAGAATGTCGGGAGGCACTAACTGACGCCAACTTCAGTGTGAGGGACTTCATTCCTCTCAATCAAGTCATCACTTGGCCTCTTTTCTCTTCGTCCATCCACACTCCTGGTGCGCAAACAGCGCACGTTGCGAGAGTCCGTTTGCTGGCATGCGCAACACGTGATCAAGCCATCGGAGCCTGCCGCATAATATAATGGTGCTGAGCGGGTCCATTCTCTATCCTTGCACCAAATACGCGACGCCGAACACATTCATTGCTCACGCGGTGATTCCACCAGGCATGAGCTAAGCTGCGAAGACAGGGCTGATCGAAGGTAACTAGCATCTGGAAGGTCTGGAAGGTCTTGTCAAGTTGAAGTGTAAAATTGCCAAACTGTCCGTGCGAAAGGAGTTCCTGGAACAATGTTTAAATGTAAACCGTTTCCCCGCTGCTTATTGCAAGAGTCTGCGAGCGCAGAGACTACGATCGAACGCTAGGAATTTAAGACGAATGACCAGGTGCTTTCTCGAGGCGACTACAGAAAAACTCAAACAATACCGCGAGATGTGCTTGGCCAAACGATCAGCAATCGACAACTTAACTTTGGTATGTTACTTCAAATTTGTAAACTTCTGTCGAAATTTGGTAGGTGAAACTAAGAGGATATGGACTGAGCGTTTTTCTAAGTCATTGAATCACAAACTGTTTGAGTATAGTTTACCGTTTGAGCCATCAAAGTATGTTACCAACCTCTCCTCTGTGCTATTAACTCCCCTACAGCTAGAGGGTCTGTCATGTGGGTTGAAATTTTGTGTTCCACCTGGAAAGGCTAACAGCATAGAAACCCAAGCTCAAATGGAGGTATTTTACAAACAACTTGTCGGACTTACGCCAACCTCCAAAGATAACGAACAGTGGCTTAAAGCAAAACTCGTGGATCTTGAACACCAGTATCGAATCTCCAGCTCTGATCAAAGATCTCCCCTCGAAGCTAAACATTTAGAGGCCTTAAAACAACTCAGGTCAGAGGGAAAGGTGGTTGTCCTTCACCCAGACAAAGGTTCGGGTGCTGTAGTGTTAGACAAATCGGCTTATATAGAAAAGATGATGACACTACTAAACGACCGTACTAAATTCGAACCAGACGGCACGCCTAACAACCCAATGGAGTTGGAGAAAAGAATAAACGTCGAACTGCAAACGTTGTTAGAAGGAAATTTCATAACTGCTGCGACTGCAAAATCCTTAAGACCCAGGGGTACGCAGACACCACAGCTTTATGGGTTGCCAAAATTGCACAAGGTGGACGTCCCTCTGAGACCGATTCTGTCCATGAGCAATTCCCCACAACACAAGCTAGCGAAGTGGCTAGTAGCACTGTTGGAGCCAGTTAAACGATCAATGGTTAAACATAGTCTAAGAGATACGTTTGAGTTAGTGGAACTTCTGGACGGTATTGAATTGCGAGGAAAATTCATGGCCAGCATCGATATCATCTCACTATTTACCAATGTGCCACTAACAGAGACGATTCAGATTATCTGTAATCATGTGGTCGAGAATCAAGTAGAAATAGGCATACCAGTCTCGGAATTAGAACGACTTCTTCTGTTATGTACATCGAATGTCAAGTTCTATTTTCAAGAACAAGGCTACCGCCAAGTGGATGGTGTTGCAATGGGCAGTCCACTGGGACCGGTATTAGCAGACATTTTCGTCGCCCATCTCGAGAATCAAGTCAGGGACGAGATCGACGAAACAGTGTTGTTTCGTAGGTATGTGGACGACACTTTGTTAATCTGCGACAGCGAGTATCAGTTAGCCCAACTGGTTACTAAGTTGAATGGCTTACACACAAACATTAAAGTGACAACGGAGCACGAACAGCATGATACGCTGCCGTTCTTGGACATCCTGATCGAGCGTAGAAGTGACGGTTCAGTACGCAGATCAGTTTACCGCAAGCCAACGTGGAAGGGACAGTACTTGAACTTCTAGTTTTGTCCCCAAGAGGTACAAACAAGGTCTAGTGAAGACTTTGTTCAACAGAGCTAGAAAAATATGCACTGCTGATATGTTGGAACAAGAGGTGCGGCTGATAACAAGCACCCTCGTAGACAATGGGTACCCACCGTCTTTCATTGCACAGTTTAGTGCGGAGAAAGAGAAAACATGTGTGCCCACGGTACCAAAAATGAAGGTAACCCTGCAATTGCCATTCAAGGGCGACGACGTATGCCAGGTTTTTCAACGCCGAATGAAATCCGCAGTGGCACGCGTATACCCTGCGGCGGAACCAGTACTCATCTACACAACGAATGGTATCCCCACTACATTGGTTCAACGCCGGCTGTCACTGTCCAGCCGTTCACATATCCTTTACCAATTTACATGCATTTGCAAGGCCGAATACGTGGGCATGACAGAACAATTGAGGGTGATGGTCGCGGATCACATACCGGAGTGGGTGAGTAAACACGTTTCGCAGATGACCACGTCCACCACCTTGAATGCGCAGCCAAGGAAGCGAAATGAAGTTCCATACAAACAACCAGCTTCATCAATCGCCCGCCATCTGCTGGCTGACAATCACTGTGTAGACCCCGTGCGGACGTTCCGTGTTATCTATGCATCAATGAACCCCCTAACTTTACGATATGCTGAGGCCGTGGCTAGCAGACTACTCGGCCCAAATATGTGTGTGCAGAAGGACGCATTTGTGACCCTGGCCTTGCCGTGGTAGCAGGCCGGGCACAGATGACAAACTGACATGAATGTAAGTGTGTATAGTTTGGTCAATTTGCCATTTTAACTGCGCTCCTTTCATGATGATATAAATTCACACGTCTGTAGTACGCACTTGAAAATATGCAGAGAAATTATTCCGGACTTAAATCGTGCAGCACTCTTGTGTTAACTTTTCTGCTAAAAGTCTCCTCGGGAACTAATTGTTTCAATTAGCTTCTTTATGTCTATGGATTTGATGGACCAAGCTTCGTAACCGTGCAGGAGGGTCGAACATACGGCTTCATTGTAAACTCTGCTCTTCAAAGTGAGACTAATTTCACACCGGCGATAGAACTCGGCGACCCTTTCTCCAGGGAAATGCTTAACTCCGCAGTTCTGGACACCTTTTGCTACTCGTTGAAAATTCAATGACAAAACCTAGAAGGTGCAATGGAATAAGCTTTGCTTACGACGTTAGTGGCAGCAAACGACAAGCAAAGCCTGTGGTAATTCCTGACTGTCCGTGAAACTACAGTTACTTCAGGATAGTTACGAACTTTCGGGCCCATCTTTCCTTAGTAGACAGTTCCGCAACGCAGACGTACGTAATGAAACAAATGCGTCATGGATGTTCAA
Organism: Dicrocoelium dendriticum; assembly: GCA_944474145.2. Lineage (NCBI taxonomy): Eukaryota > Metazoa > Platyhelminthes > Trematoda > Plagiorchiida > Dicrocoeliidae > Dicrocoelium > Dicrocoelium dendriticum. The sequence goes on along the minus strand of OX104064.1, from coordinate 59,500,181 downwards.
TAGCATTACGATTGTAGGTCATGGATGAACGCGGCGCACTTCAAGAAGTTGACGAATACTCCTCACCGCCAATTTTGTTGGCGACCCACTGTAGTCGTGTTCCTAAACCTCAAAGGGGCCTTTGATTCTGTTGGTCGACTTGCCCTTAGGGACTGCCTACTCAGGAATAGTGCACCCGAGAAATGCATAAACACTATCCGAATGCCACACACACACGTAGCTCGGGCAGAGTGAGAGTTTACGTCAAGCTGTCGCCAATCTCAAATACCTCCATCGGTGTAAGGCAGCGCTGCCCGCTGTCAACTTTCTTCTTTAAGTTCGCCAATGACGAATTCATGTAAATGGCACTTGCCGCGCACGAAATGGAAGGTGTGGAGCTGCTCCCTGGTGAAGGAGTTTACAATGAAGCCGTATGTTCGACCCTCCTGCACGGTTACGAAGCTTGGTCCATCACATCAATAGATATAAAGAAGCTAGTTACCTTCGATCAGCCCTGTCTTCGCAGCTTAGCTCATGCCTGGTGGAATCACCGCGTGAGCAATGAATGTGTTCGGCGTCGCGTATTTGGTGCAAGGATAGAGAATGGACCCGCTCAGCACCATTATATTATGCGGCAGGCTCCGATGGCTTGACCACGTGTTGCGCATGCCAGCAAACGGACTCTCGCGACGTGCGCTGTTTGCGCACCAGGAGTGTGGATGGACGAAGAGAAAAGAGGCCAAGTGATGACTTGATTGAGAGGAATGAAGTCCCTCACACTGAAGTTGGCGTCAGTTAGTGCCTCCCGACATTCTTGCTGGGAACGGAATGCCGATGAACGCGTGCGATTGGACACACGTGGTGATATGCCGAAGAGCCGGCCCAAATGGCGCTTGTGTAGTGAGTTTCTTTGTCCATCCCCCTCCTCTTTATCTTCCCCCTACAAAAACGATCAAAAAATGGATCTTAGCATTATGTTAGGCATTAACAGCTTTTAAGGCTACATTGCCTAATGCCCTAAACTTTTTATTGCGGCACGTTAGCTGAGGTGTGTTTCTCACCCTCGGCTAACGTGTATTGATGAAGATGAAGAAAAAAAGAAGAAGAAGAAGATGATGATGATGATGATGAACAGCTTTCCGACGAAACCTCGTCCAGAATGTTACCTGGCTTGTCCCTCTTGGAAAAAGTCCACTATAGCCAATGAAAGCTTGCGAAGTAGGATGGACACGAAGAGCATGAAAATAATAGAGGTTAGCGAAATTCCTCTGTAAATGGCGCAAGATTTGCGTAAGGCTTTCTTCCGAATCGAGACAAATGCCGACTCTCTCCATGGTTTGTAACCTTCTCTTCAGTCCAAACCTTTGTGAACAGTGTAGGATTCCGCTGACAAGTACTTTTCTGCCAGATTTGAATATATTCTGGGGCGTTGGCAAGACCGGGAGCGCCATGACGCTTCATAGTTTGTTTAGCGCTTCTGCTCCATGCTTGGTTAGGAAGAGCTGTGGAGATTGGCCAAGTAAAATCCGAGGGAAATGGAGGAATCACCGGGGAGGCTGCGCTGGGTAGTTAAGTTGAAGAGCAAAGCGCTCCGCGCAGCGACCCAAGCGCCTGTGTATGTTGGTGTTTTTAGTGCCGTTCTGACTTCCAGATTGTCTGACTGATAACTTGTGAATTGCTACCGGTGGTCTTGATGAGGCGAAATAAAACGCGGAAGTTTCCCGCCGAGGCAGCCGTTTCCATCTCACCCTCTCGTTTTGACCACCATGATTGAATGTCAGAGCGAAGGCTAGCCTTCAGCTCGTTCACGGTCTAGCCCAGGTTTTGCTTTTGGCTGTGTAGGGAGCGAGGCCGCAGTTGGGCAAATTAGCGGATACCATGACTTGTTGCAGATTTGAGCAGTGTTGTTGAACATCCAGACTGAAGTACAGAGTAAGAATTTCACGAAAACGCTGTTGAGAAAGCGTTCTTACCGTTGGGTGCTGCAACTTAGAGGTGTTCAATCGGGTTTTCTTGTCCCTAGGTGAGCCACCCAAACGCATGGAAACAGCCCCACACATCAATGCATGGTCGGTTTCAACGCACAGTGACCAATATGACCGGCAATCTCGTATGCTGCCATGTCACCTGCGACACATGAGTGTGTGGTCAATTTGGGATCAATTCTACTGATGATGGAGGATGCCAGGTGGTACAGTTTAGTAAAGGGTGATGAATGCTCGTGAGGTAATGGAAATTTAGTGGTAGGCACATATACTAAGCAGTCGCATTACGCTGTCAACGCGAATATCACAATATCCGTACAGTCCCCCGAGGTGGTTTTCACATGACAGCAAGCGACCTACAAGTGACTTGAAGGCTTCCGTAATAACAATGATATTTATTTCAGGCTCTCTAAGTAGCTATCGATAAATCCCATGAAACATACAAGCTGGCAAAACTCTTAAGTGCAGACGAAGTGTAGCGACCCATGAGGGTGTATTCACTAATTTATTATCTCCTGACGGTACACCGATGCAATCCAAATGCAGGCACTAAAATGCTGCCACACAAATTGGGATTCAGAGCGACTTACTACCTTATTTGGTTACTAATCAATAATTGGCTGCAATAAATATGCCATAGTTGTGGCGCGAAATGGGAAAACGGTGGTAAATGGCGTGTACTCAAGTGATCTACGCGCCCACGGAAGGTCTGTGGGTGACCCCGATTCCAAACACTGGATGTGGCGTGCGGGGCACCAACTCCAGATGAAGATAAGTACCTTTTAAACATATAACAGACATTCACGGAATTTCCACTTGCGAAGGAAGTATGACAGACCGATAGATGCGATGCCGACATTCCGCAGCACTACGCTAATTGTTTGTTCATTGACTTATTCATCTATTTAGGTTACCACAGTAGCTACGACGGTTTGTGCGCACCTGGGTGAGTTTGGTGTTCATCAACATTTTGAGTTTCCTCTGTGAATGCACGTTTTCCATCATCTTTCTTGTGAACTTGCTACAGCGCGGTCAAATCATGAGTGGTATGGGGGCACGGACCAACCTGTTGATTTTCTAGCATATGCTAGCGGAAGTAATGCTGCTCCTTTGCATGTTTGTGGCTTGTTTGTCGAGTTACCCGGCAAATGCTGCATAGATTTGCATTTTTCTCCTCATGGAAAGAATCCGCTGCTATTACGATGCCGCATGTATGTCACATTCTATCCAAATAATGTCATCTCAGGTGTGATGCGAATATTTCCCAGTCATTTCTGCGATATGGCCAGTTTGACGTAAGGCAACAATAGGCCTTACTCACTGCGTTACTTGACGTGATGTTTAAGGGCATAACGTTCTGCTCATCCACGGGCTACCTATCCCTAATATTAATTTTATGCAGTATTCAAGTCAAGTCAAGTGGAAATAAGCTTTATGTACCCTAATGGGTTCATTTTCAGCGTTTACACTATTACTGCGGACATCTGGATTATAATATCAACATAAATGCTTGGTTAGAAAAGTGGAAAAATGCAGAACTGTTACCCCAACAAGCGCTCGCGCGACTTCCGCTGGGTCAACAAGCAATCGTGAGAGATAAGGCAAAACAGTATTACGATATGATGAGTTGCGGGTGAATAGAATTCGGAATTTCGAACGGGTAGAAGAGAAAGAGAGCGTTTTGGAACGATCATTGTGAAAGGGATGCACTCGATCAGTTAGTACCTTAGAAGAAAAGTCATTGCAGGCACAAAGATACCTAAAAATAATCAAATCAAGTAATAAATCTCTAGACAAGCCGCTGCATCTAGCAATGTGATTCATAGACCGTACCAATAAGATGTAGTCTTTCTGAAGCATTCCATGGAAAATGACAGAAGAACAGTATAGCCAATGGGAATAATACAAGAGGTCACAAACCTGGATATTAAAGTACGAGATACTGAAAACGCCTTAAGTCTGAGGGCATAAAAAGGACGTTTCTGACTTTTCGTAAACTTGTACAGACTTGCGCGGATCAAGAAAGGTTCTGGGACAAAAACGCCGAGATACTTGACGAGGGAAGAGCTGGGTATGGGATTTCCATTCACAGTAAATGTCGGGGAGAAAGCTATGAGGGACTGCAACTTATCGCCATTAAGAATAGAAAATATTACATCCCTGCATTTCCAAGCATTAAGGATAAGAGATCTGGATGAAGACCACTCCACCAGATCTTCCAACCCACGTTGAAATGATGAGGAGTCATGGATAATGGGGGACATACATCCCAGCACATCATCAGCATATTTACACCCTATAAACATGGTTTGTATAGAGAGATGTTCAACATACAAGGAAAATAGAAATGGTGATAGGATCGCTCCCTGTAAAACACCACAGTCAGCACGGAGGACAGAGGATTTCTTACCGTAAAACTTGGTGAAGTGAGTACGATCTGTACATTAGTCACGTTACAGATTACACTCACGAGGGTGAACTCCGTTGTCGGATAGCAGGTTTAGCAACCTTAACGTATCCAGGCTTCCAAAGGCATTTGAATAATCCAGAAAGAAAAGCCGCACGGAGTTAATTTTTTGGTGCAATGCAGAGGCTGTAGAATGAACAACATATGCCACTGCATCCAATATGGAGCGCTAGGGTCTATACGCGAACTGGTAGATATTCTCTTCAGGAGCGGCTGAAAAAATCCGCGGAATTAATAATCTTTCGAAAACTTTTAGGAGCACGGATGTACATGCAATTGGGCGATACATTTGAGATCCAGTTTTTGGGACTGGTGTAATACTGGCCGCTCTCCAAATGTCTGGGATAACACCGGTAGTGAGGCAATTATTAAAGAGATCTGTTAGAGGCAGTGTGAGAGAATCAGCACACTCCTTCAAAGTTAATAGTGAGAAAGCATCAGGACCACAAGCTTTTGTCGCCTTTAATCTTTTGAATTGCTTGTGGACGTTGCTTTGATCGAAGGGCGCGGATGGACTTGAGCTAATGAATAAAGGCAAGGAGGATGAGCTTAGTGAGACGAAACTAAACTCCGAATTCAGTTATCTTCTTAGTGTATCGCATTAACAGCGCGTAGCTAAGGCGCATCCGTAAGTAGCAGAAGACAAAGAACTGTAGGCAAAATTAATACCTTGGAACATATTTGGAACCGATAGGAAAGTCATCATTTCAGGAAAGTTGTTAGACGACCGGTTAATCGGTCGTCTACCAACTTTTCTGAAATGTAGGCAAAATCGGTTATTGAGGAATCCGGATGCAACGAGGGCACAGAAAGTCGGAATCAAATAGGCACTGAATTCACCACACAGTAGTTGCACGGCAAAGTCCCCTGGGTCACTTGCACGTACACAGGACGAACACGCACTCAGTAGCACTCAGACAACGCCAGCACTCAGACAGCCGCATGTTACAGGGGTACTCCACTGACGATCCAGTCGGGTGGTTCGATTCAAACCCGGTAAGCATCTGTGCTGAATTCCAGACAAGCCTTTTATGTACTCGCTGCGGCTACGCAATGACACTGAGTGTCTGGTTCTCAAGCCCCCGGCACAGCAACAGCCCGGATACGCCACATCACGTGCGTTGTGTACCATGCTGGCCTACTTGGGGAAGACAGTCAAGCCTGGTTTAGACGGTTGCAGCATTCAAGGCTTCGTCCGTGGCTGTCTGCTTATGTTGTCCTCTGAGTGCAGTGAAACAGATTTCGTCCACAATTGGTGTCACCTACGGTTACCGTACTATGCGATCCGGGCTAAGTTAGGAATTATAGTGTACTAGGCGGAGGCTGACCGAAGTAGTTCTGAACCGGGCATAATGCTTTCGCTCTTCCACGAAACTGGCAGTCACAGATCCAGGACGGTGGTTCTGCTACAATTTCAGAAACGGTGCATACATCGTCAGCCGTGATTGCACAATCCTAAGTTCAGCCACAATCATGTGCAAAGAATATATAACTTTGAGACAATTAAAAGTCCCTTCACAAAACAAGATGCATGCTGCAAGATTCTTAGACAGATTAGTCTCGGCACTCTTACTTAGTTTAAATATCATGGAATGTTAATTTTACCATTTTAGTACTACATCAATGAAGTCTCGGTTAGTTGAGGTTCTGTTTTTGGATATTCTGTAGCGCTGCTTGCCATGCATCTTTTCTCTGTCAAAATCGTTCCGAGATCACGCTTGTTCCACTTTGCGCACCTCCGACATTACAAAATGCATCCTGTTTGTCATTCAGTGACTACTTTACCAGTTGCCTATCTCGTCGGTCCGTTGAAAGCGGAGTGAGTGATTGTCTGTCTCGACTAAGACTGTTAGTATTGCGAGCACGGTATGCTGAACTACACAATGAACAACTGCCAGTGTCAAAAGAGCAATTCTGCGTTATCTAGTCAGCTGTTTACATTTACTTAGCAGATTGGATAGATTGCATACAGATATTATCAAGGTGCATTCATGTAGCCGCTACATGAATGACGCTTTCGTCGTTGTACACACTGCCGAACAAGCAGAACAACTACTGTTGGCGCTAAGCAACTGTTACCCCGTAATGAAATTTACAGTTGAGAACGAATCTTACAACGCCTTCCAATTTTAGATGTTCGCTTAAAAGAAACCTAAGTGGTAAACTACCTAATATTTGACTTTTTATAATCTCAACAGTCTATCAACTAGACACAGAGACAACATAAAACCATGGAGATCAGCGGATAAGCAAGAGTCGTCGCGTCATAATCATCGTGGCATGCTAGCTGAAGGTGAGCAACACACTTCAGTTAATATACCGCAGCGAGAATGCAAAAGTTTGACAAAAAGTAGAACAAAACAGTTTTAGTTTGTTTTTCACACGCCGATTTTTCTTTTTTTGTCATTTTCAATGTTGGTAGTATTTAACATGTAAATCAATACAGTACTGTACACTATTTTTCCACTGATTCCGGTTGCGGACCATGTGTTCAAGAGTCCTGAGCCATTGGCACTCCTCATCTTTGGGTCCCCATCCTGGAAGACGTACGGATCCAACAGCGGTTAGACACGACGTCAGCGATTTCATGTGCTGCCGCCAAGTGGAAGTCTGACCACCACGCGGTCGCTTCCAGCCATGTCCTTGACGAGCGAATAGAGCGCGACGCGGTAGACGCTCAGGTGCCATGCGTAGGACGTGACCGAGCCGTCTTAACTGTCGCAACAAAACCAGTTTTTTGAAGGGAATACTTGCATTCCCCAAGATGCAAAATCGAACATCATTACTATCAACTCGATGTTGCCACCAAACACGAGCGATCCTCCTTAAGCAACCGTTATCGAACGCAGAAAGACGACGCATGTCTTCCACGCGAATCGGCCAGTACTCGCACCCATACAACAATACTGAGCGAACTGATGCGCTGTAAATGCGGCCCTTTAGTGAGAATGAGACGTCACGACGATGCCACAAGTGCCTCAGATTGACAAATGCTGATCGAGCTTTAGCGATACGAAGAGAAACTTCCTTATTGATAGGGCCGTCAGCAGAAACACAGCTCCCAAGGTAGATGAAACTATCTACCTGTTCAAGTTGTGCACCTTCGAGCGTGAGCACGGGAGCAGGTGAAAGCCAATCCTTGAGCAGTACTTTACACTTCGATGGGGCGAAGCTCATGCCGTACTTAGATGCTTCAACCGCCAAACGATCCAGAATGAGTTGCATACCCTGAGGACTGTCACCAAGTGAGGCGATATCATCAGCGCTCACCCGCTAGAAGCTCTAAGTCGAAGTGTTGGAAACCTTATAGAGAATTTGACAGAACGTCTTCGATTGCGAACTTGAAGAGGAATGGGGACATAGGGCAGCCCTGTCGCACACCGCTATTGATAGCGAATTGTGAGGAAAGCTTGCCATAGACCCTCTTTCTGTCAAATGTATGAAGGTATGGTGCTCGTAAGATAGAGGCATATTTCTCTGGCACCGCGTTCTTTAGTAGGCAACGTCATAAAGCAGGTCGATCAACGGAGTCAAAAGCGGCACGTATGTCTAGGAATGCAATGCTAGTGGGCCTGTGATAAATGTGGCGATGTTCGAGGAGCTGGCGGAGCGTGAAGATTTGATCCACGCATCCGCGGCCACGACGGAAACCGGCTTGTTCTTCACGGTAGTATGATTCACGTGCTGCGGATAGTCTGTGAAGCAGAATGGATGCCAATAGCTTAGAGGCAACCGAAATAAGACTAATCCCGCGATGATTTGCACCTGAAGTGCGAGCGCCTTTCTTGAAAATCTGGACAATAAGTGATTCGCCCCAAGAGGAAGGCACTTTCTCTTTACGCCAAATTTTTGCGAACAGCGTGGTCGGCTGGTTAATGATCGCCACACCGCCGTACCTGAATAGTTCCGGAGGAAGTCCGTCTAAGTCGGCAGCATTGAAGCACTTCAAGCGTCGAACCTTGAGGCAGACTTCCGCTTCGCTGGGTGGATTCAGTGGGACGAGCCATTTCGTGTCCTGTGAATTATAAACGAGCTCCGGTTCGTACCATCTTTGCGATAGCTAGCCATCTACGGTCAGGGGAAGCGATTACATGTGAGCTACAAAGTGTCTCCTCTACAGTACGCGAAAGTGGACGTCCGGAGAATTTCCTAGCAAAGCACTCAAACGGGAACGCGAAAACCGGGAACGTACGAGAGTCCGACGTCCCTAAGAAAAATGTGTCCATAACGATGCCACTCAAAAGAGTCTAAAGTGGTAAGAGATTGTGATATCACCTCCGTCAATCGATCGCACAGATCGTACGCTGCTGAGCATGTGGTTTGGCACCCAGTTGCTGTTTAAATCCACCCTGGACATGATAGACACTTGCGCTTCACTCTAGGCGCTGCCTGCGTATTGTGCTGTTGCAAGCACTGTAAATGCATTGTAAGCATGCTTTGTGGAGCCAATGTCATCGTCTAATAAGGCTTCAGGATCTCGCTGCTTTCTACTGACACGTATCCGCGCAGCTTGCAAGTCGGCAGCAATTTATGCCACTGCGTGCAAAAATGGCCGCTTGTTTGGTTGCCTGTAATAGTTGTTTATGTCAAGGTTAGTGTGCGCGGATCCCGCTGTAAATTATTCACAACAAGCTACAAGGATGTCGGTAAATGAGAGAACAGTGTTTGGCTGGTTTCCCTATGTACCAGAATTACCCGACTGAACTTCGTGCGCCGCCACTATTTATTGGCCCTGCCGTGCTTCCTACGGCGATGGTGTGTCATTTGGCAATATGGCAGTTTTTGTAGCAAAGTGACGTGTTTCGTTGTCAACTGATGCGATTGACGAAGACTTGAGGCTAGCAGTCAAGTCACTGGATGTAATAGGGAGGTTCCATCTGCATTCATAATCCTTTAAATGGTCCATTTTGTGCACCGCTGGTGACTTCCAGGTTGGTGTGGATCATCGGCCTGCAGTACCTGTATTAAATTCTTAGGTTGTTATTTGTATTCCATTAGGGGACAACTAGGCTCGACTCCGCTAGACTTCCCTTTGAACGGGCGTTTGGTTTTTCACGACGCGCAGTGCTTGGACGGTAGTCTTTTTTGCAATCTGTCACGACTGTTAAGAAATTCTGTCGCAGTCACAGCGTCCATGAACTGAAGGAGTACGCTGCAAATGCGGTGATAGCCATGGGATCGCAAGGAGTCACTTTTATTCTTCTTTGCTTCAGCTCATTCGGAATGCAATGAAAGTGTGCAGGCCCGTGGTGTATGCGACCAGCAAGCTTATCGGAGTACAGCTTCTGTCTTCGTTTTCACAATTTAGGTAAACGGGTGCAGTGATATTATGAGACAAGGTGTTGTAACGCGCTCGTGTGGCTGACGTTATAGAGTTGTGCCAGGAGATAAAGCAGCATGAATTTATATATATATATATATATATATATATATATATATATATATATATATATATATATATATGGTTGGCGGCATCCGGTTTCGGATTTGCCTGTCACTGTGGCCAGCTACAGGACGCCTGCGCCTACAGAGGGACCATGAGTGGGTTGTGCTGCACCACCCATAGCTCCAACCACACAGCCCATATCCAGTGTAAACCCGAAGGAATAAGACCGGGAGGCATGTGGATGGGAGCCACGTTTCATCAACGGAGCCCGCCCACACTCCTTCACAGGCAAACATAAGCGCGCTGTATTTGGGGAATCAACTGCACACAAGGCGGTGGCTGGACCGTGGTCCGCTTCACACTGAGTGTATAGAACAACTCTTTGATCCGAACACGGCCACAAGGACGGTGCACCCCGTCCGCTCCGCAACGATTAACTGTCTTCTGGAGCCAGTATGAACGAGGTAGTGGATAATAGACAGCTGGGCATCTTGTCAACTTGCATATCAAGGGCAGCCACACCGGAATATCAAACAACAGCCAATCACTTGGGAGAAAGACAACAAAGAAAATAAATCGAGTACTGCATAAGGAAACGGTGACATAAACCTTAAATTAGTGAGTATATGAAATAAGTTATTTACAAAAGAATCCGCGATAAGTTCACGAAGTCAAAAAAGTATAGTTTACGGAAATGCCACAAACATGAAAATGTTATCGAAATTAGATACAATTGGCTTAAGCGACGTATGCAGGTTTATAGAAGAGAGTACAGGTAGACATTTATATGCGTAAGAAAAACATTAGGACAAAATTGAAAACACACCACCTGAAATAAATAGACTTAGCACGCAAGCACGCGATTAGTAAATCGAATGCAGCGTACCTACAAATGCTGCGCCCGTTCTGCCTACGTTCTCTGCAGGACCCGTCGTCGCTTCGGTAGTGGTCCCGAGTGGCCTCGCTCATGGCTCACTAGGACTTCCTGACTCAGGCACTCGCGACCGCATGTGCTACAGCACCATGCGCTCGATGTCGATGGAATACAACCCATCGGTGCTTGCCGCTTCCGCACTTACCGCTTCTTCTCTGCATGTATGAGGGCTTTCTCCCACACTTCGGCAACTGCCTTCGTGATTAGATCGCGCCATGCACCACGATCAACCGCCTTCGATTCCTATGAGCTTCACTCAAGATTAGAACGTGAGAGGCTCACTTTGATCATGTCCTGGAAACATAACTTTGGTTTTCCTACATGCCGCTTCCCGTTAGTCAGCTGACCATATAAGAGTTGTTTCGGTATCCGCGTCGAATCTATACGGCTCACATGAGCGAGTCACCTCAGGTATCTCAGAAAAGTATGCGGTCCACTGCATTCATCCCACTTTGTCACAACACTTCCGTGTCAGCAACTCTGTCGCCCCAACCGATGCGTAAAATCCGTCGCAAACACTGCTGATGGAACCGCTCGAGATATTGCACATCCCGACGATACATCGTCCACGTTTAACTGCCGTATAGAAGAAGACAGCACCATGGATTTGTGCCAATGCTAAGCTGATGGTTGTTCCACACTCGGTACTCAAACTTTCTGAATGCCGCCGCTGCCTTCGAGACGCGGATACGAAGCTCACTGTGTATCTGCTGATCAGTCGACATCACACTCCCAAGGTAGCAGAAGCGGGAGGTGCTTTCCAACAAATAAATAAATTGTATATTCCTAGACGATGCGAGAAGCTGTTCCCTAATAGGGACAGATCAAATAATGGTACAACTTTTCCGTGACATTTCAGTAATAAATTTTCAGAGATTATGATGGGCGCAATTGCAAATTAGGTAATAGAGTAATTAGAATCGTTCTGCTATCTTTTTCCTGCCATTGAATCAGAATTCTTCACAATCACACGACAGATATTCGGGCTGAGAAAAAATATTTAATGAAAGGGGCTGTTGTCTGAAATGTTATATGTATGTGTTTCGGAAATTTATTCAGGCACCACAGATACGGTTTTCGGATGCGTTATCTAGGGACTGTTATGTCTCGAACATCTTAATCACGTTTTGAAAGGTTAAAGGCTTACTAATCGCAAGCTTAAAATTACAAAGTGTATAGCATGTGCTGATATCACTTGGAACTTTGTTCCAAATCTTTGAATATTGGGTTAGAAAGGAACGTTCTCTGATTCTCGTAGTAAGTTTTGGAATCATGACCTTTACCTCTTTGTTGCGTATTGGATATCTGCTGTTTAAAGATATGTGAACACCGTTTTCAAGACTGCGAATTTGACAATTAATGATTCTGTAAGAAAACGTAGGTTCAGCTTCATTATCCGAAGCCAAACTGGGTTAAATCCAAGTTTAGCACATCGCTCTCTGTATGTCAACTTTGAGGATTATCCACATAACTTTTCGTGAAGCGTCTCTGGACCGTCTCAAGAGCGTGCTGGTCAGATTTCCGCAGATTACACTGTACCATTGAACAGTATTCCATACACGGCAATACATATGTTTGTAAAGCGATATGCGCGATTCCGTGAGGTAAAAATGATGGCATATTTACCAGATGGTCTTCACGGCTTTCGAAAATTGAAAGTCACAGTGTTCAGAGAAGTTAAAGGTGAATGAATATCGCACGCAAAAGTCACGCACTGCACTTACTGGCGAGATATATGCGTCTTGTAATAATAAACTGTCTGGCCGTACTTGGCATTTGTAGAACAAAATATTATACTTGTCCACGGCAGATGACATTTGCCACAGTTTGTACCAGGAGTCAAGGGCAGATAGGTCATCCTGAATGAGACCTACGGCTTCGTGAGTATTTGCATGTGGTAGGGAGTAGACAAATTTAATGACAATATTAAAGATAAACGCAACAACATTTCATATTCTCTGGAATATAGAGTTAATATAAAAAAGAAAAAGAAGTGAACCAAGAATACCCACTTGAATCATCAATCGGATCGACAATCTCTGGACTGGTAGCGGAAGCAGTGATGCAAAGCTTAGAACAGAAAGCATTGCCAATAGTGGAGCCCAAACTTTGGGTACGTTACGTAGACGATACTTTTGTCATCCTCAAACGCTCCAGACTACAAGAAACACATCAACTAATCAACAATATATTTTCCGGCATCCATTTCACCAAAGAGGAAGAGAACAACGATCAGTTGCCATTCTTGGACGTGCTCGTGAGAAGACATGCTTCTGGGTCACTGTAAACAACAGTTTATCGGAAAGTGACCCACACCGACCAGATCTTAAACTATCGCAGGAACCATCCGACCATATACAAGCGAAGTTGCGTGAGAACGCTTTGCAAACGGGCCCAGACACATTGTAGCACGCCGCAACTGAGAAAGGCGGAGGAAGACCACCTATTTAGCATGTTTCAGTGAAATTCGTACCCTAGAAGCTTTATTCTACGCTGCCTGATGTCGAAGAGCCAGTCACAACCCGCAACTGCATGTGTAACAGAAAGAAGAACGATTATCCTACCTTACATCCATGGGATTTCTGAAATCGCAGCGAGGCTTCTAATGCCTCACGGGATAACTGTTGCACACGCAGCAACGGAAACCATACGAAGTAAACTTTTTAAGGTGAAGGACAAACTCACTAAGAAAGAAACATCGGGTGTAGTTTACAAAATTTCCTGCAAGAATTGTGACAGGTACTATGTAGGCCAGACTGGAAGAAAACTTGGCACAAGACTGCACGAACATAGTCTGGCCATCCGCCGCCACGATGAGAAATCCTTAATGTCAGTACACATAGATGCCGAGAACCATCAGTTCGATCTGGAGAACATTGAAATAGTTGGAAGAGCAAGAAACCGCAGAGCGCGTGAGTTCTTCGAGGCTTGACATTCTGGCCGGAACTCAATCAACATACACCTGGAGCTGGAGGGTGTCTATGAAGCTCTGCAGGTTAAGCCAGCATTAGGCACCAGATCGACAAGGAGAAGAGGTGCCCACTCAACCGACTCACGTGAACAGCTCGAAAGCTGACATTCGAAGCAGGCAACAATCAATAGGCACTCGGATCTGACATTGTTTTGCGAGACCGCGAATCAGGACTGAATAGCCGCACTGAAGATGTTACCTAGTTTGGTAACGAAACGTCTGCAACCGAAATGACCGGCTCGGAGAACAGGGCAATCCTCTCATCCACACCCCGAGCTACAGGTATTCTCAGTTATTTCCAGATAATGCTTTGTGTTCTGTACATCGTACTACGTTCTTAGACGGCATTTGATCACGCGATGATCGCTCTCCGGGAATTCATCAAGAACGTTAACACTGATTCCAGGTATGACTAATGAGAAAATGAGATCCAGATACTTCCGCCTCTGATAGGTTTGGAGACGTATTGCTGCCGACCATTCATTTGGATACAGGAGATGAGATTTTAATATTTTAAAAGAGCGGTTCCTATGGGCCATGAAATCGAAGGTGGATTGAAATCACATTAATTATCTTATGTATAAATGGTAGGCTAGCGGCATATTAAAATACAAGCGTCAGATGTTGCAGGTCTTCTTGGCTGCAGTTTGGTGTGCTGTATATACATCCCATAAGCAGCTGCTGCTGATTAACAGGCATCGAGAGCCAAAGTGATTCCTGAACATTGTTCAACACTGGATTTTCGAACGCTGCTGCTGCGAGCAATCTTTTCAGGTAACTTACACAGCCACCACCTCGACGACCAGGCCGATTTCTGATAAACTTGTTATATCCGAAAATAGTTCACTGAGTGTAAGACAAGCCATCATGGCACCACGATTCAGTTAGAAATATTATATCAGGACTATTCACCAAAACAAAAGAGCGTGGGGATCTTAGAGTAAAGTGAGCGAATGATTATCAAAAATACTAAGATAGATGTGAGATATGAGGAAACTTCTTTAGGTCGTGTTATAAACACTGGGGTTTCAAGCCGTGTGCCTGGACCCAAGTTAGAAATTGTTGAAAAAGTGCGCGTATTTCCAACGGTGGAAAATGGTTTGGAGGTGGCCACAGCGGAGGGGGTTGAGACTGAGTATGGCCTCTAGAAAATGGATTGAGGGAAAAAGTCCATGATTACTGCAATAGCCTGTGGGAGCTGGAGAGTTAGGTTGTATCCTCTGCATCATGTCGCTAATAGGCGTTTGATCACGTAACGCATTGATAGGAGTCAGAGGGTTGCTGTTATTTCCATCTATGGGTAAAATCCGCTTAAGTGCGCTCGATATACAAGACTTCACTCTACGCGGTGGATGCACACTGGTGTCAGTCCATACACCAACATCAGCATAATCCATGTGGTTCTTTGATGGAATCGGAAAGCCATGATACCCAATTACACCATGTGTAAGCTGCAAAGATGGCAGCACGACTTACATAACTTTATGACCAATTGATGTACGTCTATCCAAATAAAATGACGGTACAGAGTCGCCTAGTGATGCCTGCGATAAATCTAGGTTAGTTTCAAAAATCACTTTATCATTCACCGCTTCCTCCTTATTTGCAGCAAGCGGAGTATTATCCTCACATTTGTGTTGGCCACTAAGTTGAGCAATATCAACTGGATGCGGAGCGCCACATGACTGTTGGGTAATCTGGTTTACTTCAGACGTTCTCCTCCTTATATCTCGTTGTAACAGGATTTTGTCCTCCATAATTTTCATACTTTTGAAAGTTGTATTAAGCACAACGATATTGCGCTTTTGAGTGGATTGTTTAACAATAAGTTCATTTTGAAACTGGAAAAGTATAAGACACGCGTAACGCATTACATGTTTGCGTAGTCTGATGCAGCTGGACCAACAAGATTGCATACCGCATGCAGTGAGAAGCACTTTCTAAACAGTTTTTAATGGTAAATTGTCTGGCACATTAAAAACCACCGCATTGCGTGACCAGCGTACTCGATTGTGTACTGTAGCGCCCAAAACGATAACTCTTATCTTTCGTGTACAATTTACTTGTTGACCGATTGTACATTACTCCTTCTTGTTTTAATCTTACAACCGGCTCGACACACAACTGCCTTGTAAGTCCCCGCGCTCACGTGTACGCTCTTGCCTAGCTTCATCCGTCCGCTTCTTGTTGTAGCCCATCGAATACAGTCCGCTGTGTCCGACTCCAATTGCCTTCTGATATCCGCGCTTAATTCCGCGCATCGTCTCGGACTAGTATTAACTAGTCCTACGGTACTTCGGTCGAAATGGAGTCTATCAGTACACTGCACTTCATGAGGTTCATTCTATCAATATTTGGGGCGATTGAAATAAGACAGCTAGACTCTGCAAAGGTTGCAATATCGATGTGAGCATGTCGACTTTAGATGCAAGTTCAGCGTATGCAGTTTCAGCTACTGATGGACATTTTTCAGGCGTCTTTCCTAAGAAAGACGTCTAATATAACACTGGTAAAACTGGCAACTCCCAGAAACTGTGCGATTTGATTAGGAACATAAAGAACGCACCGCAGCGAACTAGTTGAATCTCCGCCTCCGAGTTGCACACGCTGTTGCTTTGGCAACGGGATCTCTCCACCAATTCCAAACGTGTTGTTGTTGTATCACCTTTCCAATGACACACCGGTTAGCAGTCAGGTCAGCACAGGCTACCCTCGTGACAGGTCACAAACGGTTGCAGGTGAATCCAGACAGGTATCGGAACGAAGCACAGGCTATCGATCTGGTCAGAGTGCTTTTTGGTGTGTGGCCGGTGGGTTGATTTTAATTGGCAGCCTCAGTGACTGCGACACAATCGAAAGATCAGCGGTAAATCCCTTATATTGTTGCCTGTATCTTCCTTATGCAGCTATCGATAAAAGCAGTCGTGTAGTTGTTAAAGAACCCTTACGTTGGGCTTCCAAAGAGGTCACAATTTGTGGTGTAAGATGCAAACCGAAAGAAATCCCTCCTGTAAACCTCCACAGAGAAAACGGAAAATGTAAAAATGGACGGGAGCTAGTTGTTTGTAATGCGTGGATTCGAAATATGCTGCGCGTTGGAAATAGCACCAATGCTGATTCGCGGCAATATTGAAGATTACACCTCCAGTGAAGGCTGAAAGAGACAGACAGCTTTGCTTGTGTTGATGGTGAGCCCGAATTTGGTCGCTGTCGAAGCCAGAGCACTAGTCATCCGCACTGTGTACAAACAACGCACAGTCATCAGCAAACAGCAGCATGCGGATAGTTGTCTCACAGACAAGAATTCTCGCACTGAAACGGCGGATGTTCAGCAATCCACCATCAATACGGTGCTCCACACGAACACCGTAAGCTCAAGCGGCATCAAAAGCACATAACGTCATTGCATGAAGATATATATTAGACAGGGCAGGATCTAAGACACAGCCTTGCTTCACACCAGCGACAACTGCAAACTCATTTGAGGTCTTTCCACTCAGCTGCACCCTTGCTCGCATACCACTGCGCAGACATTCAATTAAACTTACAAACTTACGCGGGCAACCAAACTTACCCAACACCAGCCACAATGCCTCGCGGTTCACCGTATCAAATGCCTTGGTGAAATCAACAAAGAGCGAGTACAATGGCTGGTGTCGTGCACTGAACTTCTCTTGCAACTGACGAACCGCAAACACCATATCTATTTTTGTTCGTCGCAGTCAGCTGACAATTCGGATAAGTCAACTACCTATCCGGAAAAGACGTCAGTGGTGCGCATCCTTCGGTCCTCTAGTGAGGATCGAACCCATGACTGCTAGTGGCTTGCGCCAACTAGCCCGCTGCTTATGCAACTGAGCCATGGAGGACGGTAGCCGACCACCACGAATTGTTAGTTAACTGCGATATAGCCCGACCCATCCCCCACTGTCACGCAGGCACCTGCCATGCAGATGACAGCGGTTGGCCTTCCAGCGTCAGGACTTCCCGTTTACGGCAGCTATGAATCGACATAGCATTTATGGAATCCGTAAGGGCGAATTTATATTACTTATGAGTAGAAGGATTTTAGCGAGTATTTTTGTGCGTCGCAGTCAGCTGACAATTCGGATAAGTCAACTACCTATCCATATATCATATCCATATCCATATCATATCCATATATCATAGCAACTACCTACCATATCTAAAGTGTTGCGACCCGAACGGAATCCACACTGCACTTCCGCCACGTTAGGTTCCACAACCTGACTGACGAGGCGGTTGAGCAGGATTCGGGCAATCACCTTGCCCACACAACTCAGCAAGTTGATGCCACGATAATTCGTGCAACATTGCTTGCTCCCTTTGCCCTTGTACAGTGGTAGCACAGAGGCATCCTTCAGCTCAGGAGGCACCTCCTCCTCAATCCATACACGTTGCACCAAGTGGTGCAGCGCAGTCACCAACGCGGGTCCGCCGTGTTTCAATACTTCAGGTGGGATCCCGGCGGCTCCGGCACACCTGCCGTTTCGCAGCTGAGCAAGTGCTCTCTGCGTCTCATCCAGTGTCGGCGTGTCCGTCAGACTCGTCTTCACGTCGTGCTGCTTGAGGGCATTCAAAGTAGGCCAGTCGATCTCTGAACGTTGTTCAAGTGACAGTCAAAGTGTTTTCGCCAGATCTGCATTTTGTCTGCAGTCTGTGTGCAGGTAGCGCCTGAACTACCATCAATCAGCGTCCTCAGCAGCTCCAATCTCGGTCCATACACCGCCTTCAAGCAGTCAAAGAATTCTTTGTGTTGGCAGCGTTCGGCTTCGCCTTCTCCGTCCACTATGCATTTTTGATGCGACGGAGCTCGCGAGTCAGTCGCCGTCGTAGTTTGCGAAACTGACTACTCTTCCCCAAGTCACTGGGGTCTACCATGTGTGCATCAAATGCTGCATTATTACTCGACACCAATGCACCAATCGTTGCATTGTAGTCATCAAACCAATCAGACCGCTTAGGGTTTGCGCGCCCGATTGTCTCCTCGGCAGAAGCTGTCACCTGATCGCGAATGTGGTGCCACAGGTCGCCCACTGTGGCTATGCAGTCCACATCACACAGGCGTGCAGCCATCGCCTTCTCCAGCTCAGTACGTTTCGCCACAGTACCGAGGGAGAGAATGTTAACTTTACGCCGATTCACAGCGGGAGTGCAGTACATAGAGTTACGAAAATATATATACGGTTGGGTCCGCACCAAGTTGTGAGCAGTGCCACACTCAGCTCCACGCAGTGCACATGTCATGCGCACTTCACGCATATCACGCTGACGTACGATGACATAGTCGAGCAGGTGAGCGTGACCACTCCGTGGCTGCGTCCAAGTTGCTGTATCACTCGCACTCAGTGCAAACCAAGTGTTCGTGATCGTCAGACCGTGAGTGGCACAAAGTGAGAGCAGCCTGTCACCGTTCGCATTCGCTGAACCAATGCCATGCGAACGGATAACATCTGTCCACCTTGATGCATCACGCCCAACGCGCGCGTTGAAATCACCCAGCAGAAATAGTCGGTCGCTGCTCGGCACAGACCGTACCACGGAGGATAGCTGAGTGTAGAATTGATCACACGGGTCATCAGGATAACACATGATCGGACCGTACGCGCTTATAAAAGTGGCAAACTTACCTCTTCCGAGTCTTAGACGAACAGTCATCAGTCGCGCGCTGATGCCTGTTGGTTCACCCACCAGCTGGTCATGGAGACGATCGGGTATTGCAAATCCGACCCCATGATCACGTGGTGCTGAGGCGGCGTTGCCCACCCAGCAAAATGTGTAGCCAGCACCTGCTTAATGCAACTTACCTTGCTCAGCGAGCCGAGTTTCACTGAGTACCGCAATATCGATGTTGTAGCGCGCCAGCTCCATCGCGACAAGTGCAGTGCGCCGCTCGAGGCGCTCGCTGGAGTTCCGGTCCAGTAGTGTGCGCACGTTTCAGCACCCGGTGCTGAGTGCTTTGCGCGCAGACATATGATTGCATTGGTGGACAATCGCACGCGAGTTGGTGGTTGTGCTTCGGAGGTTTGCTTGAGGGACTCCGCCCGGAGCCTTTGGCTCAGTAACCAAACCCACAAGGCAATGGGGAGCAGATCCAGCTCTGGAATGTGATTGCAGAGACAGATTGGGATCTGCTTGACGACCGTCACACGCAGTATTGGAAGTACTGGAACGATTTATATGTGTTTTGCGACCGTAGTAGGATACGCAACTGCGAACACGGCCAGACACAAGTGGGTTTCGGAGGGTTTGCATCAATTTGACCAGGGGCTGTCTGGCTTGAGGCGGGCAGTAGCAAACCATTGAACACCCGGAGGTGCCCTCCCACCGTCAGAGACAATGTGTGGCGCTGGTGCTCTACGCCAATAGAGCTGTGAGCTTATACCCCGTAGACCTGTTGTCTCCCATGGCTAGGTTTTACGGGAAGTGGGCCATCGACCACTTCCTAAGCTCCGAAAAGGAAGGCGTTTGGACTGGGTTACTGGTAGGACGTCCACACCTGTCAGGAGAACGATTCGAGTCCTCAGCCAAAGCCTTCGGTTAGATGTACACCCGAATGGCAGCGGGTCTAGCACACAGTCAGTTCACTGGCTCATGCGGATTTGTGTACAGGGTCCTAGCAGGGAGAAGGGCGAAACCCAACTCCCACCCAGCGGTCGTCACGAGCAGGCGTTCAGGACATGAGCCAATGGCGCAACAGTAGCAGCAGTGGGTAGGTCATCTGTCAGGATCTAGCCACCGACAGCCTCAGCGTACCATAGGCTCTCCCGCCAAATATATATATATATATATATATATATATATATATATATATATATATATATATATATATATAATTGAAATCGTGGCCATTTAAACTCCCTATATATGCGGCAGATTTCAAAGATTTGCACCCATTATTTCTGCAATTTCTTCTCATGACCAGATAAGCTCAGCGCCAAGTCAACCTGTGTATCTTTGATACATCAACCCTCTCCTTTCACAAGGTATACCGGCGATGGCGGACGGCACACTACCCGTACCCTCAAGGTTATTAGCAGACTCGTTCCCAATGCTCCCACACCTATTTACTGCTCAAATAATCCGCGATTACAATTATGCACACAACAATGACGCGAACGCTGACTCTACCATTTGTGATATGTTTTCATTACTTTTGATTGACGCCAGATGGATTATCAACAAACGGTATTTCTTAATCATGCTGGCACATTTAAACGTGCTGCAAGCAATCCTCCTTACCGAAACATGGTACGCCGCTGATATATTAGATTGTAATCTAATTGCACCCTATTAACACCTTTTTTGTAAAGATCGCTGTAAAAGAAAAGGTGGAGGATGCCTCATGCAACTCGATCACATATATAAATCGAAACGGTTTGAACATCCAACGCTGGTAAATGTCCCTGATTCTCTCTGGTTCTACGTCTCAGGAGCCTCGGTTTACTTACATCTATCCGCAACCCGCCAAATACATCAAACATGAATGTTGTCCGTATCAGCTGAGCTTTCGATTTTGCATCGGAATAGACACATAAACAAAGCATAACTGTAGGCGATTTCAACATACCGAAGATGCACTGGTCTTCCCAGACCTACTTGTCTGTACACAGCCTTCATTTAATCAGTCAGAGTTGGTTGGACACAGTGGGTTACTATAGCAACTAAGTTGATGAACACATTAGACGTGGTGTTTATATTGTGTGTGGCCAAGGTACTGCGAGATGTTTCAGTGAACATCCCTGGTAGCGACGGTAACATAATACTCTTAACCGCCACCATTAAAATGGCCACCAAACTTGTACCTCCTTCCCACTACTCCGGCCGCACTATTAACTGGAAATCCTTCAGTCAAATAATACGGTCCTGCGATTTAAATGCCTAGTTTCTCTCCAACGATGCCTGCACAGACGTGGAGCACTTCTATCATCAGTCCAAGCAAGCCATAAGCCTCGTTGCTGCACACGAAGAACGGATCAGTGACGTTTACAAAGAAGCAGCCGAACGTTCGACGAATCAGAAATCCAGCAAACCGATGGCACACTAAAAGGGAAAGGATATATTACAATGATTCTACAAATGCACCGACTCATCTCTGAAATCAAGCATTTACAGTTGATGAGGAGAACCTACGAAGATCGAGCAACCCTACGAATGATATGTAAGGCAAAAGAGCTGATCTGACGTCTCCGTCGAAGAACCAACAAATGCTTTTCATTGGTCACTGAAATGGTGGACGACATCCAGATGCATTTACTTCCTCCTTCTCCACCTACATGACCCTTGACACTAACGCTATAAATACATTAAGGTTCCATATAATGTGCTATTGCTCTCCGCAATATTTGCCAAGCAACACATTCTATTCAACCGTACTCAATTCTGGAAGTTGATGGCATCCAGCCATGAAACTGGGAGGGCCTGACATGTCATTGTGACTTTCGTATATGTTTGCCGTTTCACTGGGATCCAAGTAATTTGCAGATCAATGGGTAAGTTCATTCAGCATTCCTCGCCACAGGGGTTGCGTAAAACACTAGATTAACATTAACAGACCAAGCCAAAACATTCCTATGATAGCTGGGTTATTCGTGAAATTAGTAAAAATGTATGAGAAAGTTCATCAACTCACTGGGGCTGATAGACAGGTCCTACAATTATTTCCCTGACTAACGGTCGTACATATTCTGCTAGCTGAATTATCTGAACGACATACCGTACGCCATCGACTCAAAGTATGCCATATAAATTCTATGCTTGCACATGCAGAAATCATTCGATCGGGTACCTCATAAACGGTTACCTAATCAGATAGATTTCTTTGAAGTCCGCAACACATTAATGGGTTGGCCATCAACATACCTGAACAGTCCTGCTAAAATAGTCACCTTAGGCGTCTATTGCTCTTCCCGCATCCAATTACCAGCGGGATTAAACAAGCATGTGCGCTCGACACATTAATTTCCCTCCTTTATGTCAATCATATCAGTTCGGTTAACAAACATAATGTGCCGTATTTATTTGTTGGTGATATAACATTTGTCCACAAGTACCGAGGAGTTGAGCTTCCGAAGGTACTACCAGTCATTCAAAAATACATTCATTCACTTGAGATTTGATGTGACAGGTTGATGAAGACGTTTAAGCACAACAGTCAAGTATCATATGTTGCGGTAGCTTGACCCCTTAAGTAACTATCACACGTAACAGCGAACGCATTTGTGGACAACAGTCTACCCATAACCTTGGAATCAGATGTTCTTGTATCTTTGTGTTCTTAGAACAGATTGTGTACCAGATAGCATGATCCAGACAATCCTTCTCTAACATCTCTCATAACATGCATACAATCCCAGCTACAGTTGAACTATTTAAAATCCCTAATCGTCCCATCCTAGAGTATCGTAGCATAATCTGAGGCAATATGAGGAAACCAGATAGAACATCGATAGAAAGCCTTCAACCGTCGTTTACTAAACACGTATTGGGAAAAAATGCGATCATAAACTCTCGGGAGCGATGCCAACAACTCCATCTCCATCTGCTTTCTCCACGAAGACTAAAAGATAACTAGAGACTGCTGTATAATTTGATTCATGGCATTACCCATTGCAATCGATTCATTCTTAACATTGTTGCACAATTACATACGAGACCTAGGTAACAAAGACCTTATCCTTAATATACCACCACGCAAGACAAATTTCCGGTCCAACTTTCGTCTCACCATATATGATTCGCTGTGGAATCGGTTGCCATCCACACTCAGGTCGTGTGAGGCTGCACAAACCCTTCGCAGTAAGTTGGGAAGCTACCTCTACCCGGACAATATTATGTCGTCCGTTCGTGGGGCAGGTTATTTGAACATCCATTCAATGAAAGCCCAGATAGCGTCTAATGGGTGTAATATCACTAATGCACACAATGTAATTAGTCCGCAGTGTCTACAACATACCCAAACTGCAAATTCGCCTACCTTCGCATAAGACAAACATATGGGGCAAATACCTTGCCAGAAATGCAGACAAATATAAGAAGCTAACTTGATATTGCTCCTGCAAGAGCATGACATCACCAGTGCGTATATGTTCTGTGCCAAATATTGTCACAGCTTTGCACTTGAGGAGAAATGTACCCACTCTTGTTGTTATTATTATGATTATTATCATTATTCTCTTCATGCGACATATTGTTTCGACCAGAGGCAATATTGACCTGGCGTCTAAATGTGCCACTTGTACTGTGCACCTTGAACCGAGCACAAATTGTGTGCTCGGTACGTTACGGACTGCTACGACAAGCGTTGGAAATTTGACACAGGGACACCG
This sequence comes from Dicrocoelium dendriticum, assembly GCA_944474145.2. Classification (NCBI taxonomy): domain Eukaryota; kingdom Metazoa; phylum Platyhelminthes; class Trematoda; order Plagiorchiida; family Dicrocoeliidae; genus Dicrocoelium; species Dicrocoelium dendriticum. The sequence goes on along the minus strand of OX104064.1, from coordinate 59,476,110 downwards.
GCTACCGGCCGGGTCAGAATACGAACCAATGGTAAGTCTTTCCGACGAAAGATTGGTTAATGTGGTGCTGATGGAGAACGTGGAAACACCACATCCTAGGTTGACCAGCTGCAGTCAGGCGTATTGTTCGTAACTTCTAGCACCCTCATCTCTGTCTGCCTTCCGCTAACGGCAATGTGTCAACCTACTCGGTAGCATACCTGTCCCCCATAGATGCATACATCTAGCCCTGTGCTTACATCCAGGAAGTTCCATTGGCTAACGTCCCATGACCAATGAAAGCGTCACTGGTCATGTGTGCATGTAACCCCTCAGGGAGAGAATGAATTGATGCTTATGTGAAGTTGAATCTACAACACGTTGTTTTGATTTTTATAACACGCTAACTTATTAGCACTATGCGTGAAGTTGCCTGTAAACATGTATAGAACGCACGATCGTGGAGCGTTGTTGAATGAGGACGTCACTTTATTGATAAAACTGTCGCCTTCTGGTGAATATCCCCACTATATGTTGCATGTGAATGAAAGCGAAGGACGTGACCGAGCGCGTGCAGGTAGCCTTAGGTGAGACGTCAGGTCAGGAGGCATCGTGAGGAAATCAGTGAAGCTCCTCGATTTCGCGCTCCTGTCGTGGGACATATGGTAGCTGAGTTCTTCTAATATCTGGGCATACGGATTATGAATGCCAGTTCGTCCCCACTTGCTCTGCAGTATAAAATGTGTAGAGTGTGTTCGTTCTCGCTTAGTGAACTTTATGTGGAGGAACATGTATATGGTGATCGCTAAACTAGGTTAGGGTTTGAGTAATGGGTTATTCGCTTAAACTGCAGATGACACCATCATCCCCAGCAGCATTATATCAGCCAAGTGGAGTGATGCTTCGTTGCCATGCAACCACTGTGACCTAAGGAACGACGAATAAGAGAGTGAAGGGGGAGAGAAGAGGGACCTGGTATAAAACCACAGTGCCCTAAGAAAATATTCAGAGTCAAAGCGGTTACACCTTGTTAAAAACGGGGCAGGGTACATAGGCCGAAGGACGAAGCGTCTGTCTGAAAGGGTTAAAGAACACCATCCGACTTGGCTCATGACCGCTTGTCGAAAACAAACCAACTCATCCATAGCCACGCATCTCGCCGACACTGGCCACGCCGCCAACTTGGCTGAGTCATTCAAAGTGATATATCGGGTACCAGACAATGGATCAAAGTGCGTTCATAAACGTTTGCTTGAATCCGCAGATGCCATCGTGATTCGATTGTACGAACTGGAGTTGTGTGTTTGGAAACGGCTCGTTCAGATGTTAAAATTGCCTTGGCCCACCCGAACTACGACATCCGGCTCACGAAATGGAGTGTACGCTGCATTTGTGACATAACGGATAGTGATTGTGCTTAGTCAGTGACTGTGAACGGAATTTGTCTTACCAACCTTTAGGTTGTGTCTAACGTTTTGTGTTTTTCCACATAGAATTGTACAAGTCTGAAGAGGAATTATTGAAAACATGTTCGTTTGCATCGACTTTTAATCATCCAATGGAATTTTTACTACTTTGAAACATCGCTTAGACCGCCCTGTATTGAAATCGCTCAACAAGTACGTGATCTTCCAGCACAGGATAGCGAGAGCATATATATCTTATTTACATAGAAAATTGTATCGAGAACTGAATCTATCCAGTGAGTTATTGGAAACCACTTCTTTGGTCACGCATCAGGCTGGACAACGTAAGCCTGAAGCGTTTAGCTCTCAGTCAGTTTGAAACCACTCGTGTTAAAAGCATGAGATCAAGCGTGGGCTAAGTCAATTAACTGCCGTGCTAACCAGCCTCTCAATGAAGGATCGTGTAGAGTTAGAGAACACGGTCAAGGAAATCGTTGCAAAGCAAGGAGCAAAACTACGTAGTTCGATTTCGAAGACACTAAAAGGAATGAAACCGAGACTGTTTTTCCCAGCCGATCCTGATGTTGTGTCCCCAGGGGTTCGACTTAGCAGCTTCTTAGATTGCGCCACGCGAGTCAAAAGATAACGCACCGGACGAGAAGCATATTTGCGAAACACTGCATGGGCCGACGTGGGTATGAAAACAATCTGATTACAGTTCAAATCACGGCTCAGTGCTAACTTGAATTTATCGAGCTCAAAGAATCACGGGACATGTGAGTGGTATGAAACAGGCGGTAGTAACAAATGTTCTGCAACAGAAAAACTCTAGTCTGCAGTCATGAACGGCTACACAAGCATACCTGTTTTTCTTGCACCTCCAACACCTGAAAAGTACGTTTGCAATTTATCCACCCTTACGCTTGATTATACCATAATGGAAGTCCTGCCACTGGGCCCTAAATTCTGTCTCCCCACTGGAAGGGACAATAGACTGGCAATTGAGGCTCATTTCGAAAATATGTACGGGCAAACATCACAATTAGTTCCGTCAACTGATTCTCAGTTAGAAGAGTTTAAGTTGCTTCTAATGCGCGCATGCTACCAATATCGCCTAGCTCGGATAAAGCATCATAGCCCAGTGAAACACGAGCACACCCAGGTCTTAAACCACCTGGTTTGCCATAAAGATGTTTTGCTTACTCGGCCGGATAAAAGCGCTAATATAGTTGTTATGAACAAGGAAATTTTCATCCGGGAAATGCACGAACTGTTGGCAGACGATACCAAGTTTTCGAAGCTGGTTAATGAGAAAGACAAGACAAAGCAGATTGAAACTCAAATCTGCAACTGTCCCAAAAAGCTTAGGGATGAGGGTTACATCATTGAGAATGTAATTTGAAAATCTACGCCCAACAGGCACCACAATTCCTAGACGGTATGGTTTTCCTAAAGGCATAAATCTGACGTCTCCTACGACCAGCTTTAGGTATGAAAATCTCACCGTACAACTCTACGGCGCGGTGGTTTATCTTGCTTCTGAAAACTATCCGAAAACAAGTTGCTGTGCACAGCCTTAAGGACAGTTTTGATCTGGTGGATACCGTGCGCGATCTAAATGTCACGGACCTGACCATCTGTGCTCTCGATATGACTTCACATTTTAAAGATATTCCGTTATTTGAAACTATAAATTACATATGTGATTATGTCGAAGGAAACCAGGTAGCTCTTGGCGCTAAAGAACTGCTGCTTCAGTGAATTTTCAACCTCCAATTTCTGTTTAACGATGAATGGTATCCACAACACGATGGAGTTGCTATGGGCTCTCCACTTGGACCGTTTCTCGCTGACGTATTCATGGGTATGCTTGAAGAGGGTAAGTTGAAAGCTCTCATCACGAACCTGTCTTTACCGCCGTTACGTCGACGATATTTTTGTACTGCTACACTCCTCTTGAACCATCGAACATCTTACCAATGAATTCAGTTATTCGCAGGAAGCACTGAAGTTCACCTCCGAAGTATAGGTTAATCGTACCTCTCACTTCCTGACGTGGCAATGAAGCGACTCGAGAGTGGTATGTTACAACATCACCTTTATAGGGAACACACGTGGGATAGGCAATGCCTGATTTTCCAAACTTTCGTCACATTGAAATTAAAAAGGAACCTGATCCTGTCTAATGACATAAGCAGAAAGAATTTGCTCAGACAAAACGTTTCCCGAAGAACTGAAGCGCATAGTTTCGACGCTGAGAGAAAATGGTTACCCTGAAGGTCTCCTGAAAGCCAAGATGGGACAAAAGAAGAAGGCTCCCGTAACCCTTACAGTCCAGCGAAAACCCATATTTCGCTAACTAACATCCAGGGGAGAAATTGCTGCTGAAATCATAACTCGTCGCCTTTCTCATGCCCTCAGACACACTTTCCCAGCAGCTAAAATGCAAATCCAGTTCGCCGGTTACCCAATGGTTAGAACTAGTCCCAAAGTCAAGAGACCTGTCCACGCCAAATCAATGTGTATTTATTCTTTCTCCTGTTCCTGTGGGGCAGGGTACATAGGCCGAAGGACGAGGCGTCTGTCTGAAAGGGTGAAAGAACACCATCCGACTTGGCTCATGACCGCTTGTCGAAAACAAACCAACTCATCCATAGCCACGCATCTCGCCGACACTGGCCACGCCGCCAACTTGGCTGAGTCATTCAAAGTGATATATCGGGTACCAGACAATCGATCATAGTGCGTTCATAAACGTTTGCTTGAATCCGCAGATGCCATCGTGATTCGATTGTACGAACTGGAGTTGTGTGTTTGGAAACGGCTCGTTCAGATGTTAAAATTGCCTTGGCCCACCCGAACTACGACATCCGGCTCACGAAATGGAGTGTACGCTGCATTTGTGACCTAACGGATAGTGATTGTGCTTAGTCAGTGACTGTGAACGGAATTTGTCTTACCAACCTTTAGGTTGTGTCTAACGTTTTGTGTTTTTCCACATAGAATTGTACAAGTCTGAAGAGGAATTATTGAAAACATGTTCGCTTGCATCGACTTTTAATCATCCAATGGAATTTTTACTACTGTGAAACATCGCTTAGACCGCCCTGTATTGAAATCGCTCAACAAGTACGTGATCTTCCAGCACAGGATAGCGAGAGCATATATATCTTATTTTCATAGAAAATTGTATCGAGAACTGCATCTATCCAGTGAGTTATTGGAAACCACTTCTTTGGTCACGCATCAGGCTGGACAACGTAAGCCTGAAGCGTTTAGCTCTCAGTCAGTTTGAAAGCACTCGTGTTAAAAGCATGAGATCAAGCGTGGGCTAAGTCAATTAACTGCCGTGCTAACCAGCCTTTCAATGAAGGATCGTGTAGTTAGAGAACACGGTCAAGGAAATCGTCGCAAAGCAAGGAGCAAAACTACGTAGTTCGATTTCGAAGACACTAAAAGGAATGAAACCGAGACTGTTTTTCCCAGCCGATCCTGATGTTGTGTCCCCAGGGGTTCGACTTATCAGCTTCTTAGATTGCGCCACGCGAGTCAAAAGATAACGCACCGGACGAGAAGCATATTTGCGAAACACTGCATGGGCCGACGTGGGTATGAAAACAATCTGATTACAGTTCAAATCACGGCTCAGTGCTAACTTGAATTTATCGAGCTCAAAGAATCACGGGACGTGTGAGTGGTATGAAACAAGCGGTAGTAACAAATGTTCTGCAACACAGAAAAACTCTAGTCTGCAGTCATGAACGGCTACACAAGCATACCTGTGTTTTTCTTGCACCTCCAACACCTGAAAAGTACGTTTGCAATTTATCCACCCTTACGCTTGATTATACCATAATGGAAGTCCTGCCACTGGGCCCTAAATTCTGTCTCCCCACTGGAAGGGACAATAGACTGGCAATTGAGGCTCATTTCGAAAATATGTACGGGCAAACATCACAATTAGTTCCGTCAACTGATTCTCAGTTAGAAGAGTTTAAGTTGCTTCTAATGCGCGCATGCTACCAATATCGCCTAGCTCGGATAAAGCATCATAGCCCAGTGAAACACGAGCACACCCAGGCCTTAAACCACCTGGTTTGCCATAAAGATGTTTTGCTTACTCGGCTGGATAAAAGCGCTAATATAGTTGTTATGAACAAGGAAATTTTCATCCGGGAAATGCACGAACTGTTGGCAGACGATACCAAGTTTTCGAAGCTGGTTAATGAGAAAGACAAGACAAAGCAGATTGAAACTCAAATCTGCAACTGTCCCAAAAAGCTTAGGGATGAGGGTTACATCATTGAGAATGTAATTTGAAAATCTACGCCCAACAGGCACCACAATTCCTAGACGGTATGGTTTTCCTAAACGCATAAATCTGACGTCTCCTACGACCAGCTTTAGGTATGAAAATCTCACCGTACAACTCTACGGCGCGGTGGTTTATCTTGCTTCTGAAAACTATCCGAAAACAAGTTGCTGTGCACAGCCTTAAGGACAGTTTTGATTTGGTGGATACCGTGCGCGATCTAAATGTCACGGACCTGACCATCTGTGCTCTCGATATGACTTCACATTTTAAAGATATTCCGTTATTTGAAACTATAAATTACATATGTGATTATGTCGAAGGAAACCAGGTAGTTCTTGGCGCTAAAGAACTGCTGCTTCAGTGAATTTCAACCTCCAATTTCTGTTTAACGATGAATGGTATCCACAACACGATGGAGTTGCTATGGTCTCTCCACTTGGACCGTTTCTCGCTGACGTATTCATGGGTATGCTTGAACAGGGTAAGTTGAAAGCTGTCATCACGAACCTCAGTCTTTACCGCCGTTACGTCGACGATATTTTTGTACTGCTACACTCCTCTTGAACCATCGAACATCTTACCAATGAATTCAGTTATTCGCAGGAAGCACTGAAGTTCACCTCCGAAGTATAGGTTAATCGTACCTCTCACTTCCTGACGTGGCAATGAAGCGACTCGAGAGTGGTATGTTACAACATCACCTTTATAGGGAACACACGTGGGATAGGCAATGCCTGATTTTCCACACTTTCGTCACGTTGAAATTAAAAAGGAACCTGATCCTGTCTAATGACTCAAGCAGAAAGAATTTGCTCAGACAAAACGTTTCCCGAAGAACTGAAGCGCATAGTTTCGACGCTGAGAGAAAATGGTTACCCTGAAAGTCTCCTGAAAGCCAAGATGAGACAAAGGAAGAAGGCTCCCGTAACCCTTACAGTCCAGCGAAAACCCATATTTCGCTAACTAACATCCAAGGGAGAAATTGCTGCTGAAATCATAACTCGTCGCCTTTCTCATGCCCTCAGACACACTTTCCCAGCAGCTAAAATGCAAACCCAGTTCGCCGGTAACCCAATGGTTAGAACTAGTCCCAAAGTCAAGAGACCTGTCCACGCCAAATTAATGTGTATTTATTCTTTCTCCTGTTCCTGTGGGGCAGGGTACATAGGCCGAAGAACGAAGCGTCTGTCTGAAAGGGTTAAGGAACACCATCCGGCTTGGCTCATGACCGCTTGTCGAAAACAAACCAACTCATCCATAGCCACGCATCTCGCCGACACTGGCCACGCCGCCAACTTGGCTGAGTCATTCAAAGTGATATATCGGGTACCAGACAATCGATCATAGTGCGTTCATTAACGTTTGCTTGAATCCGCAGATGCCATCGTGATTCGATTGTACGAACTGGAGTTGTGTGTTTGGAAACGGCTCGTTCAGATGTTAAAATTGCCTTGGCCCACCCGAACTACGACATCCGGCTCACGAAATGGAGTGTACGCTGCATTTGTGACCTAACGGATAGTGATTGTGCTTAGTCAGTGACTGTGAACGGAATTTGTCTTACCAACCTTTAGGTTGTGTCTAACGTTTTGTGTTTTTCCACATAGAATTGTACAAGTCTGAAGAGGAATTATTGAAAACATGTTCGCTTGCATCGACTTTTAAAAAGGTGTTGTCACAAACACCTGACCAGCAAACGAAGGAATTAGAGCAGTGTTCATTGCAAACGCTGGCATCCTAAAGCTGTGGTTAGACATCACTAGCTATTGGCTGCGACAGTAGCACAGACTGTACACATTGATTTCATGCCTACTAATCTGACTTAAAGCGGTGGGATATGTACAACAGCTGCGATGTACAGTAATGGTTTACTAATGTTTTGCGAATAGTTTAGAAGTAAATTTAGCGATGCTATTCACTTTATATGACAATGGGGATGTGCTCAGGGGGTGAAGCCATAATTCTGTCGGAAGACCGCTTCCCTTTTGTAACATCAGCACATGACTGGATCCATATTAACATCCAGCTCTGTGAGATACAGCTAGAAACCGCAGTACAATCATCCAGCTGCGGAGTTAGCAAACATGGTTTGTTCGTTGTAATGGCGTTTGCTCCCACAGGTTGCAGTTCTGACCCAGTTAAATATAAGTTCTGCTCCAAATTATCCGACTTTCTGGGAAAATGCTGCAGGGAGGTCGTGGTGTTTGCAGGAGACCTAAATGTTAAGGTCAGCAGACCTGAAGTTGACAAGCGTGAATTCCGTGGTCAGTGTGACCATGGTATTCGCAGGGTAGACAATAGTGGTGGTCTTCTTTAGCTCTGCTTTGATCATGGAATATTGATCTCAAGTAGAAACTTTCGGCTACCCTGCAGTCAACGCACCACCTGGAGACTCGCATCGATTGCGTGTACTTAACCCCACACCAGCCGCAAAGAGGTAACAGGATGGAGCCGGTAAAGCGAATCCCCCTAGCCCCAAAACGAGTACAGTGTGAAGGGGAAGTGAAGGATGCATTACCTGTCCTATCTCAGCCACTACCAAACCAATAAGTGGGGAAAACGGTCTCAACAATAGAAAATTGCGAATATTATCCGGCGGCCAAACTCAGGGGCTTTCCACGATGAAAGAGTCACAGAATTGAATGCCAATACGTGCATGCGGCTGCACAAGGGATGAGGCTAAGTAAACGTATGGCATGAGCATTTGTACAGCAGCTAGCCATCTACACGTTACCTGTTGGCTCAAAGATATTCGTCCATTATTCAGGTTAACTATCGTCAATGTTGCGTCTACGAACACCATCAAACTTCACTTGCCTTCCGTTCGGTCCATCTGGGTAGTCGTGTAGTGTTCATCTAACGCTCGTTTTAGTGCAATCGGTATTGTACAGTGTGGTTTAACTGCCGGTCTTTCGATACATTCTTCTCGACCTACCAACCGCGCGTCCTGCCTTTCTTCTGCGGTATGCTGAGCATGTTTCATCGGTGTGCTTCGGAACTCTGTGCTTCCTCAAGCAAACATGTTGGAATTGCATCTTTCGACTACTTTGTCAGGGAGTGCGAATACTCTGTGGAATTAGACGAGTTGGTAACATCTGAAGGTCAGCGTAAACCTTGCCTTTCTGTGACACTGATTCGTTACTTCTGGCTTGGTAGTCTACAACTAGTCTCCACTCCACCCAATATGTCGATAAAGAAAGTTACAGGGTCTAGGTGAAACAAAAGCTGAAATCGTACTCCACAGTCGCTGCCTCAAGGCTTCTGATGCGGCTCAAATTTTCCATGGAAAGCGCTTGTCTCCACAAGAAGACCGTTTGGATCAAGATGGATTACTTTCGTGTAAAATGCCCACTGAAAGATTCATGTACGTTATTTGGTATCTTTTGACCGAATTGATACTAGCGTTAAACTAGCTAACCCAATTTTTTTAAGTCAGTGGTTCTAAAGCTAACTTGCAAACACAACTGGTGTTTCAATTCATTCGCACCATTTTGCCAGCATGCTCTACTACTGATTTGTACTGATTTTTGAGGTTAAGGGCAAACTAGATTGTTGTGAATCATGCACACACACACACAGACACACACACACACACACAGAAGCTTTGAGGTTTAACCTTATGGAAAAACAGAAACTTCTGGGATCTTATGTCCTGTCCGAACATCAATACTTTCAATTTAGATCGGTTGTTTTTTTAGACCAACAGATGGGTAGTCGTATTTGGCCACGGGACAAGGTTGGAAGAAAAAGCATGCTTGTATCGTGCGGGACGCATCTCATCGGGACGCATCTCATTCGGGTTGAGCCTGCAATGCTGCAACGCGTAGCACGTCACCCGACCTCAGTGCACTCTGGTGAACCTCGGATTCTTCGAGTAACACTAAACTCAGCAGATGAGACAGAGGCTGTCCTGCTCTCAGCAGTTCGTCTTCGCAACTCACCGAGCGGAGTGCGCATATTACCTGATCTACCTTGGAAAGATCGCGCAAAAGAAGCAGTGGAGCAACGCGGTATTGCTAATAGGGATAGCAAGAAAACAATATTTGTTCATGGTGTTCCCGAGCTCCTGCATGCTTTTGATCACGATGCACAAACACATGACCGAGAGCAGTGGTGCCACATCCGCGAAGCACTCTATGTTAACAATGTTATTGCCAAATCCCTAACAAGAGTTCCGTCATCACCTAACTACAAAGACTGCGGTCCAAGGCTAATGAAGGTAATACTACACTCTGAGGGAATGACGCAAGTTCTGTTGGATAGCTGGTTAAAGTTTCGAGCTAGGTTGCCAACAGAAATACGGCTAAAGGCAGCAGGCGAACGACCAAAAGTCGGAAGAAATTCGATGAAACTTGCAAACCCTGCAAATTCTTTATTTGCACAGTCCTTCAGAGAGACCGACACAACAGCGCCCACGTCACACAGGAGGGCCGAGCGCAGCACGAGTGAACCATCAGTTCAAGAACGCTCAATAATATCATGTAACACGACTGAAATGCACAAGCCAAAAAACGATTAATTGCCGGCCACCTAACGGCCGGCTTAAAAGCGAACACAAACTTGACATCCACCAATGAACTCCTAACCCCAAAAGCCCTATATTGCATGTACACAAACGCTCAATGCCTTCGAAGCAAGTTGGCCGAACTTAGAGAACTCCATGCCTCACAACCGCGGGACCTCGTCATGATTACAGAGACATGGTTAAACCCTGAGATAACCGACTGTGAGATCAAGTTACCCGGTATGTCGCTGCTTCGGACCGATAGAACCGGAATGGGTGGCGGTGTGATTCTTTACTATAATACAAGCCTCTGATGTGAAGTTATCGATCACCCGGAAATCCGAGCTCCCGATTCGCTTTGGTGCCGCCTTTGGTTGAGAAACGAGGACACATGTCTACTAGCCGTGGTTTATCGCCCGCCAAACTCAACGTCGGAAATGGACTCCAAACTGTACCACGTTTTTCAGTTTGCTTTGAACAAGTCCTACACCCACATGCTTATCGCGGGAGACTTTAACGTGCAGGACATAGAAACGCCGGCAACTGACGGTACGCAGTTTAAAGCCTGTTTGCAAGAACTTATTGCTAGCCACCCTTTTTACAACCACGTAACCTCTCCCACCAGATTTCGAACTTCTAACAAGCCGTCGATACTGGATCTTGTGCTAACTAACGAAGAACTCATGGTTGGCGGGTTAGTTGCAAACACACCACTGGGTTGTAGTAATCATGTCACTCTACTCGTTGATTATATATGCTATGCCGAGTACCCGGAAAAGGAGGAGGATAAAGTGCACACTGTCACACACTACAATGTGTTGTCTAAGCTTGGTAAGAATACATCTTGGACTTTCTTAATCGAATGCCCCCCAGATCTGGCCTGAGATATGTTTACAAGGACTTTGAGCACACTGGTAGCGCACGCATCAGAGCAGAAGTCCTTCCAACCCAAAAACCAGAGTAAGTCATTTCTGAGGAGCAGAACACGTAAATGTCTGTCCCAAAGGAATTTGGCATGGCGAAATCACCAGGGTTGCCCGAATGCCGAAACCTGGACTGCATACGTGACACATCGTAACTTCTGTGTGAAACTGATCCGCGAAGACAAGGTCACGCATCAGCAGAAGTTAATGAAGCGATTCTGCACTAACCACAAACTCCTGTACAGGCACATTAACGGCCTTCGAAAGGTAAAGCGAGGGGTTCAGGCGCTAGTCACGCCTGATGGATACATGGGATCAGCAATGGAAGCAGCTGATCTCCGACGGCTTCATTACTCCCAAACGTTCCAACAAGTGTCCAGCCCAAACATTCACCTCATTTCTAATACTCCACCATCTGGTTTAGAAAACATCACCTTCGCTACGGAGGCTGTGTTGAAGAAGTTGTTATCCGTGCGTATCCACAGTTCTCCCGGAGCTGATAACATCCGACCAAAGGCTCTACAGGCAGTAGCTAGTGATCTAGCGGAACCACTGGCTGTTTTCTATCAGCGATGTCTAGAGGAGAACCGTATTCTACCAGTATGGAAGCGAGGGGTCATCACTCCTATCCATAAAGGAGGTAGCCGCACTGACCCTGCCAACTACCGTCCAATAACACTACTTCCCTTACTATCCAAAGTGATGGAATCAATCGTCGCAGACGCGCTGACGCAATATTTGGAAAGCCACAATTTAATAGTCCCAGAGCAACATGGCTTTCGTCAAAAGCATTCGTGTAATACTAACCTATTAATTGCACGTAATAGCTGGACTGAAGCTGTTGATGATGGAGTTGGAGTCGATGTCATCTACCTTGACTTTTCAAAAGCGTTTGATCGTTTAGACCATCGAGTTCTCCTTCAGAAGCTTCGGAACTACGGCATTGGCGATCCAATCCTGATTTGGATTGACAATTTTCTACAAGAACGACGGCTAGTGGTGAGAGTCCGAGAATCATTTTCTCATGCAATAGACATGACGTGTGGAGTACCACAAGGCTCGGTTCTTGGACCTCGTCTATTCTTGGTGTTCATTAACGATTTGGCGAAATCAATTACTTCCGATTTCTTATTTTTCACTGATGATATCAAGATATGGCGAAGGATCAGAGGACCGGATGACCATGCACGGCTTCAGCACGATCTTAACACAGTGTCGAACTGGTCAGTTCAAAACGCGCTACCGTTCAATGTAGACAAATGTCTCGTCGTACAATTACGCCATCGTCATAACTACACCTATTCACTTGGGACCAAAGGACTGCAGAATAGCTCCCAGGAACGTGACCTAGGTGTGATCGTACAGAGCGACCTCAACTGTTCAATACAGGCTGAGGTTGCTGCGAAAAGAGGCAACCAGCATGTCGACATGTTGCGAAGAGCATTAGGAAGATTTGAACCATCAATCTACCCAATGATGCACAATTCCTACGTGCGCCCGCATGTTGAATACGCTATCCAAGCTTGGCAACCTTGGTTGAAGCGGGACCTAGAAGCGATAGAGGTACCACAACGGAGAGCAACAAAAAATGTGAAGGGCCTGCGCTATCACTCTGACCACCGAAGGCTGAAGTTGCTGGGAATTTTCAGCGGGCGCTATCGAAGACTGCGCGGTGATCTCATAGCGTATCAAATATTGAGTGACCCCAACCACATATGCTGCCATTTGCTGAAACTTAGCCACAACACGCAGCTCAGGGGTAACTGCTTAAAGTTGAAGGAACAATATAGCCGTCTAGAGTGTCGACGGAATTACTTTTTCCTTCTGGTCTGCAAACCATGGAACGCACTCCCAGACTCCGTAGTATCCTCTCCTACCCTGGATGTTTTCAAAAAACGGTTAGATGTTGCTCTTAGCTCCCAACATTTTGTTACCTAAGCTCCTCTGTTGTGGATTACGCCAAGCATGTTTTCAACAGGACTAATGTATCAAATGGACCTAAGTGAGCGACCATATTTTATTTTCTCACTGCTTACCTCAACTATCACTGCGCCCCAGTGTCTTTCTGAATGTTTACGCGCGATATTTCTTTTTCATTTTACACTGATGTTTAATTATCAAACTATTCATCTCGGCAGACGTTCGGTAGATGACCCAGACATATTTTGATTTCATCATATTCACCTCAACCATCCTACGGGACGTGTCAAGCACTTGCTTTTATCCCGTGATAAATCATTGTTCATTGTTCATTGTTCATCAGCAATTGGAAACTTCCGTCTAATAGCATGAATCAAACTGAGAGGTTAGCAGTGAGTAAAAAATTCTTTTCGGTGATATTGTCATCAGACACATGTTTACGTAGTAGACAGTACATGCTAGATCTGCCGATTTGGGCCGAATATTGTTTAGACTGCCGATTCGAAACATTACGTGGTCACCGAAAGGAGTACGTTACAAACAAGAGGGTACGCAGCTACATCATTCTCATAACCTATCAAAGGTTAACAGGAGTACCGTTTAAATGAGTATGTAACGGTATCTGTAGGTCACATTAGAAGTACAGGGTGCATACAAACTAGTTTCATACGCACAGCTCAAACTTGAGTTGGCGCATGTATAGCAACATATAATAGATGTGCCCTGTATCCTCGCGAGGACCGGTCAGGAAAGAATTAGAGAACTGCGATTGTTTTCAGCGTTTGTACGACTGCAGTCGAGGAGTTGCGCTACGCTATAGCTATTAGAGGACCTATATTCCTCTCCATTGACCTGATTAGGGATGTGCCGAGGAATCCTGTGAGTTAGGTGTCTTGTAGTACTACCCACGTATCGTGTACCACAGGAGACATACCACTGATAGACAAGCATTGGTCGCGTCAACCGAGGCAGTCTATTCTTCAAATGTTTTGCTAGTAAATGCGTGTCATAGTGCACCATAGTTAGGCGGGTGGCGAAATAGTGCTGCTAACAGCGGCTCTCGAGTATTAAGACTGGGTATCAGTGACAATATCGTCTTTGAATGCGAAATGCACAAAATGCTCAGTGAATTTCTCTTACGTTCTTTCAGATGCTAAAAGAGGAATCTTTCTGGATACCTATGTGCTTTTAGGGTATCGTTGATCCTCTGGTGTTTCTCGGTAGTGCTGCCTCGTGTGCAACTACTGCACATCTGGAAAGAAAGAGTGTGGACTAACTTCTGTTTGTATTGTAGTGCTACCGCACTGTAAAATTTGGGCTACTGCACATTCCAAGCGTACTTTTTATTTACCAATCTATCGCACTACCCATTGGTGTTTCGGATATTATTTGCCCTCAGAAATGGTAGTCGGTCTCCTGACTCGTGCGCCCATGAACATTAAAGTTAATCAGAGTGCCATCGGGATTGATCGCCCTCAGCCAAAAGTTCGGTGCTTAAAAAACCACCTGGGCTTGTAAAAATACGGTTGGGTATAACACTGCTTTCGATGCCTTGTATCACATGGATTATGGCACTTCCAAATATCTCTGTAAATTTCACTTTCATAGGATACCGGCAACCAAATGGCTGCGCGGAAGTCATTGCGAATAAGTGAGCATAGCTATGGTTACTGTAAGGGGCGTCTCAAAGGACACCAAGTAGAACACAGTTTTCTGCCGATTCTTGTGGTATGGGACCCAACTGTCCGTTTAGCTGTACAAAATCCATCATTGTTCCACTGACACGGTCAGTGCTCTTCTCTCCGGATTGCCTGACATGTCTATGGTAAAACAGATCTATCCAGACACGAAATTTCGTGGAATAGTAATACGGACCTCACTCTATAATATGTTCTGAATAGTTCTCCGCGATCTGTCTCGACGACCATGTCTAATTGCTGACCTACTGCTCGTGGAGTGACGAAGTTACAGGGGCTCCGGATTGGGTTCCGGTGCCAGGCTAAATGTGAATCACGTGTTGATGGGTTGTAGACGTAGGCGGCATATAATTCTACTAATGAGTAGTGGGGATTTTGGTGTAATCTTGCAATCGTTTAGTTCGTCCACTGCTCTTTCTCTGTGTCGCTGAATGAGACGAGTAGTCGATCACGAATAGCGGAAACAAAACCACCGGGAATTTATGTTAGACAAAGCTCATCACGTCACGTGGTAGTCGTTTGCAAAAATTAACTTGTCGGACCAGATTCACTGCGGTCATCGTTATGACTCAACCTAACACAATACTGCTTACCCATCCCTTGGCTCTTCTAGTAGCTGTCTGACGGGCCGGTGCTGGTATCACAGCCATACTAAGTCATTACGAGTGTTGACATAGTGGACGATATCCTCCCTTGAACCGAGAGGCAAATTAACTTGCATTGAAGATGGGAAATGTGCTGTTCGATTGAACCAGTGCGTAAGCGTTAAATGAACCAATGCCTTCTGTAAGCAGTGGAAATCATCCTCGCATCATTATGCACGCTAGCAGCAGGTCGAAAATACCTCAGCTATGGTACAGCAATACAGAAGGAAAGAAAAATGTGAGAGGCACGCCGGCTGAGTCATCAGTAACGGATGGACATCATTCCGGAGAGCTAACATGGGGCTATTGTGCCGCCAAAGTCATATAATATCTATCAATTGAGATGGTGCTTGGAGGGGGAAGCTAAGCAAAGGGGGATGGACAAAGGAACTTACAACATGAACGCAACTGATGTCTACTCCTAGCCACGTCAACAACTGTATCCAAGCAAACGTGTTCATCGTCCTTCGGTCCCCAAGCAGGGAGCCGAGAGGCTCCAACCGCAGTCAACTTCGAAGTTAGGACTTTCCTTTCCCTTGACCATGTCATGTCATAGCCACCTCTTCTCTTTGTCCATCCGCACCCCCGGCATGCAAACAACGCACGTCGCGGTAGTCGGTGGGCTGGCATGCGAAACATGTGACCCAACCATCGGAGCCTGCTGCGTGCAATAGCGGTGGCGAGCGGTTCGCTTCTTCTTCCTGCGCCATAAACAAGGCGTCGGACACGCTAATTGCTCACACAGTGGAAACAGAGCGTTTGTATGGGAAAAATCCAGCGGTTGAACGACTGCTTAGCAAAGCGACGGTCAATAACTGTGACCAGCGAATAGGGAAACACCATGAAATGCATCACTGGAAGCAATCATATTTTCTAATCTTAGTTTACACGGTACATAGTTGCGATAGATAGTGGTTATCTGGCGAAATTAGTTTTGACTGAACATCCCCGCAAATTTTTTGTGTGCAAGACAAGAATTGATGGGAAGTCTGTAAACAAAGTTTGTCCCTACGTGGTGGACTCGTAGCAGATAAGTGTTGTGCGGTGAGGCGGTTTAAACTTAATCCCCCAATCCTAACGCGTGAAAGAAGTCGTTTATGCACGCAGGACAACTGCGTTGGAAATATAGTTACCTCGAATCAGATTTGGAATATCGACCCACATCTGTGAACTCTATTAGTTAGTGGGACCGGGATGTGTGCGTTCCGTGCGCGTAACATGAACAAGCTGGCAAGTTAGTTGGCTAGATGTATGTACATAAAGCTCGTTTCAGGATGAGCCATTGCCGGCCAGTCGGTTGAAGTTTACGGCGCTGGTGTACTTGATGATCAGATGTCACAAATGGCTGTTTGGCAGGTGCCCATCTCCTTCGTCGCCGGGATCGTAGGGGGCAGCCTGTGTAGAGTCCTATTTCGCATTTGATAGATCACGAGGAAGAGGCTGAAGCAGATTTGCTCATCTGCCCGTTGTCTCCAGTGCACGCCACTTCTGATGGTCCTTGTCTTAACCCCACAACTCTTTGCGGATCATAAATTTTCACGCAATAATTACCCGGGTCTGTGACTAGGATCCTCTGCGATATGTAGTCGTAGGTCAATCCATACGGTCCATTTAATGGCTCCAGTTGGCTGTTGAGTATCAGTAAATAACGTCCAGTGGAGTCGAACACCTGTGAAAATGGGCAGGGTTAGTTAAGACACAAAAGCCTCTCTCAAAATATGGAAAGAACGTACGTTGTTAGTAATCGCAAATGCAGAATTGCATAAGCTGATTAATTGCAGAAATTAACATGCTTTTACTCGACAAGTTTCAAGTAAAATATTCTGACTCATTTTCTATTTCGGTCTACAGTGTGAATAGTACAAACATCAGCTTTCGTACAATTAGGGGCGATGGTGGGTACAGAGTAGGAACTTGCGAAGGAGCTCGCTAGACTGACAAAAAGCGCTTCGAAAATGATCCATGCTGAATAGAAATGTTTCAGAAATCGGTGCAGACATTGTAAGAGACAACCAAAGACTGGTAAAATTATTTTGGTGAACTTGAAGTGTTCAACGCTTTTGGACCACTGATGAACGTTGTTTGTGTTGGTGTTTAAGACTACTAAAGAATCACCCAACAACAAGTGGGCAGCAGGCGCCAACCGCTTTCAGTGTTGATTTTTATGGAACACACTCCGTAAGTTCGAGCTACTACGTGATATCAGAATCCAAACAACGATCCACTTTGAAGCCAAATCCGGACATTTCGATCACTAAGATGGTGTCCAAGGTCCAACTTCAACCTCCTTCAGCTGTAGACTTAAAACAAGATAAAAAGAGCCGGGGACTCGTATCGCCTAAAGTTCATACTCAGAAGACATGATTTTTCAGTAAAAGACAGCGTTCCGCTTCAAGTTAATCATGAATAGACACATCAACGGACCAAGCATGTAACAATGGAATTTACCCATATTTGACAAGTTTGCTGCATTCCCTTGGAACCGGTCGAATCAACTATAGGTGAAAATCAACAGGAGGTTTTGGAAAACTGACGCAAACGAGTTACTTTAAGAGTCACGTTCGCACATCGGTCCACCCACCTGGCAACCGCCGTCGAACGGATCAATTAGCGTAGTGAAATAAACAAGCGTACACGCCGGTGCATTTGTCAGGTGTTGTGTATCTCAGCCTCTTCACTGAAAGCGCGAGTATCTCTTGAAGACTGTTTCTACTGATATTTCATCATCCGATCTTAAAGGTACAACCCATGCGACAAGTATGTTCTCCCGGAAGTATACGTGCATAAAGCCTTTTGAAGCCATCCACCTCTGTATCAATAGTAAGACTGGTGAAACGTGTTTGACAAATCGTCGTTGCAGCTGGATCATAAGTGAACGAGCGAACATGCTACGTAACATGCCTTAAGTCCGTCTACTTTGTGATGCATAACGTTCGAGGGAGCACAACGTAAATGCTAAAGATGTTCTAATTCTCCAGAATCAGCCATCTCGGCCACAGGAGGGCGGTAACCGTTGCGTTTGAAGTTTAGGTCTGCAGCTTCCATGACAGCGCTTGGTCGACGGGTAGTCCTAGTATGGCACAAGTCAACGCCCGGTGTACATCTGGTATTCGTGGTTTCTCATTTTTAAGCAAGTAAATGGTAACCAGACACTCGCGTCATGCGAATTGAATAAGCTCAAGTGTCATGTATCCTCTCGTGACACACGTGGTAGCTGCAGTCTCTACGCGATGTTGTGAAACTGCCGTAGCCTGTCCCTCTGAGTAAGCTACTCTTGGGTACGCTATTGGAATGTGGCGCGGCTGCAAACTAACTATGCCATCTACTCGATACCTCCATGTATTATTCCATTGGGTGCGCCCCAGAAATTAGGCACACAAATTTGCAGCGCAATGTACGCATGACCCAATGCAAGCACCCGGCGGTTGTTAACAACGGCAACACATGCCAATTTCAAAGACCGATACCACCAACTATTTCGTGCCAGGTCTGTGGATGAGAAGCTGAAAAGTCTGTAACGCGAACGATGTCGTTGAGAGCGTTCACCATTCGTCTTTCAACATGACCCAACTGACCTATTCCAATAAACCTTACTTGCGTTAACCACAATGTGATCAGTTAAATCTGACACACCACAATTGGGCTCAATCTGCCCGGAATGCGGTTGGACAGCAGTTCTTCCCTTACGTGGATCGACAGTAGTGCCATTCGTTTTGATCCAATGAAGCGTAGAGTATGTTTCGTGCCCATTTCGAAAGTTTGGCTCGTTCACTTTAGCTATGACTGAGCCGCAGTCTTCCAACTGGTTAGAATCTCTCACTGCATTGGCGAATCAGCGTCATCGTTTCGTTCTGAATTAATCCATGACAGACAGGAGTAACACAAGTGACATCCGTCTAAATGGAGAAGCCCATGGCACACTTGTTATCTCAAGAGATATGATAAGCGAATTAGTGTAGTTGGTCCACGCTTAACCCACGGCCCAGATGCGTGGTATTTATACAGTTCACGAACAATACAAGACAGGACAAATCAAAATAAGCCTAAAGAACACAAATGCTCACCTTTTCACCATTTTACGCTGTCAGTGGATAAAACAAAAGTTCAGTTGGGCAATCAAATTGAATAGAAAAACGACGAAACATGCGTTTAAACTGCCACATACTGTCACTTAAAGTGTAAAACCTCCTCTACTGAGTTGATCAGTAAGTGTGGTGGATGAAAACACGATACGATGAAGGAAGATAAAGTAAAACTTCGTATTTCAACCGCTTACAAGGAATAGAGGTGCTGAAAAGAACGATGTATAGTGAGTACTAAGGGTCATTTAGGGTCGGAGATTAAAAATGGTAGATGCGTCGAAATGTTTATTAAAGGTGAACTCAAGGTAGGAGACTCTCCACAGTTCAGAAAATCGGGAAACGGAGTTCAGTTGGTGCGGAAATAACATATAATCGCTTCCAAGTCCGGGGGAAACAACAGGTTAATAGTATAAATAGGAGGGAAGAATAGATGTGCTTAGAAACTTTGGAGTCAAGACAGAGTATGGAAAATATTTAAAGCTTAGGAGAGTAGAACAACAATCTTAACTTCTCGAAAAGCTTGCTTTGGTGATCTTCATCATGCACCTGTCGTTCACCAGAGATTATTAGTAAATATGATATCGAATTCATCGTCTCATACATGGCTATGGGGGAACCGGCTTTTCATACTCGACAGCCATTAGTTTGTAGCCTTCTGTGAACACAGTCCGTTGATGCACACAAGTAGCTCTTCCTCAGAAGGATATTCCTTCAGGTAGTCACATTAAGTAATCTTCGCCCCTCATTTTCGGACAAATGCGCATACGTTCACGTAGTCCTGTCAGTGGTCCAACTACATGCATTGAAATAATCCCACCAGGATACGAAATGTACCTTCAGGAACTGTCTAATGCCCAGCCCAGCGATCCTAAAGTCTGTCACATCAGACATCTCGATTCAAATCAAAATTACCTCCAACTTTTATACATTTCGGAAGGAACAATCCTATGTGATGCTTCCCACAGGAGAACAAGTTTAATCTTGATCTTGGTTTTCTGTTGAGCCATGTTCGATTCTGCGTGCAGGTGCTAGAAGCGGAGGCCTCTGCTTAACTATGTTCGTCCTGTGGGCGCTAGGTTTGATGTTACACCGGTGAGATCTGGTCACCAGGTGCGAAGTTATCCTCAAACGTTTACAGACACAATAGGAGGTATCTAGGCATATTTCCGACACGCAATATGCGACGCCCATGCTCATCGTGTGTACTCAGGCCTCAATCCGTTCTTCTTCCCTTCCAAGGACACTGACCATACCCACACTTATGTGCACATTTTCACCGGGTAACTAGAAGCAGTTCCTAGTCGGATTGTCCTACGAAATAGTAAAACGCGGATTCTCGGGATTTTAACTGCTTAAGTCGGATGCTCTACAGTCGTGACCATTGACTGTGGTCTATACTTCGATGACAAACATCAAGTGCACTATTTCCAGCATTATATTAGGGTACTGCAGAGCGTTTGGGTCACCAGATGGAAACTATAGCTAATGTGCAGGTGTAAAAACACCCAGAAAGTCTCTTCCACTCGTTCTGATACGTGTACTAAGTACCGTTGGGACGTGCGTCACATCGGGACCACGGCTGCACCTTTGGGGTGTTCGATCAAACGCATTTGGGCGCCACAATGACAATCTACGTTTTAGGCACCTCAGCAATCAAACACAAGATCAAGCATCCAGAATTCCGTGGTCCAGTGTAATTTCACAGCGGAAGAAAACATGCGCCAAAATCTTTATTTATGTAGTACATGCTCAACACTAAGTTGTACTAATACAACACTGTACGCTGTGCGGTTAACAAAGGTGACCCGAAAACCTTCGAACGTGATGTCAAGCGCACAACTCAGAGAAAAGCAGTCATTTAGAATGAGCTGCTAGAAATAGTGTGTACTATCAACACAGTATCCATTGCATCTAGTTCGTCTGTCACCATACCACCGGTTGAACTACCCGGGTCTGCCCAAATTGTTACGTTAAAACTAATCATGGAGTTAAATACCCAATGCGCAGACTAATTGATGTTTTAGTTGCATGGAACCGCCTCCGCTACCTAACCGTTCCCATGTTTGACGCTTCTGATGTTTTGCTTCCTTGGTAGACGAAGCCGACGCGGATTACGCATACACTATATAGGTCCGTGATTGCACTAACAGCTCATATTTGGCTTCTAAATCTCGTTACGTCCATCGGATCGCCTCTTGTTCGCTGCCTGTAGCAATGCATAGTCAGCAAACGTCTCTATACCTGACAGCCCCTTATTTGTTAGGGAGAGGGAAGCGGTGGTTAGGAAGGTGTGCTGGTCTTCCCTTTCTTCCTCACTGGTACATGTCCTACCGCCTCTTCAGTAAACTGACCAGTATTTGTAACCCGCAATCTTAGCTGCGACGAGGCACTGGTAAAGTGCGCAAGTACACGCGAAGGCTAAGCCGTAAGAAAATAGAGTAAAGAGCTTGCGCACAACGAACGACACTCAACTTCCTTGCAAAGCATGATTTCTCTAACATCCCCACCTTCGCAGACCTTATGAATACTTCGGTATTCAACTCTTGCTTCGCCATCAAGGCTGTGTATTGACCTAAAGCAGGAGTGTCCAGACTCTAGCCGTTAGCCAAATGTGGCCCCCGTTAAACTTTCAACTGGTTCGCGGCCTCATCATGAAATAATAAATTCAGGCTTGGATATTTGTCGTACAGACCATATTATATAGATTACAAAAAATTAAGGATGTTAGCGTAAAAACTAAATGGTGTCATATGTTAGCAAAAATCAATACTGTACTGGTTACTTTTAACCAACTAGGGAAAGTCAGTTTAATGCCTCTACTAATCCCTGTTAGTAGAGGCATTAAATTTTAACCAAAACAAGTAATAAATATATCAACTTCTCAATTTCACCCTTCACATTAAGAAGCTGCAATACAAATTGTAATGACACGTGTAAGTTTTGTTATTATCTTAATATCAGATTGAATATGGCCCGACATAGTTTTAACCCAAAAGTTTGGACACCATGACCTAAAGTCTCCGACGCGTAACGGATCGGAACATATTTTTTATGTATTCGCACACTACTTATATTCGTGTAAGTCATCATCCACTTGTTAAAAGGCACTAGAAACCATGCACATTGTTGTCCACATGGCGATCGGTATGCTTACTCACTCACTTTACGAGATAGGATACTGCTACAGCCTTAATTCTTCCCCACTACTTGTATCATGTCTGTGAGCACTCACTACATGTTCGGTCATCGCGGTTAGTCGAGTTCAACTTTGGAACAACCGCCACATCTGCTGTCGCACGGTTCTTATTTCTTTACTCCACATGAATTCTGCCTGGTGCAAAACAGTATCTTCCTCCCATTAGTTGCTAAATCTTCGGTGAGAGCAATGTTCATACAATTGATCTACGAGTTTCTTTCGTCAAAAACCGATTTTCTTCGATTTTTTACGACAGCTGCATTGTTGAGCGTTGTGTGGATGTGGTAATCGTTGGATTTATGCTGCAGGATGAGAAACGCTCGTCTCCTTTCCTCATTCCAGCCTGATCAGCTGGACAAATAGGCCAATCCGTGAATGGACTGCCACTCTGCTTTCCGTTTGTACTATAATCAGTTCGCGATTGGCTGGGTGGCAGAGCGGGCGAGAAAGTGAATTAAGCCACCGGCCGTGCTAGTCCGACTAAGGTTATAGAAAGAGGCGGTGTACGGGTGCGAAAAGGTCCTGCTCAGAGGAGAATAACCGAAGTGCATAAATTGAAACGAGTAACTACTGCCCGGGCCTGCATACAAATAGTCGAAGGAAATCTCCACTTGTCCATGCTACTGTGTCCAAACAGTAGCGGGAATGCGGGCACTTCGCAGCTGGGGTGCCTCAACTAAATGTACTCCGCTTACCGGTGAATGGATGTGGACCTAACGCTGTCGATCACCGATGCGAATGTGGCTCAAAAGTGGGGAAAGCCTTCCTTAGCCGGTTGAAATAACAACGATAGCACGTTTACGCGTCCAAAGAGCCGCGAATAGGTTAGGACGTCTAAGCGACGGACGGTGCACTCCTAAAGCATTGCGACCAAACCGTTGACAGTGGTTGATAATTTTACCCGTAAAATACGTTGTTTACCGTTCACTAACTCCTTTAGAACCTCCAGATAAAACCATGTATGCAAAGTACTCAAGCTGTATCGGTTTGGTAATAGTTTCAGAATGCAACGTAATTTCCAAGGGACTGAGGGGCCAAATGTTATACTGTGTGTGATGGTACATAAGGGCGATTCGTAAAGTCCATCCATCCATTTCGCGCCGGGGAAAACACTTATTATCGTCCTTAATGTCTAAAAGAACTGACTGAGTTGGGTGGCATATTCTCGCCGTCTACTCTGTAGGTATTTCTAATCACCCATCTGCTTCGCTCCAAAAGGCCATTTTAATAGGTCACTTGAATTGACGTAGTTCCAAATGCGCCGAGTACATTAGACGTTGCTGCAACTGTTCCTCCCATTAGCTTCGCGTTATCTCAAAAGGTATGTTCCAAGTCTATTTTTTCTGCCATCCTGAAATGAGGCCCAAAGCCGTTCTCACTAGTTCCAGTTTCACAGGTCAACCGCTGAATGGTATTCTATGCTTAGAATTGTGTCGAAATGTCCCATGTCACACATAGCGGCACGTAAAGAGAGCCGAATGCACATTGCATTACAAGGCTCGAACACGAGTAGATAACACGTGCAAAAATTACGGAACCAAACGGGATTAAACTGATACTTCACCCACTCTTTTTAGTTGCGAAATCGGAACACAAGCTTATAAATCTTCTTAGAGCAGCGGCTGAACGTTGGTGGAGGAGAACCGGGTTCGGAGGTGGACTCCTAATTCAGCACAACCTGTGATGATTCTGTTTCTTTTCGGAACAACAACACAATTAATGTCTCACATGCATGACTCGTACTATCGTATTTTATAGATGGGTGGTTTCAAAACGCAGGTAACAAATTGCTTTCCATGGCACCTATCACAGTAGCTGTAGATTGGCCTTAATTTCCACGACAATATGGAATGGGAAGACGGTTTTTGACAGACCCAAAACACCATTTCTGCACGTTTCTGACACAGCCAATATCCCAGTCCGGTGTGGACAGTAGAGTTGACACTATAATTGGGTAAATGGGTAACAACACAATTTCCTAAGTGGGGGTCATTTTGAAGCACGCGTCATGTGAGTGGATTGCGACACGCAGTCTTAAACAGCACCGTGATCCCGTTGTGGTGAGTCTCAGTCACGTCTGAAGCAGCTGCATGTTACGTGTAGCCCGTTAACTGCACTGCACTGCAGGACGCGTTTCGAACTTAGTTGCACCCATCAGATAGAGATAGCAGAATTGCGACTCGGACTCCGGACGTTGGGATGCCAGGCGCAGCATGTATTCCTTAACCAATTAGTCGCTGCAGACAACACCTTCACAACAGTTACTGTATAGACAGGATCAGGTTAAAGCACTCGTTGTGCAAGTGACCTCAACTCAGCGTACGGGGAAAGCGGATAGTGAAGTATTCCATTCTCATATCCATTTCTTGTGCCGCTGTACACAAGCGCTGCGATTATGTCGTCCCACATAACATTGTATTCTAACCACGCTGCTGTGAGCTGTCTAATACGCCGAATCATATGAAGCTAGTCAACCTGTATAGGGATAAAAGATGCTACAATTGGCGAAACAGCGTAAATATTCTCCCTGCAATACACCTTAGCTGAGCAAAAATGGCGTTGTACCACAAAGACTCCATATGAATGTGCGCACGGCACCGAAATAGCTGTGTATGCTACTCTTGACTGGGCAAATAACCATCCCAAGTCATGAGAACAGGAGAACTAATTTAGACCAGGGGTTAGAAGCAAAGCTGTCCTTTTTGTGTCGTTGTTTTCAGGAGTGGCTCCCACTTCGCGTAAACTTAGCAGCCTGCTTGTTTTCCTTCTCAGCAAGACGAAGTAAACGGGTTTGATAAACCTTAAAATAGGATTGGTTCCAACAAATTTACTTAATGGTTGTACTTCGACGTGAGGCTTTGCGAACTAACTTTGTGTTGCGTTAGGTTCCAAGTCAGTCCGAAGGAAAGTTGAAGATAGAGCGAACAAGACAACTTATGGTATAGGGTTTTGCGCACAGAGTGTAACGGAGCGTATCCACCGCTGTTTTATGTGCTCTTCGGCGTTGTTATTATTTCTGAATATTAGGTATCAGTCCGTCGGAAATTTCCCTTCTGATATCCCTTCTAACTGCCCTCTTTTAGTAACTCGTAACACCCTTCCCAGTCGGCGTTAAGATGATGTCTACCCACACTGTAACAATTGAGACACAAATGAAGCAAACCGGCTGGTATGCTCAACTATGATCAGACTTCACTCACCTGCACGCGATTATTGCCCCAATCGCTCACATATAAGTTATCCTGCTTGTCGAAGGCGACGCCAGTCGGAGAGTGTAGACATCCGGGTTCCATGCCGTGCACCCCGAATCGGTACAAATACAACCCGTTAGGGTCAAACACTTTGATCGCATGTTGCAAATAATCGGACACGTATATCTCGTCCGCGGAATTAACCGCGACATAACCCGGGTTACTAAATTGATTGTCACCGCTTCCTCGTGTACCGAATCGATTGATAAACTTCCCTGTGGGCTTAAAAATGCAAATCATACATGACTTCTGATCCACAACAATGATGCGACCGCGACTATCGGCTATGATTCCTTTGGGTCCGGCGAGATATCGCTGTCCAAACCTTGATATATAAGCACCGGTGGGGCTGTAGACTGTGACGCAGTGTAGTTCGAAGTCAGAGATGAGGTAATTGCCGTTGATGGTCTCTGCCACATCCATCGGTCTCATCAATTGACCTGGATGATAGCCGTATTCAGCAAATCGAAAAAGAAACTCCGCCTTCGAGTTGAATACCTGTTAGAGAAATGGAGTAAAACAGAGAAGTCAGATGCAAAATATATCAACTGCTAGACTCATTGTTGCCTACTAAAAAAATTTTCCGCTACCCAGTTATAGTAGTCTTACGCAAGTATACATGAACACAAAAAATTCTTGGATATTTTGAACAAAAAGAGCCATCGAAATGATAATAGGAAAGGAAACTCCAGTGTGCTGCTAACACACAACTTTGTAATCTTGTCGCAGACGCAATACTCTCTGAAACGGTGTTAAAAAGGGGTGAAAAAATCCTGAACGGGTTACGGCAAGACCAGTTAGAAAAGAAGGCGATTTGTGTCACAATGCATTCAGACCTTAAGATAATTCCATCAAGGCTGGTCGCCTAACGTATAGTTTGCAACAAGCCACACAAATTAGGAATGTATAACACTACGTGCTTTTTATTCGCAACGCCGCAGTTCCTGTAATACCACCCTAAATTAAGAAACAAGCGAGAAAGTATAATAGAGTAGAGCAAGGTGAGGACACCGCTTGCCGGGATGACATATTAACCGGATCCGAAAATACAAAATAAAACATTTACAACCCAAAACCTTAGGACGGATGTCGCACCGAGGTCAACGTGTTCATAAATACTGAATTCGCATAATTCCGTCTTGCATTTTTCCTAGTCGATATGAATTATCGGCATAGCAATTGTACCTAGTATATGTGGAGCCTCGCGGGCAATCGCACCTTCTTGGATCACCTGTCTTGACGGGGTTACTCCTCATCCACCCGTCGCACATTGACATGGTTACATTCATCCGACCTGAAGTACCGACCCCACGCAATAGATCTACACTTACGGGCTCATGGTTTCCACATCGCCATTGCACAAGCCGCTGCATTAGTTGCGTAAATCCTGCGGGAACGCACGCGTGGTGTTACCTCAATCTCCGTGTGCATACCTAAATGTTTAGAGATCGCTCCAGAGATCGCTCTTAGTGCTTTCAACAAGTGCCTGAGTGGAAAAGTCGGAGATTTCGTTTGGAAACTGCAGGTATTTCGCAGTTACCGGATTTAGGCAATTGCATCTATACTGTATTTTCGCTGTGGAAAATCTTCCTCAGCCGAAATTGGACCGCTAATCCAGATTAGCCGGTACACAGACCAGAAGAAGGGCCTGACGCATACACCGTGTCGACCTTTATGCGTGGGTTTGCCGGACGAACGACGTTGCTCCATTCACCCAGATGACAGGCGATACGCTGCATACGAACGCTGCAATCCGAATACGCGCAAGTAACAAGCATTGGCTCAAGAACGTAAAATTTCGTCATGGATGAACCACGCGTGAACGCGACCGTACAAGCGCATACCAACCATTGTGTCATGGGACGACGCAGCTTGTTACTAGGATCTCGTATGTACAAATACAACGTTAGTTGTAGCTGAGACAGTAAACCTGCAAATTTTACTCGTTCAGTGATTTCAGAACCTCAGATTTTGTTGATTATTATCCTTTGTAACCGTCCACTTATTTGACTGATAGTGAATTCCGAGCACATGCGCTCCCTCAGTGAGTCATGCGCTACACCGCTCATTGTTCTCACTTACCTGCTCTCCATTGGTTGTAGTTATTCACAGTAGACATTAAGTCAGGCCGCTTATTGTAATTGCTAGCCTATTGAGTGTCAGCACTTGCAACTAGTAGCGTCGCACTTAACCAAGTGTCAAGTGATGGCACGAATCACATGTTCGCTCTGTGCCAAGGACTTTGAAAGACCAGACGCGAATCCGCAGAGCGACAGGAAGCACCGTGCACCTACACATGGTTTGTGCTTTTGTGATGTAGCGCTTGAAAAATCCCATAGTTAGGCTTACTCAAACCAATATTCAGTGTGAGAGTTTAGCGGCGAAATCACAAGAGCAAAAGAAAGGGGAAGTCGCTCAAATAGTGCTGCGAATTCGCGCAATATGTGACCCTAACCTAAGGTTTGTCAAAAAACTAGAACTATCTAGCAAAAATATTACACAGTCCAGTGAAAAGTGAACCCCATTGGTGGTAAACGGAAGTGATGACAAGCCGGTTAAGCGGTCTCCCAAGTCTCATGAATTACCGCAAAACGTGAGGAGCTGCGCACAAATTAAGCGATCACCACCACAGACTCCCTTATTAGCAGGGCAAACACAGTTGACCCCCACAGGCAGTGCGACCAAGGGTGTTACACATGAGCAGATTTGTTGTGGCGATGGCTTGTCTTGCACACAAGACAACCGGTCGCACAAAAGAAATCTCCACTTAAAATGTATGGTATAGTAGGCAGTCAATACGCAATCGAATGGGGCTGACGGGGATATGTTTTAAAGGTTTCCGAACCCAGTAGCCAAGCGTTAAATTGTAAACAAGTCAAGGAACGAAATTGCTGGACCGAGATAAACTTTGTACTTTGTCTAAATTTCCTCCCAATTAGCCGAAATTCAACTCAGCATGCAGGGAAACCTCCGTCACTGCGGGTATAATTTGGCAACACATGGGACCTGGATAACGATCCCTTAGCGAGCCCAATTTTAGTGATCTCAGTTGTCAGTGCCCGCACTTTTCCGGACAAGCCTTGGGCAGAAAGACAAGCGAAATTCTGACCAGATTTCGTTCAGCCCGGAGACAAAGAAAGTGATACTGATCCATTGTGTATCAGAATTGAAGCATGACGACTAAATTGAGCAACAAATACATGACATAGCAGACTGGAGGTACATCATAGTTCTATACTATACAAAATGTGGTGACTTTAAACGTTAACCATCTTGCTACCTCTGTAAACTATCACGGTCACGGGTCAAAAACTTTGGAAGTTACCTTGTCTAGGCCTAACATGACGCCAGTGATGACGCAATCGTAGTATGGCAGATGATATAAACCAACGGACATACGATTAAGACTATGCCTTCAAGCACTACAGGAAAAAACTACAGATATATTACGCCCTGTTGTACAGACCTCAGATAAATCAACCGCGAAAACACCAATACCGAAAACATCAGCAGACTAGCAACAACGGTGAGGGTCTAGCACAGTGACGTGAGCTCCAAATACTTCAACTGTAATGGATTTGCACAGGCCTGGTCGCGTTACCTGAGCGCGGTCCATATCCACGCAAGCATTCGGGTAACGTGCTGAGCCCTCGAGAACGGACAACCATGCGCACACGACCGGGGGATTGGACGCGAGAGACTTATATGCACACGCATCAACGGGCCAAGACGACACACACGATCACGTGACCACGCGATCCGAGCCAGCGCACGAAAAAGAGGGGACACGAAGCAGACCTCTGAGTTCTTTTACGACCCACTAAGGCCGAATCAGTTGGCACAATAGTACATTTTTTGGGTGAAATGAGGCGCCACGTAGGGCACGTGGTTCACTTTAGACTCGGACTGGCTGGATCCTGCTACCTTGTGGGCAGGAATTGAAGTGCTTGGCGCATCTCACGCACAGGAGGTGGTGGCGCATTTTTCGGGGTTACCCGTTCCCGCAACATCAACAAATACAACGATGCCACACGAACACTCAAAGGGTCTACTCCTAGCTGCCCGAACTGTGCCATCGACATGAAACAACAAGTTGAGACATCATAGCAATGACTGCAACTTGGCTCTCAAACAGTATATTAGATCCGCATATGGAATTCAGTGAAATGTCAGTTATTCGGGATGATGGTCCATCTCACGATGGCGGTATTATCGTCTATTACGGTCTATTACATGCAACGTGAACATTATCGAAACTTCCCCTGTTATTCCTGAGGCTCAATTGGACAGCTGCACTAGCAGATCGAGACGGTGAATCACAGAAGAAGACGTGTGATGCTTGCCTCTTAGCAAGTGTCTACAGGCCACCGAATTTCTCCGCAGAGAGCGGTGATGCTCTTACAAAAAGTATTCGCACCACCTAATAACAGTGGACTTCAATGTACCTTCAATAGTATCAGTGTCCCCCAGTGGGACATCATTCAAATCAAAACATTGTATTCATTGATTTCACAGTTGTGTATAACCATGTGGATCGAACAACCAAGCATTATGGTTCTAACGCTCATCGCTTCTGGCCTTAATCCTGACCAATGAAGCGTTAATGGTATGATACCATGCCATGATACGCATGTTTACAACTAGCACGAAACTGCTTTACAAGTATGTGAACAAAACCAAGAATGTTAAGGTAGGATTGTCACTAGTAAAGACAGAAGTGTCCTAACAACTACCGCTGATACTACAAACGGCCTATGTTTTCACTTTGGCTCCCCTGTTACAAAACGGAGATGCTTCTCCATCCCTCCCTACATCAAATGTCACCGGCTTATCCAGCGTTACATTGACCCCAGTAACTGTCACAATTATATCACAGTCTGTCCGAGAAAACGGTGATCTGCGAATCGACAAGATCTGCCCAATGGTTATTAAAACCCTTGCCCCCACCATAGCAGCGCCTCTTGCAGCCTATTTTTCCAGTATCTGCTTGATTCCCATACATTTTCATCTTAGTGGAAACGTGGAATTATCACTCCGATATACAAATGAGGTAAGCTGTCGGATCACGTCAACTACGGACCTATTACTCTCCATTCTGTTTTATTAAAATTGGCGGAATCGTCTATCGCAGCTGAACTGACACGATATCTTGGAAGTCTGCAAATAATTTCTAATCTTCAACATGGTTTCAGTCGCAGACGATCTTGCCTCGACAATCTGCTTCTTGATCGGGACTCATGGATCAGCGCAGCCTGATGAAGGAGTCCCCGTACATGGGATCTAGTTAGACTTTTCTGAAGCTTTTGACAGAGTCAATCGCTTAGTTTTCCTCCGAAAACTTGGTGCTTACGGCATTAAGGTCTCCCGGTTCACCTGGTTAGAAGGTAACCTATAGGACAGAAAATCCCAGGAAGAATTACCGATTCACATTCCGAGGGATTGTAAGTCTCCTGTGCAGTGTTGTAAGGATCCATCCTCAGCCCGCTACTCTTTTTAATGTGCAGCAATGGTCTCTAGCAAATACCAAGTCGCCAATGCGAATATTTGCAGACCAGGTCAAAAACTGGAGAGGTATTCGCTCAACCTGTGCCTGTGTCTACCTTCAGAACAATAAGTATCCAATTACTGAATGGGCGGAAACAAGCCAGCTCCCCCCCCCTCCGAACCGTGCAAAATGCCACCAGTTAACGCTGCCAAACAAATTCACTTACGCATACCAAGTTGGGTGGGACGTTCCACAGCACGTATTTAACGAAAGGAACTTAGATATTATCGTCCAAGAAAATCTATGAAATTTTCTCCAATGTTCAAGCGCAGCAAATGTGGTGAATTAGAACTTTCGACTTCTGAGGGGAGCTCTCTAGACATTTGAGCGACAACCCGGGTCTGCGGAAGTCCACTTACCGGTTGGCCCAAGCTAGCCGATATTCATGAGCTAGGCGAACGGTGGTGACGGCCGAACCTACAACCTTGACGGCCAACTGCTATATCCCGGCCCGTTACCGAAGGGATCACAAGCCTGTGTGGTAATCTGCAGGTCGCGGGTTCGAGCTTGTGTAGGGGACCTGGCGACTTCCGAAGCCTCTTTAGCCTAAGCGCGATTGGTGGTGGTTACGTGACAGCCAAGGGCCGGTGCGCAGTACCGGCGTACTACTGATGCCTTTGCGTGAAGGACCTAGACGTGCTCTCGCGTTGCGATTTGAAGTCTGTAAACAACACGAACAGGCTGCACTGAAAAGGAATGTGCATGCTCTGGGCACTCAAACGCAACTTTGCACCTGGTCCGAAGAGGCTGCCACTCACCTCTGCTCCTCCATCGTAGGACCAGTGATAGGGCACGGTTTGATCGCCTAGCCAGTGACCACTCGAGGTAGGGTGCAGAAAATCGAAAGGGTCCAACACGTTGCTACCAAGCTTTTCCCTGGCTTAAAAGTTTACCATACGAAGACCAGTACGAGATATCGGAACTGCACTCCCCGTTTTATCGTCGGTTGCGATTCGACCAAGGTGGACTTTCCAATCCTAAAGTTACTGATCCTCTCGTGAACTATCTACAGCGCACATGGTCACCAGTATAGGCTTGTGGTACTGGGTCAAAAGCGAGTTCCACACCCATGTGATTTGAACGGCTGTTGCTCAATGTTTGGTACAGTCTGCAGGAGAATATAGTGGAGTTGAACTCAGCGCGGAAGTCCAAAGCGTTGCTGGATGTAGATTTATTCGGTGTTTGGTTGCTAGAACGATTACCCACAGGCGATAATATCTCGCGTTTCTGAGACCCGAGTTACTGCACATTTTGCGATATCATGCTGAATTGAAAACGATTGAAGTATTACGGGTCATGGGTGGTTATTGTTTTTTTAACGCTTTTTTGCAGATTTCGATGGAGTTGCATAGATTTAAATTTTAATTGCTTTCACAATACACTATACAGTATTCCTTCATGTTTCCGATGCACGCCATCGTCGACGTTTTAGTAGTATGTTTCTCAAAGTCGCCTATTCTCAGCTATGCAGACTAAACACCCTGTCAGCAGTGTGCCCAATTATTGAGGTCAAGCCTGTTATAAAGGGGATATTTGAACACACACATACATCTCGAAGTTTTATCAACAGTGCCGTTACGTTGTTTAAACATTTGATCATAGTGTAATCATGATAGCCACAAACCCAGCGAATCAATAGAATAGTCGCGAGGAGTGTGGTCTAGTGTTCTAACGGATGATGTGACAGTTTAAATTACTCCAACCATCCATCCACCACTTGGTTCGCGGTGATACCCAGTAGGATTCCATCATTGTTTAGTTGTCAGCAGCGTTCATGCATAATTACGTGGGAAAAAGCTGCCTATCGATGATCATTGAAGAACTGATGCTCAGTCTAGCTTAGAATAGCTCATGTTATTATTGGTTTCTGGGCAGTGGGATTCCAACCTAATCTCAAGTTGACCACTTTTCGGGGTCATGTTTTTTCCTATCTAATCCTTTAAGCTCATTCTTGTGTTCGAGATAAATTAGCTTGCCATCCAAAACACAGCAGTAGTACGCAGGAGCTTGTCTACAACTTCACGTTGGTCGTTTAACAAAAATAACGATTGGGTAAAATTCTCTTTAAAGGAGAGCGGTTAAAATAGCAGTTTGGAACATGCAAGAACTTCCGTCACTCGTGCCGAAATTGTGGTTTGACTTGGTGGCCCTTTGGGAGGTCCTGTACAAGCCTTAAGTCCCCTTATATTGCGATATCCAAATCATAATATGGTATAGCGTCGTCGGACGACGAGATTCGCTTGAATGTTACACAGCATAGTTTAGTCTGTTAGCACATGAATTATTTCGGTACACAGAAGCTTGGGATACCCACCGTAGCGCTACAGCCGCGTACCGATTACCACATGTCTGTGCCTGCTGCTGTGTACAATAGTTAATGAGATGTCCGCAGAACCAATACATAAATTGAGCGAGCATGAATTCCGAGTCGCAAACAGACGTACCTAATATCTTCGACATTGGCGGTAGACGTAACCTACTTGGGCAAACGATGATTAGCACTTCCGCTGGTAAGCAGTTAGTAGGTGATAAGAGCCGTTCATTAAAGCAAGCTAATTGGTGTAAGAAACGCCTGCATAGCCACCAGCTGAGAGCCCTAGCAAACGTCGCACCTACTTGGACGCTACCAAATTAATTTATGGGGAACTCCAATAAACACTATCTGCGCGTATGTAATGGTCGGTGATTTTCTTTCCGTTTTGTGGATCATCAGGACAAGATAACAACAGGTGATAGTAATCTGGTTTCGCTCTATTCGCTGTTCGTTTTAGCACGTGACCTACTGAACTGGAGGCCACTGTTCCTCGATGACTAATCTGACCATCGCTTGTGACATTTCCGAACAACCGGCTGGCCTGCACTGTCCACGCGCAACGGTGGCAACGGTTGTGGTGGAATGTCACGTTGTGAATTTCTGTACTCTTCCGTCCATCTGCTTTGTCCTCAATGTAATTGTTTAATGATCGTGACAGTGAGGCATTATGCTGCATGGAATTGACTCAACTGCTTGAAAGGGAGACAGCTCTAACCAGATGGGACTACACCATTTCCCGGCCAACTTGTCCTCTTGGGCAACAGAAATAATCTGAGGGGCATTCAACATGGGTCTACTCAATTGATTTGTTCCGTTCATAGGGGCTGAAGCGTCCTACCTGCACCCCTATGACTTAGTGCGTCTGACATCCAATTGGCTGAAGGCAACGGGCTATGGTTGGCGGCATCCGGTTTCGGATTTGCCTGTCACTGTGGCCAGCCACAGGATGCCTACGCCTACAGAGGGACCATGGATGGCTTGCGCTGCACCACCCACAGCTCCATCCACACACCCCATATCCAGTGTAAACCCGAAGGAATAAGACCGGGAGGCATGTGGATGGGAGCCACGTTTCATCAACCGAGCCGGCCCACACTCCTTCACAGGCAAACACAAGCACCCTGTATTTGGGGAATCAACCGCACATAAGGCGGTGGCTGGACCGTAGTCCGCTCCACACTGAGTGCATGGAACCACTCTTCGGGCCTAGCACGGCCACAAAGACTGTGCACCCCGTCCCCTCCAGCAACGAGCAACTATCTCCTAGAGACAGTATGGACGAAATAGTGGGTAATAGATAGGTACGCACCTTGTCAACATACACATCAAGCGCAGCTACACCTGGGATGTCAAACAACAGCCAATCATTCGAAATGTCGATATCGAATAAAGTAAACGCATATGACGACATAAATACTCGCTAAATTAGCATATGGAAGAAAGTGGTTAAATGTGAATGCGCGATAAGTACGAGATGTCCGAAAGTTATTTAAAAAATACCACGCGATAAAAATAACGCAGGTTTACCACAATTTGCATGAGCGACGCAAGTTAGGAGAAGATTATCAAGTACGCAGAACAAAGGAAATATAATGGAATGAATTTTATCCACATTAAAAAGACCTAGTTTAAGTGTAGGTTGCTTTAGCCCAACTGCGGTGAAGAAGCATCATGAATGCGACATCAGCCTCAGCGACGGGCTATACACGCATACCTACACACATGCACAAGTGACTGGCTTACGCACGGAGCAAATTAATTGAGTAGACTCATGTTGAATGTCACCTCAGATTATTTCTGTTGCCCAAGAGGAAAACTTGGCCGGGGAATGGTATATATGAGCAGACTGACGGTAGGGAAGAGGTGCAGTCGCATCTATCTTGATAACCTCATAAACGTCATCTTGACAAATGCGGTGCTGCACTCACTGACCTCCATTCGTACTGGCTACCATGCTGAGGAACGGGAATCCCGGATGAAAGAGTAATACTCAGAATTCCAGATTAAGGAGGTGAAATGAGCCACTAGTATCACGTGAGATTACCGACTTTCATCGGGCGATAGTAGAAGGCAAACAAGCAGGGTACTCACCAGGTCCCATGAAATAAAGGGAGTCGGATTTACATTTGTGCTGGTGTGAATACCGTGGCGAATCCATAGGTGTGAAGCATACTTTGTTGGTACGGTTTATTGCACCTGGATTTTTCATCCAGGCAATCCGACGGGACTTGTTAAGTCTCGTTTGTTGTAACCATACTAAACCAATTCACCACTTTTCCACTTTGTATAAGTCATATTTTAACACTATCAGGCTTTAGAGTAGTATAGCAAGAACTGAAGGTAGAACAGCTGTCCCTTAATTAAAGAGGCAACTTCGGTGCATTCGATTCTTAATTTCTTTCGATAAAATTGTTCCGTAAATATTTTCTCACCGTAAGCCCGATAAGACGATATATTTAAGCAAACGATGACATGGTTACTCTTAGGTACAAAAAAGGTACGTGTTCAATCTTATCTGGTCAGAAGTGCTCGAATTAAAACCAGATGGACATATAAAAATGCCCTGATTTCCATAACCGTTTGTCGACATTAGAAGCGTGCGTACTTTCTTTCCAAACATAGCGCGTGACTGTGGGAGCAATAGCAGCGACGCAACAACGAACAAACAGGCACTCCGTTCGCACGGATTCGCCAACTACCACAGCGCAGCTGCTAAATAATGCTGGCTGAAAGTAGCTTGACCACACGCGGTAGTTGAATTATTCATTGAGATTTTCCCGAGATCACTCTTTCTATAACTTTTACGTTTGATGGAGTAATTCACTGACATTGTCCAATATTCTCGGTAGGACTCAAAAAAGAAGAAGCCGACGAAGAAACTTGTGTGAGCCGTCCTTAAGAGTGGGGAGAAAGTGTAATTTCCGTCGGCTCATTTTAATGATACTTGACGAGAAAACACAATACTGGATCAAATAAGTTACACGGTTATAAGCGGAATGCAGCTTTAGGTACGGGTAACACCAAATGCTTATCTACTTCAGGTAGTTCGCGTACGATCCCAAGTGGTCGAAACGACCGAGGTCTACTTCAACACAAATCGTAGTCCCAAGTGAGACAGTTGGAAATAGCTCACCAAAGCAAGAAACTCCAAGATAAACTGAAAATAATTAGTTTACTTGGCCGGTAAACGCCAACGTGTCAACGACTGGGTCATTCGTTTTCGATTGAAAAATTCCATCAGTTGCTTTAAACCCAAGGCCGTTGTTGACCGCATATTGTGTTGACTTTATAAGGAGTGGGTAAGTGATCACTTTTGGCTAATAGCTCCGAATAATGAATTATGGACAGAGCCAGCATACGTACATCGTAAAAAAATAGTAGCAACCTTAATTGGACCGAAAACATCCCGTTGCTGTTACGGAATCGTCAAACAATACAATATTGCTAGTAAAGAATCTCGAAGTGTAGGCTCTTTAGGAGTCGCTTACGTCGTAGTTTAAGCTTCGGATCAAAAGGTGTCGATTGTTTTTATACTTTTAAGCTGAGCAGGTGAAGAAACTGGCTTATCTGGCAGTCTTCAGAATAGCTGTTTGACCCTCTTCAGGGCATCAGGATGAACGAAGTCTTCTAGCCAATTGGAGCACTAATCTGGAAGCAATGATTCCCACGACACATTGCTTGACACTGATGCATTTGTGCGAAACTTGTACATAAACGTTTTCATGGTGCTTCATTTTAACGCGCGTCCCATTCACCATAGCGCCCAATGTTAACGGTTCTCTGTCTGAATATCGATGGGGTATCACAGGTGCGCCTGTCAAACTTCTGTTTTGGGATACGTGCGGCAGTGTTTTTTTCGGTTTGTGCGCCAGTGTGCGGAGTTTCTTTTCCCTACTATCCTTTGAAATTTTCACTGGAACAAGGTTCGTTCCTTGGGAATGGTTGTCAGAAGTGGCTGTCACCCAGATATTTGTACGCAGGTGGCTGACACTAGTGGTATCTGAATGATCAGGAAAGTGGAAGTCCATTATTATCCGCTCTCCAGGTACATGTAAAGCTATTCTCTTGTAAGAGGCAAAACGGCTCAAAGCTAGGACTTCAATCAGACCACAACTCCCAGATGTTAAATATTAAGCCGTGGCGCATGTGCTTATTAAGGTGAAGAATTTCTCCGAACCTGATCAGAACCTGATAGCGAAATTTGTTTTCGAAAAGTTGCTTGCAGGAAAAAAGATAACTCCTAGAACCATGCGTCAAATAAATTGGAGTGGTATTTCCCTGGGCTAAAAATGAAACTTCTTTCTTCGAGCGTTACGAGGCCCACCTGACGTTGCTGATGAACCAGAAACCTAAAAAGTTGGATTACTTAGTTGTATAGCTACCCGGATCTTTGACGCAGTCAGTGCCGACAACAGTAATTGGATTGGGGTGTTTTCGTGTTTTTTGGTAGGGCCAGCGACAAATGTATCCTCGTTGCTGCTAGTCTGCGATATAGAAACTTCCACAAATATCGATTGCACCTATGCAAATGCATTGACCGATTTCAAAAACTGCTGTGTTCCAGCAGGGGGTTGCTACCAAGTGATTTGTCCGCCGACTGTGGAAATGATTCTGCTATTTTACGCAACGCTGAGAGTTTGCAACCTTTAAATGAAATTCATTACAGATTGGCCTAGTCAGAACGACCTCAACACCAGGAAAGGTACTGAGTGGAAGTTTTGTCCTTTCGAGATTAGTAACTGGTGCGAGGTAATACGCTGCTGCCCCTTTCGCAAACGAGTGCCGGATTTTCTGACTCATTGTTAGTACATACTTAGACAACAAAATGTAATACAGTGTTGGTAATCCCCAATACCCACTGTATGCGAGTCGGCTAAAGTTGCAAGTTCGTACTTCAAAGGGTTTCCAGTTCAATACAAATGATTCGTCTTTCTGAGTGCAGTATGATTTACTAAGGAGTCAACAAATCAAACGACGATGCGGTACCAAAAATAATCCCATTGCTGTTTTACTCAGATTGCTCCAAGACATTCTATCAGTCAAAGGGAACATTGCACCAATAATCTCTTACGCCATCCACGTGCAATTTTCCGGCTGTGGCGAATGCTTTCTGAAGATCCCACCAGAATTGACATGGCTTGCCTTTAGGAGGTAAGGTCAACCGCTTCATAATTTGGGATGACAGGAGGAAGGGATATGTGACGTGTTGACCGCACTTGATGAGCTCTCGGGATTGCCTACTTCCCAAGATTCTCGTGTTGCTCAGTACGGACTTGTGTCTTCACCCTGAACACCTTTGCAAAATTCGGCATCCTTGGTGGAACAGCGATCTAGGAACGTCTTAAAAACACGACCTGAGTCATCAAGCATTTAGAGACGGTTTCACCTTGCTTGGCAGCAAAGGAAACAGTGAACTAAAGTGTTCGGAGGACGATACTCGTGAATATGCATCTACCTTTGAATGGTATCCTACACGCCGAATGATCACCTGCGAGCACACGAGCACTTACGAAAGACCATTCATGACACCCATTTAGAAGGTCACCATCTGAAGCCAACGCATCTCTGCGGCCTGTCAGACGGCCGGTGGGATTTATTCCCACTCGAATCAGTAGACCCCCATAATGCCCCATAATGCCTATTACGTGATCAGTAACTACTCCCCTTATTGCCTTGTGTGCGTACATTTTCATTTCAAACTCGCTTTATACGGCGGTGCAGTTAAATCTGTAATCGCCCGAACTGACGACTCCATTATCCCTTGATCTATCATTTCTCACTCTAAACACCCCACGGGACATGTCAAGCACGTGCTTTTTTACCCGTTATAAATCATTGTTCTTTGCTCATTGTTCAACCCGTACTGTACACAGAAATTTGGTATGAATGATTCACCTGCTTGTATAGTTTGCCGATACTTTCGCTAGACCGACTTTTATCGTCGCGTTGCATTAGTATGCTGTACGTTCTACACTAAGAAATACTGTTGCGTTTTCCGAGCATAACTCATGACTCTAGGTGTCGGGAACAGTATGCACGGTTCACAGGTTTTAATTCCTGTTTCATCACCTTAGTGGGAAGTTCCTTCGCGCGCTTCAAGATTATGCCTCCCAGCGGTGTACGTAACGGTTCCGCTCTAACGACCACAGCAAACCGTTCGGCAGAGAACTATAAATGTGCACAATCAACAGGACCCTTTTACACGTAGT
This sequence comes from Dicrocoelium dendriticum, assembly GCA_944474145.2. Lineage (NCBI taxonomy): Eukaryota > Metazoa > Platyhelminthes > Trematoda > Plagiorchiida > Dicrocoeliidae > Dicrocoelium > Dicrocoelium dendriticum. The sequence goes on along the minus strand of OX104064.1, from coordinate 59,436,125 downwards.
CAGTCCAGTTTCAAAAACGAAATCTTTAGTTCTTGGTACGTAGCTGGCTTTTGAAACTACTGAAATTCATTCCACAGGCAAGTATGAAGCAGGCATGCACCAGTGTTTTATTCACGGGTCCGTTCAACTTGTGCTCAATACGCATCGAGCGAGTGTACGTGCCATTCCGTACTGTAGCCATTAGTAAACTTCACGGTCGCTGGGCACGGTGAAAAGGAAGTCGGGTGCATATGAAAAGAAAACCCAGCGCACACCCATAAAAACCATCTTGTTTTAAGAGAGATTTGTCACGTATACACACAGTCAGGTGGCCAATGCGCAAGCGAACTGACGCTAGGCATCCGACTCTTCCTTCGTGGCTCACCATCAGAGTGTATTCCATGAGTTCGGGGAATAGCGTGGTAGTGTCTAACACCACTGCATAGGGGGGGGCGTGTCAACCGAATATGTAGGTGATTCACCGTCACGGTTATGGCGACAAGACCGGTCGCGTCGAGCAGGCGGAAGTTCCCTTGCACAGGACTGTCAAGCGCCCATTACGAAGATCATAGAACAGGTCACGCAAAATCGAGATCGCGTGTTATAGTCCTACATAGTGCATCCGAGGCGCGTACCGTTGAATAGCCTCAAATGGGCAATTTGACTTTCCGACGCACCTCGATGGCTGTCTGCCTGAGTGTTTTGGAGAAAAAGCTTCCTTGATATTGATCCAGCTTCCGTAAATGCCCCGATCTGAAAATCTCTTGAAATGCACACGATTAGAGCAAAAATAACCATACTTGATGAACCAGTACTCTACCTGCATTACTTGATTTAATCCGAGTTCCTGGAACATGGACAACGTAACCAATCTATGTGCACACGTGACCTTTGCGGCAAGTCCATTGCTACCGTTTTTTTTGATAAATATACGTTTGGTCTCAATCTACCTACAAAAAACTATAATGTGTTTGCAATTTATCCGTGATAAATTCATTGTTCAATTGTTTGTCTTATTTGATTTCCATGGGTATGATTAAAGTGGGAAAAATATACGAATATTAGGGAGGATTCCTGCTCTTCAACATTGCACTCTAGAACTGATGTGATGTTAATTAACACTTTTCGAGCAGAGATGGCAGAATTGGAACCCGAATCCGGAACGTATACTTGCCACCAAATATCCTAACCACACAACCCTAGGATAGCATGATCACAAATTGGTGACAAGTTTTGGCAGTAGAGCTCGATGATGCAGTGCTGACGGTCTCTACGATCAATCTTTACTACAATTGTCCCCGTTCGGTTATGTCGAGCTGGAGTGGAAACAGGCGGGGAACTGATCGTATGGTGGATTCTTCAAAGCGAGTAAACATCGTAATTCATCCACTTTAACGCGATCCCAGCAATCTAGGGGGCTGACGCTCACATCGAAGTAAACCGCGGCCGAGATTTTGTGTCCAAATCCGTTCGCACAAACAAACCAGGTGTACGCAAACACATGCTTGAGTAAGCCATGGCTCAAGCCATTGTGAGTTCGATTATCTCGGGGCCATATTTTAAAAAACAAAATGATACATACAACGTCTAGCACTGAACGGAAGCACCATGGAGAGGGTAAATGAAGCTTAGTCTACTCGAACTTCACAGTCACGTGTTTACTCGAAATGATAAACGGTGTCCTTAACTGCAGTCCGATTGCGCAGCATTTTATCCCGTTCGCATTTTCAAATGCTTTCGTTGTATGTGGGCGGATCGGACAGCCGGTCCCAATTCTGGACATTGTAGAGGTCATTAAATAGGAGATTTTTCATTGCTTTCAAAGACCAGAGTAGGAAATGGTAAATTATTTGCATGCAGGTGTAATCTACACAAACCGGCAAAACTTATCGAGCTCCCTTATTGTCTTCAAGTCTGTTGATTAATCGCTGGCTGCATTTAGTACCGGTAGGTGAGAGTGGACTGGTTGACCCACATCAAATAGTTGTACCATATACGTTCTACTTAAATCTGCCCTATTTGTGCTCAAGTATCTACGTTTGGGCAGGACAGAGGCGCAGTAAGAAACAAGGTGCTAACGTTGGTTAATTACTTAGCGCAGTCTGTAATTGAGGCAATAGGTAGAAATGTACTCAAGTTCCAATGTGAGACAACGATGATTTGCAAGTTCTAAATAAGACAATGAGAAGATTGGTATTGCGAGATGGAACCATCTCGTGTTATCTACTCACTCGCAAAGTAACAACATAAATATGAATCACATTTTACCTGTGAACTGGTGGATAACAATTGCCTACCGTTTTCGGTGGTGACGCTGACCAGAAGACGGCTCCATAAAGCGTTCTGTTTACAGGAAAGCTACATGGACAGGACTGTATGAACATTTCAACAGCTTTGCCCCTATCCAATACAACCGGTGCTTAGTCCAGACGCTGTTTAATCGGACCCGCAGAATATGTACTGACGACTGTTTGGAATCGGAATTGCAGTTTATCACACAGACGATACTGGCCAACGGCTATCCAGAGGCGTTTATTCGATTCCACACTCAACCGAAGGAAAAGAGGCCGAGGGTACTTACTGTGTTCAAACTCTGTGTACCTTCATTTACCTTTCACGGGTGATATCGTAGCCGCCCAACTTGAAAGACGTTTGGTTACAGCGATTCGTCGGACATTTAATGCCGCCAAATTCTGCCCCTTTGGGAGACCAAGAAGTTGCCTATGCCTCCAGTGAAGCCTACTCAACTGATCTCCGCCACAACACATTGCATTTACCAATTCATTTGTAACAGCGGAAGCAGTTACATTGGCAAAACAGATCGATTCTTGGGTAAGCGCATTGGACAGCATATCCCAAAACGGATTACTAAACTATCGACCAACAAGCAGCCAAACGAGAAAAGGTATCCAAGCTGCCGGTATCATCTATCGCCAGATATCTACTCGAAACAGGACATCAGGTTGACCGTAGGTCAACATTCAGTTATCTATCGAAATGAAAACCCCAAAGTTTTGAGGTTTGCCGAAGCGATGGCACTTAACCGGCGACGCCCTATCCTTTGTGTACAGAAACAATTAACAGTCTCCCTAAAGCTTCCTTGGGGCTCATGACACTAAGCTCAAGCTCGTTGATCTGTTATTCTTGCGTCTACGTAATTTTCCCTTGTGACCAGTTTCAAACCTTCGATTTTTCCGTCACGTGATCCATATTTATGTTGCTAGTTTGCGAGTGAGCAGATAACACGAAATGATTCCATCTCGCAATACACTCTTTTCATTGTCTTATTTACAATGGTAAAGGGAACCCAGTGCTTTGGATTTTCATGTTCCCAGTTAGCGTTGACCACAACATCAGTTCCGCTTTTTGGAACCGTGTACCACTACTGATGATGTGTCTAAAGTAAACGAGGCTACTGGCTTGTGTGATTTACGTAACTGCACCTTAGTTGAAAACACTTAACTGTGAGTATGCAAACGTTTTATTCATGCACTTAATGCTTATCTAACATTGGTCGTTCACGAGACTTGTAATGAGACGTCGTATCATTGTTGATCAAGCCTACGCAAGCCTGCCTCGCACTGCCGAGAACAACCAATTTGGGTATTGTCTGGGAGGAAAATCTGGTCATGCGGAACTGGGAATCAGGATATACGAGGGGCACTCGATCGGCCCAAGACGGAGTTTCTAACGCTTATAGCAACCGCTGCTGGTGGAGTTAAGTGGCGTAAGATTCGAAATCGCCCACCCTGCACAAAGTCTTGTCATTGGGCGCGCAAGAAAAACACTGGTCAGCGCGGAAAGCCGTATGATGTACGTCTAAATAGCTTGGGATTGTTTTTCATAGAAAGGCGTAGAGAGAGAGGAGAGCTGACAGTGCTTTTTCGGATCATGAGGAGTCTCCTTGGTAGCAAGCCTACTGAGCTGTTGGATCCAGCTACATTAAATCACATGAGAGATCACCATCTTAAGCTCAAGCATTGGAGGTCCAGGCTATCAGGGAAAATACTTTGCGAACCGCGTTGTTGGCAGTTGGAACAATTTGTTCCTTTTGTGGATGCACGCGCTAATGGTGTAACTTTGTACTCTGCGTTAACTTGGACTTATCCCCTCACATTATTGTGCCACCTTTCGGAAGTACGCTCAATCGATTCGGATCCTCGAGCTCTATCAAACGGTGTCTATGTTTTTGAAGTAAGTCCAACAACATGCTGGCACACCACAGATGAAGTCTTCGGAACGCTATTCACTAAGGCCAAGGTGAGTAACTTTGCTTATTTGAGTTTCATCAGTACCTTTGAGATACCATTCGACAGAGCTTCTTTAAGGCTGTCAGACAATATATAATTTAGTACTGTGTACCAGTGTATTCCATACCTACCGGCTATTGTTGTCATCTTACGTTACCACCAGATTTTTACGTGCATTTCACTGCACGAAGCCTGTGTGGTTTTGGCTACCCGTGCGCTTAGTGACGCACCACTACCTAACCCCTCTGGCACAGACCCAGCTGACCGGAGCAGACAACTGAGGCAGCCCAAGCTGCGTGAGCAGCGAAACCGGGAATCCAGTGAGCAACAAACCCAAGGTCAAGTGTAACTCAGACAAGCGGGGAAGGGAGAGCATCTCGAAAATCACTTGTTTATTCCGTGCCAATTCCCACGACGTAACAAATGTGAACATTACACGTAACGGAGGTAACAGCGTATCGACAGATAAGTTGTGGTTCTGTGACTTATGTTCAGATAGTCCCATAGACAAGAGTATTCCGATGCTTAAGATAAGGTATGAGATGTTGGCTGTTATGTCGGCAGAGCAATAGGAACTGATCGCGGTGTTGGGAGGGAAAATCTCAGAATTCGAGTCACAGATTCATGTATTAAGTAGCCGGAATCCCAGACATGTTAAAAGGCAAATGCTATCTAGCAACAATGCTACACAGTGCAGCGAAAGGCAAACACCGTTAGTGATAAAGAGCAGTGGAAACAGGCCGGTTGAACGGTGTCCCAAGTCTCACGTAATGATCCAAAGCTTGCAGAGTTTCGCACAATTGCACGATCGCCTCCATCAGTAGCTGGGCAACAACAATTGACTCCTACAGACAGTGCAACTCACGGCGTTGCAAGTAACATATCGTGCTGTAGCCTAGGCCTGTCTCCACTGAAGACAATCCAGACACTCCCACTCGACATGCCTACGCGCACAAGGAACCGCAGAACAAACAATTACTACGAAACCACAAGGCGTTGACAGTGATATGTTCAAACGTCCCAGAATCCACTAGTGAATCGTTAAAAGGTAGGCAAGCCGAGGAGTAAAACCGCTAGGCTGAAATAACCACCGCACTCGGACTGAAAGTTCTCCTAACTACACCTATACGCCTTTCACGAAATCCATCATCACCACATGTAGGGGAACCTCGGTTACTGCGAGTAACGTTTAGCAACACACGCAGCCTTGAAGATGTTATCTTAGCAAGTCACATTCTAGTGAACACTTCTGTCACTGCCCGCATTTTTCTGACAGGCCATGGGCAAAAAAACAGAAGCGGAAATTCAGCGCTAGTGCGCCATGTCAAAATGAGACGAAGAAAGTGGTATTGGTTCAAGGTGTGCCAGCATTGAAGCATGACGATAATAGTGAACGGCAAAAGCACGACACAGAAGGATGGAGGTACATCACACAGCTCTACGACATGCAAAATGTGGTGGATTTTGACGTCACCTGTCTAGTTGCCTCCCCATACTAGCAGAGCAACGGGCCAAGAATTTTGAAAGGTACCTTGGCTGCGCCCGAAATGGTATCACTGGCGATCCAAGCGTGGTATGCCAACAAAAAACTTGGGCCACCAGAAGTACGGTTAAGACCATTCCTTCAATAATAGACACCTCAGATACAGGTGAACCAATCTCGGTAGTACCTAACTCAGATCAGCCAACCGTGCAAACGACCGTTCAAAAAAACTTCAGCAGACCGGCACTACTAGTGCCGGTCACTCAAAACGAACCGAGCCCCTAATGCGTCAACAAACGCAATGCTGCTACACCAATTCGCAGGGGTTGTGTTCTAAACTCTCGGAACTGCACCATCGACATGAAGCAACAACTTGGGACCTCAAAGCAGTTACTGAAACTTGGCTTTCAAACCATGTACTTGATCTAGAGGTTGAACTCAGTTAGATGTCAGTCATTCGAAATGATGGTCCATCTCATGGTGGCGGTGCCGCCCTCTACTATCGAGATTACGTGACATGTGAAACCCTTGTTGAAAATGCCCTTGTTATTCCGGACGCAATATTTTGCCGACTGCACCTAGCAGGTCGAGATGTTGGTTCACAGAAGACGCGTGATGTTTGCCTCTTAGCAGTCTTCTATAAGCCTCCGAATGCGACAGCAGACAGCGATAACATTCTGTTAAACGATCTCCGCTATGCAGTTTTACAAAAGTATGCTCACTTCAAACTACCTTCAATAGCATCAATGTCTCCTAATGGACCATCATTTAAATCGAAACTCCTCGAATTCATGGATATGGCAGTTTTGTATATCAATGTGCATCGACCAACCAGGCACCGCAGTTCAAACAAGCCATCACTCCTGGACTTAATCCTGACTAATGAAGAGTTGATGCTCAAGTCAGTAGCGTACAATTCTTCATTGGGCCGTAGCGACCATTCAGTCCTAACATTTGGTTATGTGTGTTATGCTAGTATGGTTGCTAAAGAAAGAGCAACTCAACGAACTGTTACTGACTATTTTAAGCTGCACAACTTAGCAGCAAGTGTTGACTGGAACCTACAGACGCACAGCTCAGCGAATGACGCATGGAATGAACTGAAAGACAAAATTAACTGGGTCACACAATCACCAGCGAAGGTTGTACCATTACGAGCATCTCGCCGGACCAATACGTGGATCCGGAGCAGAACACGTAAATGGGTCAACAGAAGAGATGAAATCTAGAGGCAACATTCGCTAAGCCCATGTGATATCACATGGCAGAATTACAGTCATCGAAAACTACTACGCTTCGCTCATTAGGGTCGATAAGTACGAATGGCAGGAGAATATGACGCTGTAATTTACGAGTAACACCAAACTACTTTACAGATTTGTGAATGACAAAAGAAAGGTTAAGCCCGGAATACCACCAATCAAGACGGCCAGTGGTCTAACAACTACTGCTGTGGATGCCGCGAACGCTCTACTCCTGCAATTTGGCTCGGTAGCTACAAAGCCCATGGAAACTTCGCCCTATCAAATCCAAACAAATGTCGTTGGCTTATCCAGCGTCACCTTTACTCCAGCAGCTGTTGCAAGCAAATTACAGTCTTTCCGGGAGTACAGTGCCCCTGGAACCGACATGATCTGCCCAAAAGTATTGAAAACCCTTTCTCCCACCATAGCAGCACCACTTGCAACCATTTTCCAGGGTCTACTTAACTCCCATACACCCCCATCTGAGTGGAAAAATGGATTAATCACTCCAATATACAAAGTAGGTTAGCGATCGGATCTTGCCAACTACCTACCTATTACACTTCGTCCTGTTTTATCAAAAGTGGTGGAATCGGTAATCGCAGATGAACTGACGCGATACTGTGAAAGTCTGCAAATAATTTCCAATGCCCAACATGGTTTCATATGCAGATGATCTTGTCTCATCAATTTGTTGCTTACGCGGGACTCATGGACTCGGGCGGCTGATGAAGGAGTCCCCATAGGTGTGATTTACTTGAATTGTTCTAAAGAATTCAACAAAGTCAGTCATTTTTCTACTCCAAAAGCTTTTGGCCTACGGTTTCAACAGTGCCCTGCTCACCTGGTTAGAAGACTACTTACTCGACAGAGTAATCAATGTAAGAGTAGCCGACACGCACTCTGAAACCATGTGCGTCTCCAGCGGTGTACCGCAAGGATTCGTCTTATGTTCGCTACTGTTTTTAGTCTACATTAATGAGTTTCCAGTAGACAATTTATCACGGGTGCAAATATTTGCGGAAAATGCTAAAATTTGGAGAGCAATTCACTCAGCATCCGACGGTGTCTACCTCCTGGAAGATCCTACTCGGATTAACGAATGGGCAGAAAGGAACTAGCTCTCACTGAAACCTGCAAAGTGCCACCTGCTGACGGTGCGCAGCAGCTTCGTCAACACATACCTTTTGGAGCAACACGTCCTGCAACACTTGACTAGTGGATGTGACTTAGGTATAATCGCGCAAGAGCCTTGGCAATTCGCTCCAATGTTCGAAAGCAGCAAGTGTGACGAACTTGAACTCGAGACTTCTGTGGCGAGCTCTCGGCACCTTTGAGCGGCGACTAGTACCAATGCTGATTAACTCCTATATTCGCCCTCATGTTTAATATGCAATTCAGCCTAGTGTCCATGGTTAAAACGAGACATTAATCTATTGGAACAACCCCAAAGAAGAGCCACAAAGGCGACGTGTGGACTATCCGCTCTAAGCTACGAACTGCCTCTTCGTGTACTCGGTGTGTTCACATTAGAATACCGACGGTGTCGCGGAGATCTTACCGGATACTAACTGAAATCGAGCATCCATTTACATCACTGTTGACCCTAGCCCTTTACAAACAAAGCCGAGGCAACCACCTGAAACTAATGACGCAACAATCCTGTTTGAATTGTATAAACTATTTTTACTCACTTGGAATCTATCCTCACTGGAATGCATTACCAAGATATGTGGTGATCGCACCAGACATGACGACATTCGAAAGACTATTAGACTTTCATCTTAGTAATAAACGCTAAAGTGCAGTGGCTTAACCACTGATACTTCACATTCTACACTGGAACATTTTGCTTTGAATTCGCTTTTGTACATCCATCCCGTGAGTCTTATAAAGTTATGCTTTTTATCCCATCATACACTATCCAACTAATGAACAACTGCACAACAGTTGTGGCCTTCGAGAGAGGTCTAGATAGATGTCGGTTAGAACTTTTTCCAGAAATATTATAAAATACTAATTCTCGTTTCTAAGAACTAAGGAAGGGTAGAAGTACAATATTGTCTTTTTGCCTCATTTTTTTTCAGAAGCAAGAAATGCAGTTGGAAGTCGTAGTACCTGGAGGCCTTGGTTGCTTGCCGGTGCAAGAAGCAAGACGCTCGTTAGGCGGAATCCTATCCCGTTCTGGGAACCTGACCTAACATTAGGTGAGGGTTTACGTGCTGTCGCGCATCAGCGAGTCCCATTTAACGTGTTGAATTCACTTTTCTTCACGCTATGGTGCATGTAGCAGTAGAACGGGTTGTTTTCAAGCACTTTCACATGCTGAACATTATAAAGCAGCTAATCATAAACATATCTAGAACACGAAACAGGAAAGTCAGTGGAGTGAGCTTGGGATGAATATGTGCATGGACAGGTCAATGCCTGGAAAGTTATATCGCAAACAAACGGTTCAATTATGGTCTACATCAACAGAACGATGAACAATGCGGAGTGCAGTCTTAGGTAATTCAACTAACGAAAGATAAGCAGCTTACAGAGCATGTAGTGCCAGGATTAAAAACGTCTCTGCACGTTGCTAAGCGGTACCACAGGCAAACATCCAAAGGGGAATTTGGACGAAAACTGCGCCGATGAAATGACTAAACCAGTCATTGGAAGGGTCATTTCGCAGCACTCAGTGTGTGTGAACGGGTCGCTACGCGTAAACCGAATTCGAACCGCGATTCATAGCTTCGGTGGATTCGGCCACTCGGCAGACATGTGGAACAAAAGAAGGTCAGGAGTTGACCACTCGCGACATTGTCATCATTCCCCCCCAAATTTGTAGTTAAACATATTCCTAGGAGTTGTAACGTTAACAGTTTAGACGCGTTCATGCGATGGACTGAAGGGCGAAAAAATCGTAAGCCCTGCTGACACGCTTTCGGGGATGTTTTTCCACATGTCCAACTAGGCAAGCTAGAGATGAGTGCAGGTGTCAGGCTTCTGTAGATCATTTTCACTGAAACCGTCCTCGGACACGGCTGATGGGTGAGTTAAAACAACACTCACCTGTCAACAATATCTTCATCATCCCAAATGTACTCACCAGATTCTCAATCTACCTCGACTTCCCATGCTCAGACGTCACTTCCGACTGAAGACACTGGGAGAGTTCAATGGACGCTACAAGCGGCTGCGTGGAAACCTTATATTTGTCTACCAGATACTGAGCGACAACACTCACGTATGCCGCCACCTACTGAAACCCTGCACGAGCACCAACTATAGAGGCAATAGGCTGAAACTGAGTCAACGATACAATTGTCTCGATTGTCCACGAAATGACTTCTCCCTCCCGGTCTGCTAACCCTGAAACGCCCTTCCAAACGCAGTTGTTTTCGCCCCCACATTAATAGTTTTCGAAAAAACGATTGGGTATCGAATTGAACGCTCTACACCTTGTTACTTGAACGGACAATCTGGATTTATTCTGGCTAACTGACCACTTTGGAATTAAAACCTACAGTGAAGCAAATAAATTTGTGCAGAGGGGTGAGCAATCAACTTTTACTTGATATGAGTATTAACCATGGCAACTTCTTATTTGGCGTTGCTCGTACTATCTCACCCTATAACCATCTTTCTTAACGCCATTACTCTATCGCTTTGCTCAAGAGTACTTTATTTGGTCCATTTATGTAATATTAAGTCACAATTTCTACTATTACCAACCTACGGGACATGTTAAGTCTGTGCTTTTTTATCCGTTATAAACCATTGTTCAACTGTTGCGAGCAATTCCAGGTGGAATGCGCGACACGACTCAGTGGCTTAGGAATAAAGGTTTCACCTGAGACCGCAAAGGTCCGGAGTAAGATTTGCGGCCCTGCTAACCTTACCTAACAGTAGGAAAAGGGCTGTGGAGCGCAGTGCTGTGAGCAGATTGAAAGTGAGAGTACTAGAATCCCTGTCCGACACAATTGAGGTGCAGTGCGGCGTGCCATAAAGCTCGGTGCTTGGGCCCCGTTTATTCTCGATGTTCATAAACCATCTGGCGACGGAAATTACTTCCGATTTTCTACTCTTCGCGGATGATATCAAGTTAGGTCGAGCGATCAAAGAACCGAATGACCACGAAAAGCTCCAGCGTGACGTCAACACGAGTTTTGAATACCCTACCGTTCAATGTGGAAAAGTGTCACGCTGTTCAATTGCGCCATAGACATGACTACGTGTATAGGCTTGGGTCACATGTATTGCAGATCACTTCCCAAGAACGCGACCTTGGTGTGGTCATTCAACTTGAGCTTAAATGTTCGAAACAGTCAGAGGCAGCTGCGAACAGAGCCAACCCGCACGTCGGATTGCTGCGGAGAGCATTCGGAAGCTTCGACCCATCCATCTTCCCCATGCTGCACAATTCTTACATGCGCTCTCACGTTGGATACGCCATCCAAACTTGGCAACCTTGGTTGAAGCGTGACTTAGAAGTACTAGAGAAACCCCAACGCAGAGCCACAAATAACATCAAGTGCCTACGAAATCTGTCCTACCATCAAAGGCTGAAGTCACTACGAGCTTTCAGTGGCCGCTACCGAAGGCTGCGCGGCGATCTCATATCAGTCTACTAAATATAGAGTGATCCTAATCACGTAGGCCGTCACTTGTTGAAAGTCGGCCATAACACCAATCTCAGAGGTAACACTCTGGAATAGTGTGCAAAGTTTAGCCGCCTGGAATGCCGGCGGAATTCTTTTTCTATTCGGGTTTGCCAACCCTGGAACTCTCTCCCAAAATTCGTTGTTCCCTCCCCCATCTTGGATATTTTCAAAAAACCTTCGGATCTTGCCCTTGGCCCCATCTCTTCAATGTCTAAATTGTGCAACTTTGGAAAGTATTAATTATCCTCCCAAATCAGATTGGCATGTTACGTAAACCTGAGGATGCGGGACAGAAGTGAATATTCCTGTTTTTACTTTTCACATGTAATACATCAACTATAACTGTCCCCATGTTGCCACGTCTTTCACATTCAGTTCTCATTTACTGTCATTCAGCAGCGTATTTGTTAGATAAATGCTCAAACAGGCAACTGAGCTATCGTTTGATAATTGTAGTTTTACCTCCACCATATTGCGGGACTTGTCAAGCAACTGCTTTTTTACCCGATATAAATCATTGTTCATTGTTCATCGTTCATTAAACATCTAACATTCAGCTCACAGGTGAAATCCCTTTCTGTGTTCCTTTAGAACTGATTCGTGTCTCATGAGTCCAGCTACCATTCCGATGCCCAAGTGAAACAAATGAGGGACTTCGTAGGGCATCTCCATGAGTCAATCAGTTCAGTACAAGTAAACAGCTATTATCCAGTACCGAAGTGGGGTGCACCCAGTCACTAAGGCGCACCTTGACAGAGTACAACTAACAACAGCAGCGAAGCAAACACTTGAGGGCGCAGACCTCAAATAAAGAAGGGAGTCAGGGCAAAGTGTACAAAGATAATCGGGATGAACTTTTAATGTCTAAATGCAATAAAGCAAATATTGGCGTGACGTTGAATCGTCATCTGCGCCACGTCAGATAAGGTCTCTAGCAGCTGATTGAAGTCACTCGAATCGTCGTCAGATTCAACTATCTGATCTTCTGTTGGCTGTCGACATTTCAAAGCTACCCGATAGTGTATCATCACAGATAATGCGTTCAGGGGAGGGGTTAATTCAGAGGCCGGTTAAGCTGACGATATGTATGCGCGTGCCAAGACATAGTCAAGTGGACACTCCAGATCTACCTGGAATTTTGGACAAATGCGCGCCGTCTAGGGCTGCTAGAAATGTGGCAGCGAGTCATTTGACGAGCGTCAGGTAACTCGGTGTAAACACCGGTGTCGGAAATCCCTACTGGTGAACTTGAGACTGTGGTAAGCGCACAGTTGAAGAAAACGGTTGCTGGTGGTGTTGAAGCAGCTGCAACCAAGTGGGCATCCGTTTGCAGGTTCGTACCACATATAGTGATCCCAATAGCTATGTACTTTGACCAACCAATAGCAAATTGGGAACAGTTTGTAAAATCTATATTTGACAAACTACAGGAAAAAGCTGATAGGAGTGTAAGTAGAACAAAAGATATTCTGTTTTTAAACGCCGCCTGTTAATTACGACTGCGCTCTGAGTTCGTACCATTGACAAGCAGATTTCCAGAGTTATACGTTGTGGCATAGCGTTCTCCGCACATCCGTTGAACAAAACTCCGATGCTATAAATACTGTGAAGCGGTGGACGTGACATCATGGACGGACAGACCAGGATGCGATTCACCACTGGAGTCTGAGCCCGGCAGTCCAAGGTGCGTCAGGTGATCACTATACTGCATACCCAGTTTGCAGTCACTGTGCACAGCAAGCCCGATGAATTGCATAGCATGACCGATCTGGCATGAAGCGGACATGGCTGGAGACTAGATAAAATGGTAACCTGCCATTGGCAGTGGGTCCGGCTTCCTTGTCATTGTGGTTGACGAATTCTAGGGTGGTCTCATGCTGTCATAGTGTGAAGAGAAGATTTTAAATAGTCCAGGAACATAATACGTGTGAGCGGCCCGAGAGTGAAACATTACTCTTTTGGACCAAGCTTTCACCTTTGAACTAATGGTCTGACGCGCAAGTGATTGCAGCATGTTCAACTGGGCGCCGTGGATGCATGGTTCCGCTAGAATTTGCTTGTGCCGTTAATAAGCAGTTTCTGTAGATTTTAAGGGCAGGGTTATATAGTCTTGAAAGCTGTAGGTGGTGATGTTCTTATCATATCCAACCACAGGCGGGTGTCGGTGGATTCGCATCACATGAGACAGGAGCTCTGAGACGATGTTTATACTACACAACGCATGACAAATCGACATGTTCTCATCGTCATGGATAACCCTAGGTGTCACTTCTTCATACCAAACGTGTTACCTTTACGGTCTATAAACTCTTGCCACTCGCGGAGGCGTTTCTTGGGAAATTCGGATAAGCGATCTCTCATCTCAACTCGAAGGGGCATGAGTTGGGGTCTAATTATTGGTCTGTCCGGTGGAGGTGGCTTCGCAAGCACAGCTAGGTGGACCATAAAAGTAAGCCGATCAGTACATCGCCTTAGACTTCCTTCTGAGTTCAATAACAGGCTACACTGAAAATCCAGTGGGTTCAAGGATGAGTGCTCAGTTTAGCAATGCTCAGCGGAACACAAAATGAGAATTAAATAGACACTGCCTTCCCGAGAAAGCTCCAAAGAGTGCTTCTCATAAGGCTTACTGCGCAACTAGAGCGCAAAAGATGTGTGTACAACGAAGCGATAAAGTGAACTGATAATGTGCTACTTCCTGTTTAACGTTGACTATGACTTGGCCTATCTCCTGAGGTGACACAGTGAAGCTTCTAAGATGAAGAACGTACACAAGCAAGGCGAATTGTCTATAAACCCACTAGCGTTAAGAAAGTACTATACTCAGAAGAGTTAAGTGGGCCGAAAGGCCGAAGTGGCCACCATAAGCGCATATAAAACGGCCCAAAAATGTTGAAGTTGTTATGATTTGTATGAATTTAGGTCACACCAGAATGCGGTCAGAGTGGGGTGAAGTGCCTATCCTAGTCGCATATAAAGATGACCCAAGAAATGAAGAAAGAGGTGATGGCGTGCATGCTTTTAAGCCACAGCGGTACAATGCCAGATGGGAGTGGAAGTGCGGTTTAAACACTACGTGGAACCACCCCGCATAGAAGTAACTCCTCAGGATACGGTTCTACGTATGACGATATTAATTTATTGAGCCTATGACTGTTTCCTTTTCTCTTTAAGGTCTCCTACAGACCTTGCACTTTTTTAATGCATTTCTTCCATTCTGTGATTGTGATTGCCTAACATGATTGTGAAATCCTGTTCTTGGAGGAAAGGGCGTGTCTCGTAAAGACGAGAATATACATTATTAATTAGTATTAATGAATTAATCTAGACTGTCAATATGGTAACTTTCGTAGCACTGCACCACTCTCATTCAGTAGCCGCAATATTCGTGGGGGCTGTTGATATCCCGTGCAACATATATTCCTGCTAGTGCACGTTGTTGTAAACGAGTTTGCTTGGGGCACAGGGTCCTATACATCAACTTCATTCTCATAACTGATAGAATAGGAGATTACGAAGGATATTGGTCACAATCACATTCAGTCTCACTGCCGCTGCACATCCGGTGGAGCACCAGACGGCCTCTTCATTGCTATGGGAATCATCGGTACTGCGCATTTCATCACTGGGCACCGGACAGTTGTGTAGGCAGAGGGATCATATGAGCTGAGTCAAGAACAGTGTTAAATGTGCCTACAGTGTAACAGCATGCAAGTATGCGCACGCCAAGGTCATATTTACTTTGGCCGATTGGGTGCGAGATGTTCGTTACAGCATATTTCGTTGGTCATCACAGCAGTTCTTACTACGAGCACTTTTTCACGTCTCATTGGCATTACTAAAATCCAATTGCGTCGGGACGTGGAAGGGGGGCCTAAATGTACTATTGACAATTATCGTTGAATTTGCGATCTGGGGACTTTGTAAAATGACGAACTCGATGTGAGTGCCTTTCACTAAGAGAGGAGTGGCATGGCTGAAAGATGGTATGTAGGATACAATTTTAAGGCACCGAATCGGTGCACAGCGTACGCTCCCAGTCTGCGCAAACCTTGTGTGCAAAGTAACGAGGTCAATTGTAGACTAGTTATAAAAACTGCCCAAAGGTGGGAGGTAGATTGATTGAGTACCGTTTGAGTAGTTCGGAATCGCTTCACAGTGTAACTCTATGGTGCATTGTGATGCGTTCCGTTTTGGTGATAATGTAATTTGATACCAACCGTCAAATAGCGAGTTCCCAGAAACACCGAGAAACAAGAAGCTAAAAACTTCACGGAAGGTAGCCGGAATTTTGACAAATAAAAGCATTGAAGTTAGAGCCATGCGTATTTTCGAGATAGCTGAACTCCTGCGCCCATTCCCATCCTATCCGTGATCCGAGCATTTGTCACACAGACAGGCCAGTACAGTTGACATAATCGATAATGCATTTAGAAATAAGTGTCGGCTGCAACTGCATTTCTAATCCCCTAACGGGTTCTGTTTACCTATGCGCGGAGCAAAGGGCAGGCATGCTATGGATGTCAGGTGGTGGTGGGACAAACACCGCCAATAAATTCTCGAATATCTAGTTGCGGACCTCATTAAACGAAAACGATTGTCTGCATCCTACGCAATTGGTCGATGCCTGGGGTAGAAAATTTCGACTAACTGCCTTGGGTAAATTTCTTTCTTGTGAGTGGGCACTGAATGCATGAATAGGAGCTCGACAACGGCGGTGTGGCTTGGAATAATTAGGAGTGTGTAGGAATGTGTAAAAACCAACCATGTTTCCATCTTGCACATTTAAAGTGGAGCCAACCGAACTCGCTGAGGAAAAATTGGTGAGCAGGAGGTATTCAACTCCATATTACTAATTAGGGATGCCAAACAATTCCACATTAATCTCATAGTGAGAAAGGAAGTATCAGGCCATTAGTCTTTGCGTTGTTGATTCACATCCCCAGGTGAGTTATGAGCCGCACGAAGTAGTCGCTAACGGGCGCACCAATGGCGTGCTTAGTAGCGTATTGCGGCGACTCCAGTTGGTTAAGTTCTGCAAAGAGTTGCACTCACTTTAAAACTGTCATTTGGAAAGAATGGTTCTTTCATGACATGGGCTAGGGCCCAGCTAGGGCCTCTC
Organism: Dicrocoelium dendriticum; assembly: GCA_944474145.2. Classification (NCBI taxonomy): domain Eukaryota; kingdom Metazoa; phylum Platyhelminthes; class Trematoda; order Plagiorchiida; family Dicrocoeliidae; genus Dicrocoelium; species Dicrocoelium dendriticum. The sequence continues at coordinate 59,419,398 of OX104064.1, read as the reverse complement.
TAAACTTGTACAGATTTCCTAGCTTTGATTGCCTTACTGTACGTGCGGAAGAAGCATGGCCTGCTCCGAATCGAACCTGACTGCAATCCGAAAACGTCACAGGCTCATTGCTTAGGGTTTGAGCAGCGTGTACACTGACTGGAAGGAGGTGTCTGTGGAGCCATTCACAGACACTGACTAGCAAATATTAGGTGCGCTCTGGTTGGGTTCTATGATATTGAATTGCGCTGAGTTGGTTTAGTCGGGCTGTCAGTTGACACAACATCCAAATAATTCTAGCTTCATCACACAGGTGAGGGAAAAGCGAGCAGCCGGATCTCGGCGACTTAAAGGTACTTCGGGCCTGCATGGGCAGAAACGGGACAAATCCGGTGATTCATATAGACAAGTTGAAAGTTCAACCGAGTCCGAACCACTGAGGTCATGCTTCGGAACTTGCGGAAATGCATCTGCGGCTGTTAAGTGTGGTTTTGCTGATACGAAGTTTTCGCCGAAGCAATCTAAAGAGACAACCACATTAATCTTGCCCTTTCTATCGATTCGGCCAGTGAGTGTAAACCAGGCAATTCGTTTCGCCCACCCACTACTGTCGCAACACAGCCCACCATCCAATCGCAAACTCTGATCGTATGGTCTTAAACCATTACCATCTGCTCAAGAAGGGAATAGTGTAGGTCATGTGAGTGCTAAGAAGTTTAGTTCCATTTGCAGCAATCTCTTCAATCCAAAATGCTTTTGGGTTAACCCCATCGTCAAAGACGAACAATTTTCATGATAGATGTTCGGTGGGAACACAACCGAAAGATTCCAGTCTCGTCGTAAGGATATTTGAAAGGTGGACAATCATTACACCGTACAACAAATGTGTACAGAAGTCATATTACTGGGATATGATTGGCACAAATTATATTAAGTGTTATACGCTAAACAAGAATGTGGCAGTCAAACTGCCAAGCTGGCTCTAGATTTTAATCGCAATTATTATTTGCGTCACCAAATGTATGGCAAAAGTTTTGTCTATCAAGACAAATACCCAGAAAAGGAATGAAGTCGTAGACTACTTGTTAGGCTTCTTTACTCCTCACTTGTACAGTTGTTCGGGAACAGATTTGGCGAGTGTCCAGCAGTAGTAAGATATAATGGCGCTGGACCAATTTCTTTGGTATTGTTGTCCCATTGTTGCGGTGTATTGACGAAAAATTTCATCAAACCCATTCTGATTCGTATGGATAGTAGAAGGAGTTTGTGGACCTTGACCAGAGCTGATTGATGGGTATTCGTCTCTCCATTTGTTACAGTTTGTTTGCGAGCTCATTCCTACAGAAGCTAGTGTAATTCCTTCGCTCGATTATCCCATTCGCATAAGGAACAGCAGTATTTTGTATACCCTAGCTGCAGAAAAATTAAAAGTGTAACTACATTAAAATTACCAAAGGGATGCCAGCTGTACTTTTTATACTCATTGGATCCTACGTATGGGAACAGCAAGCGCCACGGGAATAGATGCTAAAAGTTATCCACTATCCAATATGTGTGTTGTTAGTTATTTCCAAGGCACTGCCAGAACAGAGTATCAGATAATCCACCTCTTATATGAAACGCTGTAAACGCTAGTGGCGCTTTCTATATCGGGTAATTCCAACATCTAGAAGATTCCATTGTTGGAGTGTTGAATTTCGCAATTCAGTCCTGTTCTTGGATATGTCTAAATGGCGAACAAGGTCATTTAATTCCTCCTATCTTATTCTGGGTGGGGTTGATGAGGCACCGCGGTGAAAAGCCGGACCACCGCGCGCTGATGGATCAGGAGAAGAACAGGTCGGTTCAACCTGGTGCTCGTCAGCTGACTCCGGTGAAAATTTTGCTGGATGTTCTGGAATTGGAGGACCCCCACCATTTGGTGCTGGTCTTATTGCAGGCAGAATATTGGGTTATACTATACTCGACTTTTTTGTTTCATTGTCCTATCGGAAAGAGAGGAACTAAACCGAAGTGATAGTTATTGAGTTGGTTACTCAACAAACGACAGTGATAGTCGTTAGCCAACTAACCATTGTGAAAGCTGTGCTGTACATGCAGTCCAAAGCTAGTTTTAATCTCCTCGATCTTGCAGCTGAAGTAGAGATGGTATGCCTTCTTCACTCGAACAGAGATACTCTCTTCTGGATGTCAAATTCTACTTATCCACAAGTATAGCAAAAGTTGTTATCGGTATGAACGCAGCTTCCAGGCATCAGCGTTCTATACTATACCTGAGCGGATGAAATACTCATTTGAGTGATGAAACTTGTATGCAATAGTACCTCAAACTGCATCCTATGAATTTTAAAATATTTTAAATACAATACCTTTCTCACATGGCTTCGTATAGGATACCAATAGTACCGCAAAGCATCAGAAATTATACGACAAACTTGGATGGAATATGTGTGAGGATATCATACAACGTGATACGACGTCATATTAATCATGTAGGATTTAGTATGTTGCTATAGTTCAACTAGACAGATTTATCCGGTAAAACCTAGAAAATGAACTATATGAAATATCTTCGAAAGTATAGCCAATAACAGCTTTTCATAGTCATTGCACTTTCGATACACAAAACTATTATCGAATGGGACGTGTCTAAATCAGTAAACCTTTTACTGTCAATCAGTGCTAGTAATTGTAATCGTCAGAGAGAAGCCATCACTGACGACTCGCCCTCCCTTGGTATTTGACCCTCCCTTCTCACTGATCGATAGGAGCAATTGGATTTCGTAGATGCAGATATAACCACATGGAGTATGTCTTGGGCTTTCGGACATTGTAGTCCACTGTCTCGTATTATCCAACATAAAAACTGTCCAGCGTTTTTGCGAGCATACATCTGCCCATTTGTACAGTGGGGCTTGGCGGCTATTATGCTCCATGGGACGTTTCTATTCACATGTTGGTCTGAGTCTCAAGCCAATGTCAAGCGAGCGAGTGCGTAGTATTACGCTTGGGGTGGTGCAGGAATTGGCCTCAGACATGCACAGGAATGATGTACGCATTTACTCTCTGTGAGACAAAACACGTCCAAGTTTCACAGGACCTATTCTTAGCCAATCAGAGGGTCTGTTCCCATAGGCACATATAAAGGAGGCGGCGTGCGAAACAAAGGGATGCCTTGATATGCAAAGAGTCATGTGAAACCGGTATTGCTCCCAACTTCACACGCCGGAAATTGCTTCAGCCAAATGCCATGTTGCTTATTGAAACACGCACAGTCAACTACCGTCCCTATGGCGATGTTCACACTGCTATGGGGGTACTACGAAGGCGATTTTGTGGCACTTCAGAAACAGTTCAACATTTATTTGCAGTACATTTGTCAGAGCCAGGGCCTTTGAGTGTTAGAACCTGGGGCCATACAGGTGAAATCTTTCGTGTGACTGAAAGTGACCTTAAGTGATCATCTAGTGGAGAAGTTCTCTGTCTGTGTCGGTGAATCCTTCTTTCTTAAGCGGAAATGAGGCTCGTATTAATCTGTAGGGACTGAATCCGAGTAAACTACTGCAACTTGGCATAAAGGCGTTATAATCCGGCAATGTGATCACAGTGGCGGACACTCATATTGGAGATACTGTGCTCTTTTCGAAACCACAGCGGTTAAGTGCTGAGGTGATTAGGATTATTTTACTATGTACACAGTTCATTGCTGTCTATCTTTAAGTAGCTTATGTCTGTTGTGAGATTTAGCATTCTTTCCTCATGGAATGCACAACCGATTACACAAGAAACTATGTCCAGTGGTTCTTAGCAGCATGCCAGATTTATGGTGGGAATTATGTTTTTATATGTGTAAATCATTTTGTGTTAACTGACTGTGTATATGTTTCATCGCTGTGGACAGGCAGTTCACTGGTGTGAATCCAGTCACCACCAATACGTGGCAATAGCTCAGTTTCTCTGAATCGCGGTCACTCATTTGCCAATCGTGGGTACGAGTTGAGCTGTAGCGGACGCCGCTTGCGAAGCGAATGCTGTCCGATATCCCACCTATTACTAAGCGGTTTTCGGAACTAGGTCACTCATCGAAATAGTACACCCGAGGCACAATTACCAATGCAACCACCAACAAGCGGTGGGAATTGTTTCACACTGTCGTGGTGAAATCAGTTGAAGTCATTCTGCGTTCTTTCTACTTGAGGGCAAGAGAAGCCGACAGTAGTTAGATACGCAGTCTGCTAAGAAAACACTAATTTTTCAGACGACAGGTTCAATAGCTAAGTGAATGCTGATCAGTACTTTGTCTACGAATGGTCAACGAATAGAACCACGATTATTCACTATTTGAAAGTTAGGCATTACTAAGATGGATATCCACTGGTCGTATTCCTAGCAGTGTCAATACCCTTTAGCTTGTTTTAGTTCGAATTCGGGCCGAACTAATTAACAAAACTATCTGTTGACCATCGAGAAATTTAAACCCATCGAATTGGGTTCGTTTCAATGCCGTAGCAGCCTACAAGTACGTCCGTATTGCTACCAGTCATCTTAAGCAAATATATAGTTTTGATTCCGCACCCCTCTGACGAGCCAGAAGGTTGTAAGCTTGCGCAACGAGCAACATTACAGCACAATACCACGCAGACGAACCAATGTCAACAATGCGCTTTATGCACTCATGAAGATGTTTGTATCCGCTTTAACTGTGTGCTTTATTGTCCAAACTAACTTAAACCAACCGATTGAATCAAAATAGTGGAAATGACAAAGCAACAGAGTATTCTACTGTAAGGTGGGGAATGACGAGTCTGTATTGGTTTCAAGCTAAATGTTCCGTTAGAAGAAGCAAACCTTGAGTGTCTTCCAATCACACCACCTTGCCATTGGGGACAATGCAAAATGAGATTGATGTATACTTTAGGGAACCCGTGAGCGATGTGGTGCAACTTTACTTGGGCCAAATTCAAGCGCTCGCCCACAAAAGCCTCAGACTTGACTTCAAAGTGATTGTGTCGTGTGAACTGCGCGGTGTAGGCATCGGACAAAATGCACTTTATTTACGCAGCATTGGTCACTACAAATATTTGTTTCTTCGGCCAAACTTCGATGACAAATTTACGGTGTTTGTCCAAACAAGGGCGTTGTTGTTGCATAGTTGCCCGTTGAAGTGCAATAAATTTTTAAAAAATATTCCCAACCAAGGAATCAGTGGGTGAATTTGTTACCCACAACGGTGTGTCCGCCTGCAGCGGTAGCGGTCTGGATGGCACCGCATCTGGGTGTGATGCTAAGGAGACGAGGCTGGAAATGTTTTCAAAAACAAGTGACCGCAAATGCGCTTATTGCTGTCGTTGGTTACTCGGCCAGTTTCCTGTGGTCAGCATTCTTACAAGTTTTAGACGGCTGGGTCGTTGCACAAACCCCAACTATCGACGGCCCCGCATTGGTAAACATGTGCATGTAAACATGATGTGTCCCAAATGGGCTCAGTTTCTAGGTACCACGACAAACATATACTTTCAATTCAATTAGCTGACTGCTGGAGTTCCCTTTTTGAGCGCTTACAAAAATATCTAGTTACTACAAGACTTATCACTACGAATTTATTCGATGATTCGAAAGTATAGGCAACTAGATCAGTTAGAGCTAAAGTCCGGTTGACTCGTGGAGTTGAGTAAGGTGTCCAAGGTAAATCAGTCAGCTGCGACAAGAGTGGATGATGGAGAGGGACACCGGGTTGGTAGCATAATCCGGAGAATAATCGTTGCAACCGACCAGCCTCATTCAGTGTTAACGGTGGATTCGTTATCGTTATCATCACCACCATTCAGTTGGTTCAGTCGTTCCTCCTCTAAGCACCTACGGTGAGCAGAGGAACTTGAGTTCAACCCCGTATACCGCAGTATGTGAAGAGATGTCCACTTTCCTTTTTCCAACTAAATAGTATTCTCTGTTAATTCGTGAGGAGTAATCTCAAGATACAACACATACATCATCTAAACACAATGCGAGTTGCATTTACAGGAAGTTATATCGGAACCAGAACAAATGCATCTGCAAGGTGACTGCCCGTCAAGGCTATTTCCTGCAGCACCATAGGCTACGATTGTGTGTTGCGGGGACCGCGTTTTTATGCGTTGTGATCCACAATAGCTTAGTAGTTCATGACTCCTACACACTTGATCTACGCACAAAACTATGGGGTTTAGGCTGGAGAAGGTTTACAAGGGGAAGTGGGTAAATATGTAAGCAAACAGACAAGGACATCCATCAGTAGCAATTCAGAATGCAATGCACAAACCTGCTTGTATCGGACACAACGGAACAACCGCCAAATTGACCGTCTGCTATTTGCTAACTTTGTTATACGCGACACGTTGGGACAAGTATAGGTTAAAAGGAAAACTAGTGCGAAGGAAGAATTCGGGCCAAGTGTTTGGTCAGAATTTCCAAACCTACTTGATTGTCACAGTATCGAAGTTTTTGCGAAAACCCAATTGGTACGAAATGTCATGATAACAAAAAGCGCGAGAAGCGGGAAGTGAATAAGTAGTCACGTTTAAAGAGATGCGGTAAATTTGCAGTACCGGAGGTAAAGTGTAGACCAATTTCTAGCAGATATTGCGGTGGAAGAAGACGAGTCCTACACCCAGTACATTTGCGCATAATGTCATGAAGCATAGCCAACTTTTACCGACAAACAGTTACATCAGGAAAAGACATCTACACCAGGTGGATAAGGGGAAGTGTAGGAAAAACATAAACATGTGCTTTCAATGCCATTGAGCTATCAGCCCCTCGGTTGGATGTGAGTTGAATTAGACTCCTGCCTATCTAGCTCCGAAGTGCTTAATAGTCCGAATTTTCGAAGGTCTTACGACAATCAGTTGAACTTCGGGGTGGCAATTAATGGACGAATACAGATAACTCGGAAACTAAATCCCCATTCATAACGGTCATCAGCATAATCGAGAAGATATGTGGAGAGTCCGGTGATAATCCTGAAAACGTGGAAATCAATCGCTCTAAAAGCCTGAAAATGCTCTAGCTGTCAAGTGGTTCTCTTAAAATTGAGGCTTTCCCGCATAATTTGCAAATCAGAGCGAAATTCATCTGCCATTATCCTGTGCATCAGGAGTAACACAACGCCAGTCCGCATTTGATGGGAACATGGTAGTTAGTGAAGCATTACACTTACCGGACAAATGTTGCGTGGCCGACATATATTGTTGGTGATCAAGAATTACATATACTCCTCAATAAGCGTCGACAATCGGTCTTTGTTCCCTGCTTGTACTCTACAGCGGATGTAATAGCCCTAGTGAAAGAAAGCACAGACACCTGGCTAGGCTAGCACAGGAAGATTAGCACTTTTTCCATTCTCTTGCACAATTTGCTTGAACGGTAGAAAAAAAAGAAAAACGAGGCCGCCTAAGCGCATGCATTAGCAACATTAGATGTTGTGGATGGGCAATGATTGCCAGAGTAACTGTATTTGTTGCGCATCGCGCTACGGATGTCCCTACATCAGTGATCCTTGAGGGTTGTTGCATGCTGTCAGTGAACTGTAAGTAGCTAACCATCCCTGTCAGCACAGGAGGATTGCCAGACATCCCATTTCGAAGTGTGTTCGGTCACGCAGATAAACATACGGAACACAATAAAAGAAACTGCGTAAAATCTCCAAGTATTCCACGAAGTAGTTTGACGCCACTTTAACACCTCGGTCATAACATATCAGTCGTTTATTATTAATACAACCATATACCCATTCGACGCAATTGACCGATAGCCTGCAGCTGTGTGACCGATATGTGCGCCCCTGGTCGTCCCAGTGAGAAAAATTTCGATCATTTATCCGTCCATCAAAACATTTAGTATGCAAGCCAGCATTCACTCCATTGCGTTACGACACTCTGAGAACTGAATTGTGACGAACGCGGAGGAATTTTCCGCTAGGAAAAATGCATTTGAAGCATTTGCTAAAGCTATGCCTGAAAGCTTTTTTGGGTGACCGAAACTTGGTCGTACTTTATTTTACTGGTACAACCAGACGCGCACAAATCGGTCACTAAGGAAGTTCCAGCGGTTATTCCAACATCCGCCAATCGGTCAGTTGTGTTTGGTGCGATAATTGATGGAAGGTGACATACTTTCTGATCACCCCACCCTGCTCTTATCGGTGGAATCTCGGTTTAGCTTGCAGATTGATGCATGACCCTCAGTGGAATCAGGCCCGGTAAGCTGCGTACGCATAATTTTCAGTGTAGGTCGCACTACAGTGCAAATGCAAACAATGTAACAGTTGCCAGGGAATTAGCAGGTGGCTGTAGACTATATTACCGATAGGATGATAATTGGCCTGTGACATTTGTCTGATAACAAAATTGCCAAGACAGTTGTAGAGCGCTCAAGTAGGGTATAGTGTATGAGGAACACATGGAATACTGTGCATCATCTAAGTTGAAAAGCAAATTAGAAAGGGATGCTAATGTTCCTCTAGATAAGGCAGGTTAGGGGCACATGCTCGCATTGTGACGGATATATGAATAAGTGAATATAGATAAATAAATGAATATATATATATATATATATATGTATGTATATATAATTTATGAGCAGCACCTCTATAGAACATTGGCTAAATGGAAACCGCGATTTACAAATAGCTACTAAATTTCACCTAAAGGTTGGATTATATCAAGACTGGTGTTAAGTTCGTCAGGTGTAACCAATAATCTGATGAAAGTTCCTTACTATTTACAGGTGAAAAGTGGTGAGAAAGTATTATGCGAAATCCTCATCAGCAGCTGTTTAAACATACTTGAACAGAGGCATTGCTACTGTCCGTTACCAAGTACTTGTGCTCGCGGGTTACACAAACACCGGTTGGATTGGCGAACTCTCCATCTCCACGTCCTTTGGTTCCAATAGCACATAAATAATCACCTTTCTCAAGAGCGTTCAGGTCCGCCAAGGCTTCTAGTGGGACATGCTCAATCGAAACAGCGGGGGAAGACTTGCATCGCCTTCTAGATACCAGAACGGCTCGCATCCGACAAGGTGACTGGCTAATGTCCCTCATATCGTTAATCCATTTTTGGACATTAGGTTTGCAGGCGGCACGCGCGTATACGAGGAACGGTGAGCCCAGTATGTGCTCACCGTACAATTTAATGTTCAGATCATACAATCCAGGAGTAGAGACCTTATATACGACTTGCAGTTGGGCGCATTTAACTGAATGTTCATTCGAAGTAGGAAACGAACCGTGATTGTTTACTCTGGTAGTGTTGTTTATCTCGCTTACTTTTGCGTAGGTGACACACTCCTGCCGTGGAGTCAATGAGGCAGTGAAGTCTCTGGATGTTGGGTTAGTTACACAACGTCCCAGAGAATCAAGAGGCAGTATGTCGCTCCTAACTTCTTCGTTGAGGGCACACCGACGAAGTGGGGTAAATTCTTCTTCGCAATTTCTCGACAGAGTGGTTCGGTTTACATCGATGCTAGTTAGCCCCACGGCACCAACGCAACGAATCAAACTGAGTAGTTGGTCCAGTTCTGTAGGGAAGAAAGACATTGTGTCACTTTCAGAAGGGTGGAACGGAACTGGTAGTTGAAGTAGTTTTTCAATTTCTTGTTTATGCTTTTCAACCGCAATGTTACGCGAAGGGAGATTGGAAGTGTTTTTAGTAACACTTGGAGTGCTGTTTGGTGACATGTACATCAGTCTCTTTAACAAATCCACATGAGAAGATAACCGCTGAAGGCGAGCCTCGAAGTCCGTGTGCATCTTTGTTATGATTTCGTTTCTTGCACTAAGGAAAGAATCAAGCTCATTTAGAAGATGTTCGTGTCGCTCATTCAAAGCCCTTTGGATCATCTGAACGCATTGGTCGATTTGACTTCGTATTTCTTTCCTAAGCACATCGAATGAATCGTTTAGCCGACTTAATTCTTCACACCTATCACTCAAACATCCAACGACCTCTTGGGCCTTTCGTATAACTTCAGCATAGTCTTTGGTATCGGAATTCGCCTGATCATCTACCAAGGAGCAGAGAGAAGTCGAAACGCTAAATGACTCTGGTAATGGCGAGGTGGCTGACGAAAATCCCAAGGATTCGGTGGACACTGCATCGAACTGCATTATTGCAGAGGAACTAGGGTGATTTTGCAAAGCTAACATCCCAAATATGTTACTCGGCTCCGTTGGACTGGAATCCCATCCAACTAGGTAAGTGCAAAATGGCTTAAAATATTTAAGGTAATATATCACGTTAATTAAGCCCAACGACCGTGGAAAATACCAAAAGCTTCAAATAAGTACTATAGTCCAGTTTTTCAAACCATCAGTTGAACAGGTTCTTTAACTAACCTGTTTCGCAGCTATTCGGGGGCCGCCATTTTTAAATTTTCTGATTGCACGGCAAAGATTAATTGTATCGAGGGTTCGGATCATTATGAGTACTAACAAACACAGATAATTAGGATTTATTTGTTTATATTTGAAGTCCTACGGTATTTCTGGACCAGTCTTACGATGGGTTTCAGCTTTCCTAATCGGAAGGGAAATGTCTGTGCGGGTGGGTTCAAGCCTGTCCTTCCGCCAATCTGTTCTCGGTGGCGTTCCGTAAAGTTCAGTCCTTGGCCCCCTTTTCTTCACTTTATACGTTAATGACTTACTCGATGAATTGGGTATGCCATCCCTAGTGTTTGCGGATGACTTGAGACTTTGGTTCACGATGGAAGTTCCGATTGGTCCACTGACCCTGCGTAGACTTTGGGACTGGTCCATTTTATGGCAGGTGCCCGTTAATTTAGCAAAATGTTCATTTTTATGCGTTGGTCAGAATGACCGGCCGACGCGTTATTTGCTTGGCGACTACGAGGTATCGCGAGTTCAATTCCAATCTGACCGGAGTTTTGCTGTCATCAGATCAGTAAACATTGGACGACAGCTACTCGCAGAGGTTTCAGCATGTTGTGGATGATCCGCAGATCATTCGGGATCATGACAACCAAAATGTTCGTTAGACTGTTTTCGGCTTTTGTAAGGCCGCACTTAGAATACTGCGTTCCGGCTTGTCCTCCATGCATGGTTCGTGATAAGATGGCAGTTGGACGAGTCGTGCGATCCTGGACAAAAATAGTGCACGGACTAAAGAAGCTGACGTACCCGGAGAGGCTACGTAACTTGGATATGTCTCCCATGTATTACAGGCGGCTTCAGAGCGACTTGGTCCTCACATATCGTATACTGATGGGTCAGATTGGTCCTGATTTGACTGAACTGTTTCGCCCAACTCGAGCGCCAACCTTTCGTGGCCACCCATCATAGTTGCACAAACCCCGGTCTGACCGGGTTTGGGCAGATTTCGGTTATCGCGTAGGGTCATAGCTTATTAGAACGCACTGCATGCAGACGCCGTTATGGCATTGACGGTGAGAGTTCAAGCATCGACTTGACGCTCTCGGTCTGCAGTTTAAAGTCTTCCCCTTCATTCTTAAACTTTTCTTCGTTTACTACAGCCTACACATCTTTAACTCATTTTAACTTACATCTTAATATTGACTACGAAATTCGTTAAGCTTGTCTTCTCTGTTTCCTTACCTTTACTGACACTACTGTTTTCTTTTATTCTTCACGTGGTTGGCACAGCGGGGACTGCTGGTGCAGCGCAAGTGGGCATTGATTGGTTGACCATGTGAATCGTGTGTTGATTTGGTTCTTTGGCACATCAATGCACCGCTTTCCCTGTTGGATCAACGACGTTTTCGAAGGTGGAACATTCACGGGATTTTCCTACTGTTCTGCTCCCAATTGAACTGAACTGATATTGTAGGAACGCTGTTTTTTTTGAAGGCCCACTAGCTTTTTTGACTTAGAGACCCGCCAACCACTTGCTCGAAGCGACCGCTCACCAGTCTCCTTCTTGAGGACACGGCGTCTTAGCATCAATGACCACGGAACATATCGTCGTAATTACTAGGGTATAGATCCCTCCAGATTACACCCTGCGTCAAGCACGGTGGGGTTAAGTTTTATGAGTATTACGGCTGGGACAGTTACCGTCCCTTCGTCCTCTGTTTAAAATCAATAAAACCAGCACTACAAAGGGGCATCAATGCAAGCCAGAAGTAACACGATTAGACAATGTAAAGCATGTTTACTGTTTTGAACGACGCGTCATGTCTTATCATCATCATCACCATCATATCATCATCATACACGTTAGCTAGAGGTGGGGAACACCTCAGCTACTGTGCCGCAATACACAGAAAAAGGAGAGAAAAACAAAGAATTAAACTGGGGCAAGTCGGCTGAGCTACCAGTACCGGATGGGCATCGTTCCGGTAAGCTACCAGCCGGCTACTATGTATCAAAAGAATTACTATGCAAAATTATATAAGGTTAAATAATGAGATCGTGGTTGGAGGGGGAGGCTAAGAGGGATGGTGTGGGACAAAGGAACTCACAGCACGAACGCCACTGAGGTCTGCTCATAGCCACATCAGCAAGTGTGTCCAATCAAACGTGTTCATCGTCTTTCGGACCCCAACCAGGGAGCCGAGACGCTCCAACCGAGGCCAGCTCGGAAATGAGGGCCTTCATTCCTTTGGACCAAGTCATCGCTTGGCCACCCATCCTCTTCTTCCACCCACATCCCCGGTGAGCAAACAACGCACGTCGAGGGAGTCGGTGGGCTGGCATGCGTAACACGTGGCCGAGCCATCGGAGCCTGGTGCGTGAAATAACGGTGCTGAGCGGTTCAGTTCCTTTACCTGTGCCATAAACAAGGCGTCGAACACGCTCGTTGTTCATGCGGTGTTCCCACCAGATGTGAGCTAAATTACGAAGGCACCGGTGGTCGAACGTAACTAGCCTCTTCAGGTCCACTAAACACCGTTGAAGATCACTGGTCGCACACTCGTCAAGCGTTGCTATTAGCAGGCATGTCTTCATGTGGCAAAACAAATTGCAAAACCGGACATTAGGTCTCTACACAGTCTCTGGAACTTATGGATGCTCGCCGACGTATTCCGGCTGGAAGCGAATACAATGAATCTCGCAAAAATCTCAGGGCGAAACTACGTGCTAGCCTAAAGAAGGACCGCGAAACCTGGTGGTCTCATCGTGCATCTGAGATGGAAACAGCCGCTGCCATTGGTAATCATCGTAAGTTATACCGTCTGATACGGGCAACAGGCAGCAGGAGACCTGGTGTTAGCGAGACCATACGCGACGAGAGTGGGCAGATGATCCACAGCCTGTCAAAACGCTTGGAGCGTTGGGCTGAACACTTTGCTATGCAATTTAACCAACCTGAGTTATCGTTTTCTTCTTCGGGCATGGAGCGCCCTTCTCCTTGGGCCGTCTCCTTGGATCCGCCATCACGCGCAGAAGTCGAACGTGAGATCAGGCTGTTGAAATTGCATAAGGCCGCAGGAGCAGATACTATTCCTCCAGCCCCCTTCAAATTCGGTGGACCTGCTCTAATAGGTGATCTACACGAGTTGCTAGTAAAACTTTGGGAGCAGGAGACAGTCCCGACAGACTGGAACCGCTCCGTCATTGTCCCAATTTTCAAGGGAGGCTCCCGTTTGGTATGTGGCAATCATAGAGGGATCAGTCTGATTTCGATTGCCTCTAAATTGCTTGCCTCTCTCATTCTCCACAGACTGACTGGCACTCGTGAAAGCCAAATTCGTGAAGAGCAAGCTGGATTTCGTCGAGGTCGGGGCTGCATCGACCACATCTTCACATTGCGTCAAGTGTTGGAGCACCGCCATGTTTATTGGCGACCCACCGTTGTCGTGTTTCTTGACATAAAAGGTGCCTTCGACTCAGTCGATCGATGTGCCCTTTGGGACTGTCTGTTGAGGAAAGGTGTGCCTGCTAAATATGTAAACATTATCAAAGCGCTGTACGCACATAGTTCGGGCAGGGTGAGGGTTTATGGCAAACTGTCGCCACCCTTCAGTATCACCAGCGGTGTGAGACAAGGATGCCCGCTATCACCTTTCCTCTTCAACTTCGCTATTGATGAAGTCATGGAAACAGCGTTCGCTGGACACGACCTAGAAGGTGTGGAGCTACTCCCTGGTGAGCGACTTCTTGACTTGGAGTATGCAGACGATATTGCCCTAATCTGTGACAGCTCCCAAACATGCCAAACAGCACTGAACCGATTAGCACTGGCTGTCAGTCGTTTTGGGCTATGCTTTGCTCCATCGAAATGCAAAGTACTTCTCCAAGGTTGGCAGGGACCCAACCCTGCGCTAACGCTTGGTGGTGATCTGCTAGAAGTCGTTCAGGAATTCAAGTACCTGGGCAGCTATATTAGCACCCGTGGGATTGAAGATGAGGTTACGAACCGTATATCAAAAGCTCGAGGTGCTTTTGCCAATCTCCGCCACCTGTGGCGCAGACGCGACATTACTCTCGCCCTCAAGGGCAGAGTTTACAACGCAGCCGTCCGTTCAACTCTCCTATATGGCTGTGAAACCTGGCCCATCAGGTCGACAGACATGAAGAGACTCGTCAAATTCGATCATCGCTGCCTTCGCAGCTTAGCTCATGTCTGGTGGGAACACCGCGTGAGCAATGAGCGTGTTCGGCGTCGCGTATTTGGTGCAGGAAGAGCGAGTGAACCGCTCAGCACAATTATATCACGCACCAGGCTCCGATGGCTGGGCCACGTGTTGCGCATGCCAGCACACCGACTCCCACGACGTGCATTGTTTGCGCGTTGTGGGTGCGGTTGGAAGAGGAGGAGGAGGGGAGGCCAAGTGATGACTTGGTCGCGAGAAATGAAAACCCTCACTTCGAAGTTGGCGTCGGTTGGTGCATCCCGACTGCCTGGCTGGGGTCCTAAGGACGGTGAACACGTTTGGCTGGACACACTTGCTGATATGGCTAGGAGCCGGCCCCAATGGCGTTTGTGTTGTGAGTTCCTTTGTCCATCCCCCTCCTGTTTAGCATCCCCTTCCAATCACGATCTCACTCGTTAGGCATAATATGACTTTCTTTTACGGCAGCCAGCTGTTAGCTCTCCGGAACGATGTCCATCCGTTACTGGGGACTCAGCGGGCGTGCCACTGTTTGTTTGTTTTTTTCTTTTCTTGCCTTTTGTATTGCGGCACAATAGCTGAGGTGTTTTCCACCTCCAGCTAACGTGTAATGATGATGATGATGATGAGCCTCTTCAGGTCCATTGCTTTAAGCGGCCATGTTTCACAACCTTACAGTAGGGTCGAACGTACTGCTGCACTGTACACTCTACCCTTCAGGGCAAGAGTGATGTCGCGCCGCCGCCATGAGTGGCGAAGGTTACCAAAAGCGCCCCGAGCTTTTGCTATACGGTTCGTGATCTCATCTTCAATCCCACGGGCGCTGATACAAGTTCCCAGGTAGTTGAATTTTTGAACGACTTCTAGCTGATCCCCACCCAGGGTTAGCGTAGGGGTTGGTCCAGAACAAGCTTGGAGAAACGCTTTGCACTTCGAGGGTGCGAAGCAAAGCCCGAAGTGACGGACAGCTAGTGCTAATCTGTCCAGTGCCGCTTGGCACACTTGTGAGCTGTCACGGATTAGGGCAATATCATCAGCATACTCTGAGTCAAGAAGTCTTTTTCCTGGGAGTAGCTCCACACCTTCTAAGCCGTGTCCTGTAAACGCGATTTCCATGACTTTGTCAACAGCGAAGTTGAAGAGGAAAGGTGACAGCGGGCATCCTTGTCTCACGCCGCTGGAGATATTAAAGGGCGACGACAGCTTGCCGTAAGCCCTCACTCTGCCTGAGCTACGAGCATATAATGCTCCGATAATATTCACATATTTCTCGGGCACACCTTTCCTGAGTAGACAGTCCCAAAGTGCATGTCTATCCACTGAGTCGAATGCACCTTTGATATCCAGGAACACGACTACGGTGGGCAGCCAATATGTGTGACGGTGCTCCAACAACTGACGCAAGGTGAAGATGTGGTCAGTGCAGCCACGACCTCGACGAAATCCAGCTTGCTCTTCACGAATCTGGCTTTCACGAGTGCCAGTCAATCTGTGAAGGATGACAGAAGCAAGCAATTTGGAGGCGATGGAGATCGGACTGATTCCTCTATGGCTGCCGCATTCCGATCGTGAGCCTCTTTTGAAAATTGGGACTATGACGGAGCGGCTCCAATCGGTTGGGACAGTTTCCTGCTCCCGTAGTTTCACTAGTAACTCGTGTACATCATCCACAAGAGCAGGTCCCCCGAATTTGAAGAGGGCTGGAGGAAGATCATCAGGTCCCGCGGCTTTATTTAACTTCAACAGTCTGATCTCACGTTCGACTTCTGAGCGAGAGGGTGGATCCAAAGGGACAGCCCAGAGAGTGGGGCGATCAGTGGTCGGCGATAAATCTAACAATTCCGACCGATTAAATTGCCTTTCAAAGCGCTCAGCCCAACGCTCTAAGCGTTTTGATAAGTTGTGGATAGGCTTTCCACTCTCGTCACGTATAGTTTCACTAACACCAAGTCTCCTGCTGCCCGTTTCCCGTATAAGACGGAATAACTCACGATGATTACCAAGGGCAGCGACCATTTCCATCTCTGTTGCACGATTAGACCACCAGGATTCGCGGTCTCTTCAGGCTAGCACAGAGTTTTGCCCGGAGATCTTTGCGAGTTTCATTGTGTTCGCTTACATCCGGGATATGCCGGCGAGCATCTATAAGTTCCAGAGACTGAAGAGACCCAATGTCCATGTTGGTGATTAAACAAACCACATGAGGATTTTCCTGCTGCTAGTTAGGTCTGGTGAATATGAGACCAGTGAGCTTCAATTGCATCCAGTGAGCGTTTATCCAACTCGCATGACAGCGTACTTTGGTAGGCATTCAAAACAGCTGGCTTTGTCAGTTGGCTGGTGTCAATGCGCTCACAATGTCGTCGTGGGTGTCCGCCAAAACGCATCCGCATGTCATCGCATACAAGTGCATGATCGGTGTCCACACCTGTGCTCCAAATCGAGCGACAGTTTTTGGACGCAGCCTCTCCAGCGGTAACTTATCGTAATGTGATCGATTTGCGTCCAAGGCTTGTTCGAGGCTGGTGGGCGCCAAGTCACCCTTCGGCGGGTGCTGTGTCTGGAATTAGTGCTCGCAAGAAATAAGTGAGCATCCTCACACAAATGAAGTAACCGCTCACCGTTATCATTACGGAAGCCTATACCATGTTGGCCGCCCAGATGCAGCTCATTTGTAGATAATTTTCCAACTTGAGCGTTCAGATCCCCAGCCAGCACTACAGTGTCCGAGCTTCTTCTGTGGCTAAGGAGCTGAGTCAGTTGACGATAGAAGTCGTCTTTTAACGAGTCATCGCTACAGTTTGTCGGTGCATAGGCAGCGATAACGAATAGACACCTGTTAGTCCCACGCGACTTCGAAGCTTTGAACTAGCCAGCCAATCGGGCCGCACACCCCCGGCCACTGATTGGAATCCAATCAACCAGAGTAGCTTCAGCCCGGGGACTCAGGGCAATACCAACACCGGCTTGGCCGGTGCTCGAAGCTGCATCGTCATCGGATAGGCGCAACGAGAAAGTGTTGCTAGTGTACCTGAAGTGGATCGTGGAGTGAGCACAGAGCTCGGGTCTTGCAAGCGAGTCTCTGATAAGCAGCAGGTATCGATCGATAGTGTCTCTAATGTTCGGGCAAGTGCTGCCTGTTGACCCATCTGAAGCAGTGTGCGAACATTGAGGCATGCCAATCTAAAGGAGGATCGAGGGCTCCAAATGGAAGCCGATGAACTGGGCTTGACCGCTTGCTCGGACATGGGCCTGTTGACGGGGCAGGAATGACCCTCCGCGTTCACATGTGAGTTGAAACTAAAAGGCAAGCGACTATTGAAGCAACGTGGGGGAGGGCCGAGAATTGGGGGGTTGAAAACAGGGGGGATAAATGTGAAGCTGTAACGGGACGATAAGGGTGAAAATGCGCCAGAAGGGGAATAAGAAGACGGGCAGGCTTGAACAGTAGCATCCAAACCCCTATCTACTCTGCCCGATGCAGCAGATAGGGCACCGTTGATTATTCTCTGCGGTGGCCAGAGCATCAGAAATTTGTTTGAAGTGGGATTCATTGTATTGCGTGGGCAGGATACTGTCAGGTTGCCCAAGCCTAGACAGGAGAACGATTAGCGTTCTCAACCAAAGTCTTTGGTTCAAAAACCTGACCGCAAGGCAGCGGGTTTGGCATTGGACTACAAGGAGTCCGTTTTAAGGAATAAGGTGCCACCCTCACTCCATCCCCAACTTGGAGGACCAGGAGGCTGAGTTTGTCTGGCCTCTAACCGTTGACCAATCTGGTATGAGTGGCTCTGATGGTGCAAAAAATGCACCACCCAGTATAGCTCAATGGATCACAGAGGCACACAAACCATCGCACCACGGTAAGGTCTAGTCTCATTGCGATGGGAATCGTCTACCATCGACGATTGTGCAATTTGAAATCCTCGACCAATTCAAAAGAGGCTTGGATTTGTATTTTGCTGATCTGTTCTATAATGAAGTTGTCTCAGCGGCATTCCAACCACCTATCAATTATTCAACCGCTGGACCCAGGGTGTACCTGGAATGATATGCGTTTCACTTTTGATAGAGTGCTCGCGGAAATTTTTTCTTCTGCTTATTAACCCGAATTCATTCGATGTGTACCACACTGGCGGATATCTTCTCAAGAATGTTCTGCACGAGAAAGATCTGGGGGTTATCGTGTCACGACCTTAGAACTTCCCAAGATACCCTGAGAAAGATCGCGGCCGCAAACAGGATGCTGGGTGCTTTACGGAGTTTGACTCCCGTATCACTCCGGCAATTTTCAGAACTCTGTTCACATCACATATCCGCCCGATATTGGAGTAAGGGCTCCCAGCTACCTATCATCTCTTAAAATCTGAATGCGACTTGCTAGAGTGAGTTCTGAGGCGTGGCTCAAAATCCGTCATGGAGTTTCGGGGTCTTGCTTACTCTCTTCGACTCAAAAAGCTGAATATATTCCCAATGGATTATCGTCGGCGCCGTGGAGATCTTATCTACACCAAACGGATCCTAAGAAGAGAACTTGGGAGTGAGGTACAAAAGCACTTTCAGCTCAACGTGGACGGTGGAAGTTGTACAAGAGCCGAATACTTCACGTCCGTCCAGAGGCTGCCCTATCAAATCTTGTAGTGAATGATTGGAACAGTTTACCGGAGATCACCGACAGGCAAATTCCAAACGGCTGCTTAACTGCCATCTGATGAGTACGGCAGGGCTCTGCTGCTCCTACTGCGATGGCGACGATCCTCAGAGGAATGCCGCTTCGCAGCCAGTTGCATCAAACCTGCACTGAATCGGAATCGACGGAACTGACAAGAGTCCTTCCTGCTCTCTATACACCAAAGAACTAAAATTCATTGCATTACCCACGTGTAGCGCCCCAAAAGATAACTATTATCTTTTGTGTACAATTTCGCTGATGACCAATTGTACACCATTCTTCTTGTTTTTATCTCCCTTACGTCCATGTTGACCTACATCCAACTTGACACTTGACCGTCTTGTAAGTTCCCACGCTAACGTGTTGCTCTTGTCTCGCTTCATCCGTCTACGTCTTCTTGTAGCCCATCGAATACAGTCCGCTGTGTCCGACTCTAATTGCTTTCTGATATCCGCGCTTACTTTCGCGCACCGTCTCGGAGTAGTATTTACTAGCCCTACAAATTTGTGACCCCGATTCGCACGCGTGAATGTAAACTTTTTTCGTCGTTTGTACTTGTTGGTGACTTCGTTCCTTTTTCTCGATTATATATGTGTATTCACTTGTTTCTTGCGTAATTTTAGTAGTCGCATCGTGTTTTTGTTCAGCCTTTATCCTTTCGATTCACATTTCGAAAGTGGCATCTGAGTCGTTTCACAGGGTAAACATGCTTAGTTTGGCTGTTCCAAGTTTTATGGAACAGCCAGAGATTTGATTTGCGATATTCGAGATTGAACTGGAAAATAAGGGCATTAAGGCGGACCGTCTGAGGTACAATCAGCTCGTCCCACGCCTTCCTTCGTCGGTTGTGACGCTGGTTGAGGACCTACTACTCTGCACATCGAATGAGGCAAAGTATGAGACGATGAAGTAAGCGATTCTAAAAGTTGTAGTCCAGCGCACGAGCTCGGTTTGAACAGCTCAATGGTCTCAAGCTTGGAGATCGCAAGCAGTCGGCGTTGCTCCGCGAAACTCAGCGCATCGCTGATCCCTTGTTATTGAGCGAAGAAGGGATAAAGGAACTGGGGTTTGCACGTCTCCCAGAGCGATTGTCGGTAATGCTGTCCATGTTTCTGGATACGCCCCTGAAAGAACTAGTTACCAAGGCAGACGCCGCATTCGAACGTCTTGCCCAGCAGACAACCAGTAACTCCGGTGACGTATTCTCACAGATGCAAACCGAGTTTCATATTTGCTCCAAATCGTCAGGCCGATCTGACTCTAAAGACGAGAAAATTGCGCTATTTCGCAGCAGAATAGTAGCAATGAAGGCTTCGAAGCAGCGTATGCCACGGTCAGATGCAGACCACGTTTTGGCTACCGTTCATTGCGGCTCGTCTGTGCCTGCACCGAAGACGTCTCGTTCGACGAAAGAGCGCAGCATTTTATCTACAGGTTTTAAGTCCGACAATACTAGCTCCGTCGAAGAATTATGTTGGTATCACCGCCAATACGGTGGAAGTGTTAGACGTTGTCCAGCTCCCTGCATTAGGCACGACTCAGCCGCTTTAGGGGAAGCGAATAGTCCGAATACTAGCGCGACCAACGTGGCTGTCAATAAGCCAATAACGCTCCTGTTTTACCTTAAGTATCGACGTTCTTCCATCACGTTCCTAATCGACACGGGAGCGGAAGTCAGCGTCATTCCTGCGAACGCGAACGACAAGCACTCAAAGCCTAAGTACAACCTGCGTGCGGCCAACAGTTCTTCGATAGCTTCATTCGGTTAACGTATGATGAACCTGGACCTCACTCTTCGCCGAGATTTTCAGTGGGTTTTACATGGTTGCGTATGTACCCTTCGCAATTATCGGTATCGATTTCCTCCGACATTTTGGGTTGCTTGTTGATGCTGGTCGCCACAGACTTTTAGACGACCGCACTAAACTAAAGGTCGAAAGCGTTCTTACGGACGTCCGGATAATCAGTCTCATTTTTCGAATAGTCGATGTACCATCAGATTATGCGAACCTACTGTCTGAATACCCGCGACTAGTACGACCAGCTACAGAGCTTCCGCCAATCACGACAGAGGTCACTCACAACATAGTCACGCGCGGTCAACCAGTTAGCGCACAACCAAGACGGCTTGCTTCAGACAAACTATGTGCAGCACGAGCTGAATTCGACCACAGGCTTCAGCTCGGTATCGTCAGACCGTCCAACAGCCCATGGGCGTCGCCTGTGCACATGGTCCCGAAGAAGGTCATGGGGGACTGGCGTTCTTGCGGCGACAACCGAACCTTGAATACGGTTACCACGCCCGATCGCTATCCGATCCCACACATCGTGGATCTCACCGTCAGTCTGGCGGGTAAAAATAATCTTCAGCAAAACTGACCTGGTACGCGCATACAACCAAATTCCGGTAGCCGAAGCGGACATCGCTAAAACTGCCGTCATGACTACATTTGGTTTATTCGAGTTTCCGCGCATGCCATTTGGTCTAAAGAATGCTGCGCAAACTTTTCAGCGCTTGATCGATCAAGTTGGTCGCGGCCTAGACTTCGCATATGCCTACCTCGACGACATCTTACTCGCAAGCTCCTCATGCAAGGAGCACTAACGCCACGTGCGAACGCTTGTTGATCGTTTACCTCAACACGAGGTGACGATCAACGCAGAAAAGTGTTCGTTCGGTGTCGACTGGTCAGTTTCCTCGGCCACTATATGCCTGCTGCAGGCCCCGTGCCACTACAGGATGAAATTAAGGCCATCATCGACTACGCCGAGCCTCACTCTTTCAAATAGCTAAGACACTTTGATGGCCTCGTCAACTTTTATCGCCGTTTCACACCTAGTTGCGCTTCGCTTATGCAACGCCTCACGGATCTTCTCCGGGGGAAGCTTAAGAAATTCGATTTCCTGCTGCAGCACGCGCCGCCTTCCAGGCTTTGAAAGAAGCTATCGCCAACATAGCTTCTATAGTGCATCACGACCCGGCAGCCCCACTGTCGCTCAGTACCGACGCTTCTGACGTGGCAGTTGGGGCGGTCTTACAACAAAAGGTAGGTGACGCTTGGCAGCCGTTGTCATTTTCTCCAAACGTTTGCAACCTGCCGAATCTCGTTACAGTACTTTCGGTAGAGAACTATTAGCCATTTATTTATCCATACGTCATTTCCGACATGTCTTAGAAGGCCGCTCCTTTGCCGTCTTCACCGACCACAAACCCCTGACTTACGTGCTTAGCTCGACTACCGACCGATACTCTCCTGCAGAGTCGCGCCACCTAGACTATATCGCTCAGTTTACGACCGATATACGACATGTCTCAGGTGTGCATAACACTGTCGCCGACGCACTTCCCGAATTCAAGCGATCTCTGCGGACGACGGCACGGTTATCGACTTGACAGCCATGGCAGCAACGCAACTCAATGATCTTGAGGTTGATATAATACGCAGGTCTTCCTATTGGACATTTGACCCGTTCCACAGATGTCATCAGACGGAAGTATACTTTGCGATTTACCTCTGGGCACGTCGCGCCCAGTCGTCCCACGCGAGTTTTGGCAGACCCTGTTCGACACGTTGCACGGCTTGTCTCATCCAGGCGTTCGTGCATCGGTTAAACTCGTAACCGCACGATTCGTTTGGCGCAATGTCAATCGGGACGCCCGTACATGGACAGCTGTTTGCCTTCCGTGTCAACGCGCGAAGGTGCACAAGCACACGAAAAGCCAGTTCGGCACGTTGCCAACGCCAGGTGCACGTTTTCATCACGTGCATGTCGCTTTCGTAGGTCCTCTGCTGCCTTCGAAAGGCTATATGTCTGCTGACCTGTGTCGATCGATTCACTAGATGACCTGAAGCGTCCCTATCCCAAATTGCTCTTCGGAAACGGTAGCGAAAGCTTTTCTGGAGCACTGGGTAGCTCAGTAGGGCTGTCGCGCCATCGAAACCAGCGATCGAGGGTCACATTTCTCGTCGACATTTGCAACGTTGCTTAAGGATTTAGGCTGTCACCACGTTCAGACGATGGCATATCATCCAGCTGCTAACGGCATGGTGGAGCGTTTTCACAGCCAAGTGAAGACCGCGCCACATGCGCACGCAGATCCTTCATGGTCTGAAACAACTCCTCTCGTCCTACTGGCTTAAAAAGCACCGTTAAACGACTTCGACGCAACACCAGCGCAGCTAGTCTACGAGTACACGCTGCGGTTGCCCGGACAGCTGGTAGCACCAGCCCCGTCTATTTCCTCTTTTGACTACGGTAGTTACACCGGTCGATCGGCTCACCAGATGCGTGAGCTACGTCCATCCGCTCCTCGATCGAAGAAGACACCAGTGTACGTGCCCGAGAAGCTGTCTACGTGTTCACACGTCCTTCTTCGCGCAGACGGTGTTCGACAGCCTCTTCAGTCGCCGTACATAGGACCTTTCCAAGTGCGACACCGTGCGAGTAAGACGTACACTAGTGACCGCGGTGAGCGACGCGAAGTCGTCACCATCGACCGTCTGAAGCCTGCCTTTATGGAAGAAACCACCTCGCCTACTTCGTCTAGTAGTGCTTCGTGCGACGTCACAACTCACCGCACCAACTTTCAGCATCCTAGTGTAGTTCAACCAGACCACGATCCCGGTCTACAAGCATCAGCCGTCCCGACATCTCCTGAATCTAGCCCGCCGCCTCCCACGACCAATCGCCGTGGTCGGGAGGTGCGTAAGCCCGTTCGTTTTTCCGACTACGTACAGTGTAAATACGTTTAGGTTTGTAACTATTGTATATATTTGCCCCTTTTTGGGCGATGAACGTTCTAAAAACAAAAAATCAAAAAAACTTCCGGAAAACCTCTTTCTGAACACACATCATTCATTCGTTCTTTCTGGCGTTTTCTGCGCGTCTTTCTATTTTCTCGTCTCTACATGCCCAACCCTCCCCTTCGATCAACTGGCCCACACGAGGAGTGTTTTCGAGGATCAGCGCAGTCAACGAGGAAAATGATACCAACGCTGGTCGTTTTCTCCGCGGGACAAGGGGCTCTTCTTCGTGGGACGATGGTCTTTTCTGCGTGCGATGTGGGTCTTTTTGGCGCAAGGTGGTGTGCGGCGAGAGGAGAGACCACTCCCAAGCACACCGTTTGGCAGCAGCAGCGGAGGTTGAGGTCGTATCGGCCTTTTTATGGGCTAGCCAGTTTTTTGTAGTTCGACAAGCCCGCTCCAACATCTCGCCGAAATGTATGCATATGTAATCTCAACAGTCTAGCAACTAGACATAGAGCCAACAAAGCCATGGAGATTAGCAGATAAGGGGAAGTCACTGCGTCCTAATCATCGTGGGATGGTAGTTGAAGGTGAGCAACACACTTCAGCTAAAATACCGCAGTGAGAATGTAAAATTTTGGCAAAAAGTAGAACAAAGCATTTTTAGTTTGTTTTTTTCACACGCCGATTTTTCTTTTTTTGTCATTTTCAATGTTGGTAGTCTTAAACATGTGAATCAGTACAATACTGTACACGATTCTTCTACTGATTCCGGTTGCGGGCCATGTCTTCAAGGGTGCTAAGCCATTGGCACTCCTCATCTTTGGGTCCCCATCCTTGAAGACTTACGGATCCGACAGCGGCTAGACACAATGTCAGCGATTTCATGTGCTCATCATCATCATCATCATCAACAGCAGTACATCAGCCATTTGAACTGATGCTTCGCTGCCATACAACCATGTGGACCTATGAAATAGAATAAGAAGATGGAGAGAAGGGGACTTACCTGAAAACCTTAATGCCCTAAGCAAACATTCAGGGTCAAGGCGCCTACACCTTGTGTTAACAACATTCCGTCACAAACAGCTGGCTATCGTGCAAAGATAAGGCGGCATCGGCGAGACAGCTTCCTTGCGGCTTTCACTGCCACGCGTCATAATCAGCCATTACCCCGCAGATAACTCAGCACCAAACACAATTTAAACAGACAATCCAATTAGGAGACGGCAGCAGACGCGCCACTGGTGTCGGTTGCGAGCCATGTCCTGTAAAGTCTCGAGCCAAGCACAAGGTGAGTCACGTGGGCTCCAACCCGGAAGGCGAGACGGACCAACGGCACCCAGTTTGGTCGTCAGTGACTTCATTTCCCGCTGCCAAGTCAACTTCTGTCCACCTCGAGCCTTGCGCCATCCGACACCTGGTAGACTGAACAAGGCCCTCCTAGGTAAGCGGTGACCAGGCATGCGTAGCACGTGCCCGAGCCAACGTAACTTATTCAGTGCTATCTGTTGTTCTAGCGAGCTAGCATGATCATCACCACCTAGTACTCGCCTACGCACATCATCGTTGCGGACACGCTGGTGCCATCCGGACACCAGCAATGCTTCGCAAACAACGATGATCAAAGACTTGAAGGCGCCTCAGATCTTCAGACCGAAGGGGCCAAGTCTCACTGCCATAGAGCAGAACGGCCCTCACTGTGGCCTTGTATACACGGCCTTTCAGACGGAGGGAAACTCCCTTCTGTCGCCAAAGATGACGCAGGTTCAAGAAAGCAGCTCTGGCCTTTGCAATGCGTGAGCTCACGTCAGTTTCTATGCGCCCATCATTGCTGATGCAGCTGCCAAGATAATTGAATGATCAACCATCTCGAGTTCCTCGTTAGCAGCGTCAAGGG